>CAMZMU010000075.1:10158191-10446130 GCA_947311845.1 Poa pratensis | reverse complement strand
GCCTGCATCTCGGCGGGTCCCAGGCGCCCAAGTCCAACAACCACTTCAAGCAGTTCTCTCGCGAGGTCAACGCAGCGCTTCCAGGACTTGAGGTTTCCCAGCCCCTCAAGTGGTCACTGTACACTATCGCCTTCGACTCCAGGACCACCCCAAGTCGACCAAAGCTGTTGGCACCATTTCCTCTGGTGTGCACTCCCATCCTCAACAAACATCGCGTTGCCAAGACACATCATAGATGGGGGTGCGGGCTTGAACGTCATCTCTGTCGAGACCTTCGAGCAGCTTCAAGTGCCCTACGAGTGGCTGATGCCCTCTAGGCCCTTCACGGGGGTGACGAGTGGCTCTACCACACCTCTGGGGCAGGTGAGGCTCGCGGTCACCTTCGCAGCTGCAGCAGAACTCTACCGCACCGAGCAGCAATCGACTCGACGTCGCACACATCGGTCTGCCCTACAACGCCATCCTCGGTACCCCGCCCTCGCGAAGTTCATGGCCGTCACTCACCACGCGTACAACATCGTCAAGCTTCCAGCAGCGGCGGCACCATTGCCATCCACGGTCAGGTCCAGGACGCAATGCGCTCTGTCGAGACCGCCTACAGGCCGCTGCCGTGGCATTCCCCGCTGACGAGGACATGGAGCCCTCGAGAGGCCCGCGAAGAAGAAGCAGCTGTTCTCACAGGACAGGCAGCCAACGAAGAGGTGTCATTGGATGCCAGCGGCTTGGGGGCTAGCGTCACCATAGGCACTGGCTTGCCTCCCAAATAGGAAAGCGCGCTCGTCGCCTTCCTCAGGCAAACTCTGACATGTTCGCATGGACACGTCGAAATGTTCGGAGTACGAGGGAGGTGATCGAGCACCACTTAGCGTGTGTCCAAACGCCGCCCCGTGAAGCAGAAAGCACGGCTCCAGGCGCCAGAGAAGCAAGAGTTCATCATAAGGAAAGTAGAGAAGTTAAAGGAAGCACACATAATCAGGGAAGTTCCACACCCCACATGGCTCTCCAACACGGTGATCGTTCCCAAGCACACCGGGGACGGCAGGCTCTGCATCGAGTACACCGACCTCAACAAAGCCTGCCCCAAGGACCCGTTACCCATGCCTCGAATTAGACCAGATCGTGGACTCCACCGCCGGCTGCGACCTCCTCTGTTTTCTGGATGCCTTCTCAGGCTACTACCAGATCAAGATGGCGAAGGAGGATGAGGAGAAGACAGCATTTCTCACCCTTGTGGTGTGTATTGCTACGTCTGCATGCCCTTTGGGCTTGAAGAACGCCGGCGCCACCTTCCAGAGGCTCATGAGGAAGGCCTTGGGGGCTCAGATGGGAAGAAACGCAGAAGCCTACGTCGACGACATCGTGGTCAAGACTCGCGAAGAGCACACCCTCATGGAGGACCTCGAGGAGACCTTTGCCAGCTTGCTGGTGGCTCTAGGTTAATAGTGCCAGAAACAATGCTTGTACGTCACACGTCAGTTGGGAACCCCAAGAGGAAGGTATGATGAGTGCAGCAGTAAGTTTTCCCTCAGTATGAAACCAAGGTTTAATCGACCAGTAGGAAAACGAGGTTTGCTTCGAAGGTGTTGGTGAAGGAGTGTAGTGCGGCGCAACACCAGGGATTCCGGTGCCAACGTGGAACCTGCACAACACAATCAAATTACTTTGCCCCAACTTAACAGTGAGGTTGTCAATCTCACCGGCTTGCTGAAAACAAAGGGTTAAACGTATCGAATGGAAAATGATGTTTGTTTGCATAAAACAGTAGAGAACAATGATTGCAGTAGATTGTATTTCAGATGTAAAAGAATGGACCGGGGTCCACAGTTCACTAGTGGTGTCTCTCCAATAAGATAACTAACATGCTGGGTAAACAAATTACAGCTGGGCAATTGACAATTGATAAGTGCATATAACATGCATGTGTGAGCTGTGGTGTCTACTATGAGATTCATTTGGGCATTACGACAAAGTACATAGACCGCTATCCAGCATGCATCTATGCCTAAATAGTCCACTTTCCGGTTAACATCCGTACCCCTTCCAGTATTAAGTTGCAAGCAACAGACAATTGCATTAAGTAATGTGCGTAATGTAAACAATACATTCATCCTTGAATAAAGCATTGCTGTTTTACCCCTAGTGGCAACAACACATCTACAACCTTAGAACTTGCTGTCACTATCCCAGGTTAAATAGAGGTTGAACCCAACTATCATGCATAAATACCCCCTCTTGGAGTTACAAGTATTCACGTGGCCAAGGCTTCAACAAGTAACGGAGAGCATGCAAGATCACAAATGACATAGACATGATAATATAATATTCAGCTCCACATAGGTATCAATATAAGTCAGATCCCAGCAAACACAACATGTAGCATTACAATAAGATGATCTTGATCATGATAGGCAGCTCACAAGATCTAAACATGATGGCACAAGTGGAGAAGACAACCATCTAGCTACTGCTATGGACCCATAGTCCAAGGATGAACTACTCACGCATCACTCCGGAGGCGGGCATGGCGATGTAGAGCCCTCCGGTGATGATTCCCCTCTCCGGCAGGGTGCCGGGAAGAGCTTCAGAACCCCCCGAGTTAGGGTTGACGACGGCGGCGGCAGCGAATATGTTCTGGATGAAAGGCTCGGTGTTTTAGGGTTTTCGCGTCTCGGGGAATAAATAGGCGAAGGGGCGATGTCGGCGGACCCCCGAGGGGCCCAAACCACCAGGCGCGGCTGGGCCCACTGCCGCGCCCCTGTGGTTTGGCCACCTCGTGGCTCTCTTCGTCTCTCCTTCGGACTCCGTGTACGTGCTGGAAAAATAGGGACTTGGCCTTTTGTTTCGTGCAATTCCGAGAATATTTCCAGAAGTAACTTTCTGAAACCAAAAACAGCAGAAAACAGGGAACTGGCACTGTGGCATCTTGTTAATAGGTTAGTCCCAGAAAATGCATAAAAGTGATACGAAGTGTATATAAAACATGTAGCAAATGGTATAATATAAGCATGGAACAGCAGAAATTATGGATACGTTGGAGACGTATCAAGCATCCCCAAGCTTAGTTCTACTCGTCCTCGAGTAGGTAAAACGATAACAACAAATAATTTCTGAGGAGACATGCTTTCACACAATCTTGATCAATATATTGCAAGGCTCATGTCATGAATGAAGTGACTCAAAGCAATGATCTATAGTTTGCTAACAAATAGATAAAGAGTAAACAATGAATCATATAAGCAAAAACTTTTCATGAATAGTACTTTCAAGACAAGCATCAAAAAGTTTTGCATAAGAGGTAACTCATAAAGCAATAGATTCAAAGTAAAAGGCATTGAAGCAACACAAAGGATGATTAAGTTTCAGCATTTGCTTTCAACTTGTAACATGTATATCTCATGGATAGTTGTCAACATAAAGCAATATAACAAGTGCAATAAGTAAATATGTAAGAATCAATGCACACAAAGTTGACACAAGTGTTTGCTTCTAAGATAGAAAGGAGTAGGTAAACTGACTCAACATAAAGTAAAAGATAGGCCCTTCGCAGAGGGAAGCAGGGATTAAATCATGTGCTAGAGCTTTTTAAGTTTTCGAAAGCATATAGAGAGCACAAAATAAGTATTTGAGAGGTGTTTGTTGTTGTCAACGAATGGTAGTGGGCACTCTAACCCCCTTGTCAACCAGACTTTCAAGAGCGGCTCCCATGAAGGACGTTATCTCTACCAGCAAGGTAGATCATCCCTCTTCTCTTTTGTTTACACATGTATTTTAGTTTCTTTATAGATGACACTCCTCCCAACCTTTTGCTTACACAAGCCATGGCTAACCGAATCCTCGGGTGCCTTCCAACATTCACATACCATGGAGGAGTGTCTATTGCAAAATTAAGTTGCTTACTGATAAATCAGGGCAAAACATGTGAAGAGAATTATTAATGAAAGTTGTAATTAATTGGGGCTGGGCACCCCGTTGCCAGCTCTTTTTGCAAATTATTGGATAAGCGGATGTATATGCCACTAGTCCAGGTGAAAGTCTGTCAGAAGTAAATGACAAGATTGAAAGATAAAACACCACATACTTCCTCATGAGCTATAAAACATTGACACAAATAAGGAGTAATAAAGTTTTGAATAGTTTAAAGGTAGCACATGAAATATTTACTTGGAATGGCAGGAAATACCACATAGTAGGTAGGTATGGTGGACACAAATGGCATGGGTTTTGGCTCAAGTTTTGGATGCACGAGAAGCATTCCCTCTCAGTACAGAGTTTAGGCTAGCAAGGTTGTTTGAAGCAAACACAAGTATAAACCGGTACAGCAAGAATCACATAAAAACATATTGCAAGTATTATAAGACTCTACACTGTCTTCCTTGTTGCTCAAACATTTTACCAGAAAATATCTAGACCTTAGAGAGAACAAATATGCATCCCAAGTCTCAACAAGCTCTACGGTAGTTCTCCACTACTAGGCTTTAACTACATGATGCAAGAGCTTAAACATGATCTACTTGAGAGCTCAAAACAATTGCAAAGCATCAAATCAAAACAAGACAATGATCTACAAGAATGCATATGTCTTTTCCAATACCAACTACTACATGTAGCATTTTCTTTCTTCCAAACAAACACCAATAATTTATTTAAACATAAACTCTCCAAATGATAATATAATGCAGCAAGAGAGTATTTATAAACAAGTGCTAACAGCTCGAAGAGATGCATGAAAAACAGGAGCTAAAAGCACTGCAGTAGCTAGTTAAGAATACTCAACAAATATAAGTGAAGAACATGAGTATTCACATGAAAAAGCGGAGCGTGTCTCTCTCCCACACAAGGATTGCTAGGATCCGAATTTATTCAAACAAAAAAAAAATAAAAACACACAGACGCTCCAAGTAAAGCGCATAAGATGTGAAAGAATTAAAATATAGTTTCACTAGAGATGACCTGATAAGTTTGTTGATGAAGAAGGGGATGCCTTGGGCATCCCCAAGCTTAGACGCTTGAGTCTCTCTGAATATGGTTGGGATGAACCACGGGGGCATCCCCAAGCTTAGGCTTTTCACTCTTCTTGATCACATAATATCACCCTTCTCGCTTGATCCTTGAAAACTTCCTTCACACCAAACTCAAGACAGTTCTCATTAGAGGGTTAGTGCATAATCAAAAATTCTCATATTCTGTAATGATACAATCAATCCCAAAGCTTCTGGACATTAGCTACAGCCACCAATGCTTTGTGGAGCAAAGAAATCCACACAAACACAGTAAAAGAGCGAATGCAAAACAAAAGGCAGAATCTGTCAAAAACAGAACAGTCTGGAATGACGAATTTTTTCGAGGCACTTAAGTTGCTCAGATGGATCTGGCCTAAAATAATGAAAGTTGCGTACATATCTCAGGAATATGCGTGATTTTTCTCAGAATTTTTTGAATTTTCTACAGGGAGATAAGCTCAAATCCGTGACAGCTAAAAATCTGTCACTGCGCAGAAATCCAAATCTTGCATCAACTTTCAATATAGAACTTTACTTGGCACAACATTGCGATAAAATAAAGATACAAAGGAGTTGCTACAGAAGTAACAAAACTCCTTGACTCAAAGAAAACAAAAATAACAGCAAATAAAAACGATGGGTTGTCTCCCATAAGCGCTTTTCTTTAACGCCTTTCAGCTAGGCGCAGAAAGTGAAAATCAAGTGTTGTCAAGTGGAGGAGCATTGACATCAATACCAAGGGCCATGCCTACCTCTCTTACCCTTAGACTTACTCTTTGGTTTGGGGAATACATGGCCGCACCTTGGTGTGGAGGTAAGATTCAGAGTGCCTTTTCCCACATCTATGGTTGCTCCCATTAATTTGAGCAGAGATCTTCCAAGTGTAATTTGTCCTGTCCCTGCACATTCAATAACAAGATAATCAGTGGACACCGTTCTCCCAAGAAAGGTTGTAAACACACCCTCAGCTATCCCCTCGGGAAATATAACAGAGTTATCAGTAAGAGTTATTCCTTCTCCTCCTTCAGCAAGTCCCCAAAGATTCAAAGTTTCATAAATGCTTTTAGGCATAAGGCAAAACTCAGACATAATATCACAACGAGCATAAAAGGTTTCACCACAAATAGCAACCTTTACCGTAGGGACCCACATCGAAGGTTCAAAATTTGTTGGAACATAGTCAAAATATTCCCGAATTTGATTATAGCCATCCTTTAAACAAGATATATGTGTCTCAAGAGTGTTTAATCTAGCATGGATGCTAACAAGGGCCGAATCAAATTTATTAGTTGAGCTAGAAGTTGCAATCAACTTTTTTATGGCATTAAAAGCTTGTCCCCATCACAGTGAAGGAAATCTCCTCCCACAATAGCATCTAAAGCATATCTATAACAAAGGGCTAGACCAAAGTAGAAGCTAGTGAGAAGCAAACTTAAAGTCATTTTAGGATCAGTTTTACCAAAGGAATCATTAATTCTAGACCAAGCTTCTTTAAAATTCTCCTCACTCCCTTGTTTAAAAGTGAAGATCAATTCCTCAGGTGACATAGCAACAGGCATGGAACAAGACATGATGGTGACAAGAGACAAAACAAAACCGAAATAAACAAGTAACTAATTTTTTTGTGTTTTTGATAAAGAGAGCAAACAAACTAAATAAAAATAAACTAAGCAAGACAAATAACAAAGTAAAGAGATTGGGTGTGAGAGACTCCCCTTGCAGAAGCAATTCGGTTTTCCCCGGCAACGGCGCCAGAAAACGTGTTGGTGGCTCTAGGTTAATAGTGCCAGAAACAATGCTTGTACGTCACACGTCAGTTGGGAACCCCAAGAGGAAGGTATGATGAGTGCAGCAGTAAGTTTTCCCTCAGTATGAAACCAAGGTTTAATCGAACCAGTAGGAAAACGAGGTTTGCTTCGAAGGTGTTGGTGAAGGAGTGTAGTGCGGCGCAACACCAGGGATTCCGGTGCCAACGTGGAACCTGCACAACACAATCAAATTACTTTGCCCCAACTTAACAGTGAGGTTGTCAATCTCACCGGCTTGCTGAAAACAAAGGGTTAAACGTATCGAATGGAAAATGATGTTTGTTTGCATAAAACAGTAGAGAACAATGATTGCAGTAGATTGTATTTCAGATGTAAAAGAATGGACCGGGGTCCACAGTTCACTAGTGGTGTCTCTCCAATAAGATAACTAACATGCTGGGTAAACAAATTACAGCTGGGCAATTGACAATTGATAAGTGCATATAACATGCATGTGTGAGCTGTGGTGTCTACTATGAGATTCATTTGGGCATTACGACAAAGTACATAGACCGCTATCCAGCATGCATCTATGCCTAAATAGTCCACTTTCCGGTTAACATCCGTACCCCTTCCAGTATTAAGTTGCAAGCAACAGACAATTGCATTAAGTAATGTGCGTAATGTAAACAATACATTCATCCTTGAATAAAGCATTGCTGTTTTACCCCTAGTGGCAACAACACATCTACAACCTTAGAACTTGCTGTCACTATCCCAGGTTAAATAGAGGTTGAACCCAACTATCATGCATAAATACCCCCTCTTGGAGTTACAAGTATTCACGTGGCCAAGGCTTCAACAAGTAACGGAGAGCATGCAAGATCACAAATGACATAGACATGATAATATAATATTCAGCTCCACATAGGTATCAATATAAGTCAGATCCCAGCAAACACAACATGTAGCATTACAATAAGATGATCTTGATCATGATAGGCAGCTCACAAGATCTAAACATGATGGCACAAGTGGAGAAGACAACCATCTAGCTACTGCTATGGACCCATAGTCCAAGGATGAACTACTCACGCATCACTCCGGAGGCGGGCATGGCGATGTAGAGCCCTCCGGTGATGATTCCCCTCTCCGGCAGGGTGCCGGGAAGAGCTTCAGAACCCCCCGAGTTAGGGTTGACGACGGCGGCGGCAGCGAATATGTTCTGGATGAAAGGCTCGGTGTTTTAGGGTTTTCGGTCTCGGGGAATAAATAGGCGAAGGGGCGATGTCGGCGGACCCCCGAGGGGCCCAAACCACCAGGCGCGGCTGGGCCCACTGCCGCGCCACCTGTGGTTTGGCCACCTCGTGGCTCTCTTCGTCTCTCCTTCGGACTCCGTGTACGTGCTGGAAAAATAGGGACTGGCCTTTTGTTTCGTGCAATTCCGAGAATATTTCCAGAAGTAACTTTCTGAAACCAAAAACAGCAGAAAACAGGGAACTGGCACTGTGGCATCTTGTTAATAGGTTAGTCCCAGAAAATGCATAAAAGTGATACGAAGTGTATATAAAACATGTAGCAAATGGTATAATATAAGCATGGAACAGCAGAAATTATGGATACGTTGGAGACGTATCACTTGCGCAAAGTGAACATCAAGCTGAACCCCGCCAAGTGCGTCTCGGGGTACCGTCAGGCAAACTCCTCGGGTTCCTAGTGTCTCACCGCGGCATAGAAGCGAATCTGACAAGATCAAAGCCATAGAAGAGATGCAGCCACCTCGTCGCCTCAAGGACATGCAGCGCCTCGCGGGATGCATGGCCAGCCTCGGCCGTTTCATCTCCAAGTTCGGCGAGAGGGCGCTGCCATTTTTCAAGCTCATGAAGCGGTCTGGCACGTTCAAGTGGACGCCGGAGGCGGACAAGGCATTTGAAGACCTGAAGAAGTACTTGGCTAGCCCACCTGTCATGGTTGCCCCAAGGCCTGGCGAGCATCTGAAGCTGTACCTATCAGCCACTCCACAAACAGTGAGCGCAGCCTTGGTGGCAGAAAGGGAAGAGCCAGTCCTCGCCAAGAAGGACACTGCCACGCCAAGCCCAGATCCCCCCGATAAGGAACACCCTCTTCAGGCCCTGAGCCCATGCCGAGCCCGCGCAACCAGAAGGCACCCTCGTCGAGGGTCCACCTCAAGAGAGGCTCGACAAGGCTCCCGAGGAGCCCAGTGCTGCGTCACCATCGACAACGCTCGTCGAGCATCCCGTCTACTTCGTCAGCACTGTGCTGCGAGACGCTCGCGAGCGGTACACTATGCAGCAGAAGCTCCTCCTCGCGCTCCTCATCGCTTCCAGGAAGCTGCGCCACTACTTCCAGGGCCACCCCATCACGGTGGTCACATCATTCCCTCTGGAGCAAATCCTGCGCAACCCAAACGCCACTGATCGCGTCGCAGGGTGGAACATTGAGCTGCAACCTTTTGGCCTGCGCTTCGACACCACCAGGGTCATCAAGGGGAGGGCATTGGCTGACTTCGTCGCCGAGTGGACAGACACCCAGCAAGAAGAGCCTCATGAGGCAGAAACCACGCCAGCTGGAGACACAGTGCCAAGCCACTGGACCATGCACTTCGACGGAGCATTCGCATGCCGAACGCAGGGGCTGGCGTCGTCCTGACCTCACCCAAGGGCGACAAGCTCTACTACGCCGTCCAGCTGTGCTTCACGACTGACAAGGTCTCCAACAACATCGCCGAGTACGAGGGCCTCCTCGCCGGGCTCAGAGCCGCAATCGCCCTCGGCATCAAGCGCTTACTCATCAAGGGCGACTCCCAGCTCCTCGTCAACTTCTCCAACAAGAGCTACACGCCTAAGGACGGCCACATGGCCGCTTACCTCGAGGAGGTCCGCAAGCTCGAGAAACACTTCAAGGGGATGGAGCTCAGGCACATCCCACGAAGGGAGAACCAGGAGGCCGACGACATCGCCAGGCGAGCATCACGCAGAGAAGCCCAGCAGGCGGGCGTGTTCGAGGAGAGACTCACCAGGGCATCGGTGAAACAGCCAAAAGAAGCAATCGGATGACACGGACGAAGAGCTCCCACCACCACCAACATCTGGAGCACCGAGCTGCGGTCCACCCACAGGGAACGCCTGCTGCTGGCCATGACGCATCAAGAGACGGGCTGGATCGATGAGCTCAAGGAGTACCTCAGGGACGGAGTCCTCCCTGAAGAGGATGCAGAAGCAGAGAGAGTTGCTCGCCAGGCCAAGTCATACTGCCTTCACGAGGGAGACCTGTACCGCAAGCGTCCAAATGGAGTTGCACTAAAATGCGTCCCCCTGAAGAAGGCCGCCAGCTGATCAAGGACATACACAGTGGAGAATGTGGCCACCACTCGTCATCACGCACCCTTGCAGGGAAAGTCTTCAGGAGTGGGTTCTATTGGCCCTCAGTGCTTCAAGATGCAACCACCGTTGTCCAGGCTTGCGAGGCATGCCAGTTCCACGCCAAGCAAGTCCACCAGCCTGCACTGGGGCTCCAGACCATCCCCTCTCCTGGCCCTTTGCGGTCTGGGGGCTGGACATCCTGGGACCTTTCCCACGCTCCAGCGGGGGCTACCGCTACCTCTACGTCGCCATCGACAAGTTCACCAAATGGGCGGAGGTTGAAGCGGTGCGCACCATCCCGGCGAGATCAGCGGTGAAATTCATCAGAGGCCTGGCCTGTCGCTTCGGCGTGCCAAATCGCATCATCACCGACAACGGCTCACAGTTCACCAGCGGCATCTTCAGGGCCTACTGCGAGAGTCTTGGCACACGGCTCTGCTTCGCCTCGGTGGCTCATCCACGAAGCAACGGGCAGGCTGAGCGAGCGAACGCAGAAGTGCTCAAAGGCCTCAAGACAAGAAGCTTCAATCGCCTCAAGGCCCACGGCAAGAATTGGATCGAAGAGCTCCCCTCCGTGCTCTGGTCCATCCGCACCACCGCCACGAAGCCCACTGGAGAAACGCCGTTCGCTCTCGTCTATGGCGCTGAAGCAGTCCTCCCCACCGAGATCAAGCATGGGTCCCCACGGATCCTTGCTTTCAACGAGGACAACCAAGAGGAGCTCCACAACGACGACTTGCTGCTGCTCGATGGACTACGTCGCCGTGCCGCCCTCCGAGCGGCGAAGTACCAGCAAGACCTGCGCCGCTACCACAGCCGCCACATACGGCCGCGCACCCTCGAGACAGGCGATCTCGTCCTCAGGAGGATCCTCTCCAGAGAGGGCCTCCACAAGCTCTCACCCATGTGGGAAGGCCCCTACAGGGTCGCGCACATCGCCAGGCCGGCGCGGTACGGCTCGAGACGGAAGACGGCGATCCAATCAAAAATCCATGGAACATCGAGCACCTACGCAAGTTCTACCCGTGATCACGTCGCGGCAGGCATTTTTTGTCTCAAGAGGGAAGCACGCGTCTTCACCTCCCAGCTTCACCAAGCTTTCCCTTCACGAGGGCCATCTCCACTGAGAGTTTCCTACAACGCGTCGCCACGGGCCGCGGGAAGCCTCAGCCACTCCATGTGGAACCCCATGCCCAGACATGGCGGACTTTGTCTTGGCCTCGCCAAGTGTAATGAACAATTTCAGGTCATCATGAACCTATTGCGCTTCGGCGCCGTTATGTAATATTGCTTGGTGAGTTTGTTTTCTTACATTTCATTCGCGCTCACATTTTTCCCCATGCGCACCTCGCGAGCGGGGGCTGAGCACGGTGCCTGTGTCTCGGGAGCATCCCAGCAGCATCGTAAAATCCAAAGGATCCGAGCTCTAACTCGTGGCTCTCCGCCCACGACCGTTATCTCACCAAAGAGCTCTGACTCGTGGGTTAGCTCCCATGCACGTCACCTCACCAAGGACCTTGGTGCTTATTCTCCTCGTGAGATACCCATGAGGAAATCTATGAGCGCGCATGAGTTGTACAACTATGCATTGCTTGTGGGTTTGCCTCTCTCTCCAACGCAGGGAACAAGACCTTGCAGGGTTTTGGAGCTCCAAACCAGCCTCAGGCAGCCTCGAGAGAGGAAAACGCCTCGCCAGGAACACAACACCCTCTACGAGCAGGCGTCTCGCCAAGCTAAGTCCAGAACTTACGCCTCATGAGCTTTTTCCTCTCGCTGGTTTTGTCGCCCCTCGAGCCTCTCTTTTCTCTCTTACGCCTCATGGGCTGCTTGCACGTCAAAGGGGAGCTCCCGAGCATCGCGCCTCGAGAGCCCTTACCTCTCTAAGCCTTACGCCCCCCGGCCTTGTCGAGCCCTGACTCCGGCATACCGAAGCGGCGGTGCTATTTGCGCTAAGAGCAGGGTCCTAACGACGTAGAGCGAAAAAGACATGAGGAAACAGATAAAAGGCCTCCCGAGGGGCACTCACACTTGCACAAAATAAAAGTGTCTTTACAAACCATTACAAAATAAAGCAACAAGTCCTAAGATAACTGGTGCCCTTGGCACATCTCTCACAGGGGCAACCTAAGCAGCAGGGTTGTCGTCGTCGCCGTCGACGCCTCATCACCCACCTCCTCAGCGCCTGCCTCGTCGTCGCTCTCCTCGACCTCGACCCTCTTGAAGCGTTGAATATACTTCTCCACGTCGTCCCACACCGAGGCGTCCAGCTTCGAGGCAAGTTCTCTCCAGAGGCTCCATCACAGATGCGAAGTCGAAGCCGGGGTGGAGGTGTGCAAGGTTGGCGAAGACTTGGCCGACCGCGACGCCAAGGAGCTCGCGGCTCTCGTTGTCGACCAGGTCGTCGAGGTTCGTCACGACCTCTTCAAGCTTGGTGAGAAGCTGCTCGAAGAAGCCGAGGTAGGTGGCGACGTCGAGTTCCCCTCGCAGAAGCACGGGGGCTTCGGCCCCAGGCGGCCCGCAACGGCCGCGCACGCCTCACCAAGGAGCAAACATGCGCTCCCGCTGGCGCGACAAGACCTGCGGCCAGAGCGCTCTGCCGAGCTTCCTCGACGAGCTCCACAACAGGCCCCACCTGCTGCTGCATCTCATTCATGTCCTGCGTCAAGGAGCAAGGTCCTGCTCCGCGTGCTTCCGAGCCTCCACAGCGTCTGGAGGCGGGAGTCAAATCGCTTCTTCTGAGCCTCAAGCTCCCTGATGCGAGCTCAAGCTCGTTGCGTCTCTTCGTGAAGCGTTCCTCCTGCTTCTTGGCCTTCTCCGCGAACTCCTTCCTGCAGTTGTCGCGGAAGAGCTTCTCCTTGGTCGCGGACTCCTCCGCCATCTGCTCCTCCTTCTTGCGGAGGTTCTCGTTGGTCAGCGCGAGGCGCTTCTGGTAGAACGCCTCGTCTTGAGTAACCTTGCTCTCGCGAGACTCCAGGTGCTCCCGCTGCGCAGATTGATCCTTCTCGATCTGTTCAACCTGTTCCTCGCGCTTGCGTAGCTCGGTCTCGCGGGCATCAAGTTCTGCTCCGCGCTGCACCATCTGGTTTTCGCGGACGCGCAGGTCCTCGCGGAGCTTCTCCAGGCCTTGCCGCACGTTCTCCGATTCGGCGATGATCCCCGCCTCACGGTCCAGAAGCTCTTTGTGCTTGTGGAGACCGCCGCCTCGCGCGCCGCCAGCTCCTGATGCTTGGCCTCGGTCTCCGCCTCGAGAGCCTCGCGCCTAGCACCCAGGTCCGCAAGGGTCTCCTCGACCTCGCGGACCACGCTGATGCGGATCTCTTCAGCGTCGCGCAGCGCTGCCTCGCGTTGAGCTTGGGCTGCCTCTTCTTCTGGCGGCAGCGCTCCACGGTCTCCTGGAGGCAAGCCCAGCCCCGCGCAAGCTCGGCGTCCTCCTCCGCCCTGGCGCGTCTTCCTCAGCGAGCTGGGCCTCGAGCCCATCGAGCACTTCCCTCGCCGAGCGAAGGACAGCCTCTCGGCGAGCTGCGACTGGGCGCTGACCCCGCAGGCTAGGGCCCATGATTCTCCAGAGGGCCTGGAAGCGCCAGCGCCTGCCGAGGACTCCGGGGCATCGCGCCTTGGGCTCTGAGTGTCCTCGAGGCGCGCCTGGGGGCTCTGGTGGGAGCCTCCCTCTTCTTCCACGCTAGGGGCCTTCTGGGGGCTCTGGCGAGAGCCCCCCTCGCCTTCCGCGCTGGGAGCCCTCTGGGGGCTCGAGGCGCCCTCACCTCACCCCACCATCTTTCTGCCCCTGGGGGCACTCTCCTCTCCCCAGGGCAGGGTTGGCCTTCTCTGCTGAGGCCGCCCCGCAGCGCCTCAGTGTCCACCGTAGGCCCTCCAAGGCTCGCTGGTGGAGGCGACGGCACGTGGCCTCCTCCATTCGACGTCAGCGTGCGCCTCTGCAGACGCAGCTGTCTCGCCGCGCACTCCTTCGCCGGCGGCGGTCCTTGCCGCATCCTTCTCCGGCGCCTCCCTGCCGCACAGGAGAAGCGTCAGGCCGCACAGGCGGCGGCATCGTCACCTCTGCCTCCTCCTCCTTCTCCTCGTGGCCTCCTCCGCCTCAGGAGGCGGCGCCGCAGCCTCGGGAGAGGAAGCGGTGGCCTCGGGAGGCACCTCTTCAGCCGTAGGCGCTGCAGACGCCGCTGCAGCGCTGGAGATCTCTCCAAGTCTCCGGAGCCTCCGCCGCTTTGGCTCCTCAGGGCGCCTGGAGAGGAAAAGACTCAAAAACCCCTCGAGAGGCCTACACAAGAACAACATCAAACAGGAAAGGGGTACAAAAACTTACGCCGCGGTGTCGACCCACTTCCTCTTCGTCCGCCGCGCGGGCGGAGCACTGGGCTCCGCGCTCGTCCGTGCCTCTGCTTCCTCCCGGGCTCCGGCGTTCCTGTCGTGGATCGCCTTGGAGCGGGGCTCGCAGTGGCCCGACGAAGCATCGTCATCATCGCTCTCCTCCTTTCCCTCGACACGCTGCGGGAGCGACCACGAACTGGTCGCCACTGCCTGAGGAGATCTCGTGGATCTCAACTTCAGGCGCGCACTCTTCGAGGCGCTCGAGTTCTCCGCCGAAGAAGCGGCGCCTCCCGAGGCGCCGGTTGCGCCTGCGTCAGACTCCGCGGGCGTCTCCGTCGTCTCCTCGTCGCCTCAGCTGGCGCCCCCTGCGCCGCTGACTCCGGGTCCTCGCGAGGCCCGACGTGCCCCTCAGGCACCAGGCCCCACTGGTCGAACTTCGGCATCGTCTGCACGTGCGAGACGCGACGCCCAAGATCGATCCTGTGGAGCGGACGGCCTTGTCGGTAGGCGCGGGGATGTCTGGAGACGTGAAGAGGGTCTCCATGATGGTGTGCACCTCCTCCTGCGTGAAGAGGGTAGCGCTCAGGCGCATCTTGTCCCTCTGGTTGGAGTACACCACATCGCGTCCGCATGCCTCTGGAGCGGAGCAATGCGACGCCTCACGAAGTCCTTGGCCACCATCTGCCCGGTGAGGCCTGCCTCGCGGAGGTCCCTCAAGCGCCTCACCACAGGGCCAAGTGTGCGCCCTTGAGCGCCTTGGAAGACCAGCTCGCCCTCTTCGTCGGGGCGCTTCAGGCAGCTCGAAGAAGGCGCTCTGGCTCCCGAACTGCATAAGGAACCAGCGCTTGCGGAAGTCCTCCACCTTCTTCGTCACGCTGGTCACAATGTTCTCGCCGTTCCGCGCGATGGGGATGTAGACGCCTTCATGCCATCGGTGATGCGGAAGGACACGCACCCCGACCGCTCCTTGTTCGCCGTGAACCGGAGCGCGTAGAAGCTGCGGAAGAGGTCCACCGAAGGCGGAATGCCGATGTACGCCTCGCAGAGGTAGGCGAAGATGGCGAGGACGAGGATGGAGTTGGGGTGGAGATGAAGAACCTGGATCTGGTAGCGCTCCAGAACCGCCAGGAAGAAATCGGAGAAGGGAGGCACGAGCCCGGCGAGAGAGTGTGCATGAAGATGGGGTAGAAGCTGCCGTGGGAGTTGCCCGCTCGCTTGAGCACCGTGGCGCCGTGCTCGTTGGTCGCCGAGGCCGCCATGTGGCGCACCTTGTCCAGCTGCGCTTCCTTCTCGAAGCGGAAGCCGGTCAGAGCCGGCTCGAAGTCACCGTCCCGCTGCATCGCAGCAGGCTCGCCGCCCTGCACCACTGCCTTGCCCTTGGAGCGGTGGCCTTCTTGGGCGCCATTGCAGCAAGGTTGCGAAGGAGGAGTTTGGGGATTGAGCGCTGGGAAGAAGGAGATGAAAGGGGAACGAGTGGAGTAATGGCCGCCTGCGCCGAGCTCTCGCCTTATATCGGCTCATCGAGCCGTTACCAGGACGTGGCGGGACCCACCACTACGCCCGTTACTTCAGAGGAGATCGTGGGATCGTGTCCGGCCGACGCTCCACGTGTCTCGGGCTTCGCAGGCTTCTTTGGGCCCACGACGATTCGCCTCCGCCTGAGGAACTCCAGCGTGCCCATCGCGGGCCCGGGGGCTACTGTCGGCCCAGTGGAAACCAGGGTACCATGGGCCGGCCTGCCACAGCCCTCAAACGCTCCGCAGGAAATTCTGCTAAGGACCAGGCGCTCAGCCTGACGAGCCTCGCGAGGGATTTTCCCTCGCGAGGGTTTCTTTGCTCGGCTGGGCATTTCTGCTAAGGACCAGACGTTCGGCCTAAGGGGCCTCGAGAGGAACTTCTGCCTCAGGAAGGCCTCTCCTAGAAGACCATCAGGTCCTGGCGCGTCTCCGCGCTACCCTCGCGAGGTTTTCCCTCGCGAGGAGTCAACGGCTACAAAGCCTCGGCGAGGCTCCAGGCCCTCGCGGGGTTCCTTCAAGTGGAAGCAAGCTCCTGCGCACGCTGCAGAGCGCACATGGGCTCTGCGCCCGCCGCAGAGTGACGCGCGCGCCTGCGCGCGATGACGAAGACGCCGCAGTTGCCATTCTCGTGTATAAAGCGGTCAACAGAGCTGGAGGAGGCAAAGCGGACTCCAAGACTTGCCAATTTGGTGATAAAGCGGCCGGCCGCCGCTACGCTCCAACTGCGACGTCACCGTGGGGCACGCCACAAAGCTCTGCAGCGCCAGCCCACCGTCCTGGTTGGACGGTGGCTTTTTCTGCCAAGACGACGTGCTCTCTGCCATGGACCGCGTCCATGGACGCCCCCGACGCTGTGCGCTGTGCTCCAACTTGGCGGCATTGTGGTATCCCTTCCCGCCGGAGTTTTCGGGGAAGAGGACCAAGGCCAGTATATAAGGAGCCAGTGTACGACCTAGGAGGGGATCCCGCATTCACCAACTCATTCAACACCCAAGCAGCTACGTCTGAAGGAGAAGACGGAGCATTCCACCATAGTCCACCATAGCCACAACTGTGCCCTCGGCAAGCACCCTTGTACTGTGAACCTCTCCAAGCAGTGCAATACATCTTAGCAGGACGTAGGGCTTTTACACCTCACGGTGGGCCTGAACCTGGGTAGCGGCTCGTGTTCCATCTCTGTCGTGATGTTCCTCACCGAGCTCGACGAGCACCGTCGCCGAGGTTGTTGAGGATCTGTTTGACGTTGTGTTCAGCCCCTTACTCGATTCCTGGCTTTTGAGAGACACCCCTAGTTCCTGGGACTAGTCTCCGACAGCGCCCGAGCAGAGGAGGGGGTCAAGTTCCCCGGAGAAGATGAACCAAAGGACAAAACCGCCCCCGCCAAGAACAAGAAACAGGACTCTGGACCCGACAAGCGCGTCTTCGTCACCGAGCCCCTTCCTAAGAAGGCCAAGCCTGCTTCGACCTCGAGGGGGAGGATGACCATGGTGCCACATTCACCCTGATGGCAACCACCTGCTCAAGGACTGACGCCAGCTCAAGAATCTCGCCGTACGAGAGCAGCGTCGGGCTGACGGGGTTAGCCTCGTTGGCTGCTACAATTGCGGCGTCGTCGGGCACATCGCTCGTGACTGTCCCACGGGTCGCCAAGGCGGAGGCGGCCGCGGATTATGGGGTCACGGCGGTGGCCATGGGGGTCGAGGAGGAGGACACAGCGGCCAAGGCGGTCGCGAGCAGAACAATCAAGAGGTCGCCCTCAACACCAACAAGGAAGCTCCGGCTCCCCAGGGCGGCAATAACAGGAGGTTCCAGGAAGTCACCGGAGTTGTCGGGTGCATTCACGGGGGAGCTTCTCTGCCTCCCTCCAATGGCGCGTGCAAGAGGCTCGTCCGGGAGCAGAACGCGGTTGCTTCTACTCCGCCAAAGCCCTAGAATGGTCTAGGCAAGTCATCACCTTCGACCCAGAAGACCACCCGCCAACGTGGCCGGGGGGGAACACTACCTCTGATCGTATCGCCCATCATCCACAACTACAAGGTCACGAAGATGCTGGTCGACGGAGGCTCCAGCCTCAACCTGCTGACGGCGAAGGTCCTGGCTACTCTGCAGATCCCCTTTTCTCGCCTGCAAGACACCGGCATGTTCCAAGGCGTGAATGGGAGCATCACTCGGCCGCTGGGAAAGATCACGCTCCCCGTCACCTTTGGTGACCCGGAGAACTTTCGCACCGAGGACATCGTCTTCGACATCGCAGACACGCCACTTTCGTACAACGGCATACTTGGACGGCCTGCTCTGGCCAAGTTCATGGCCGTCTCACACTTCGCCTACAACATGATGAAGATCCCCGCGGCCTGGGGAGTGATCAAGGTCAAGGCTGACATCAACGACGCCATCTTCTGCTTTCACAAGCTGAACCAGACGGTGGCGGCGACCTCGGGCGTTCCGCAAGATGTACAGGAGGTTGACGTCGGTGCACTCTCCGGGGACGGAGGGTACCCCGGGGGCTCGTCGTCAACTTCCCCCAAGAAGGCGTTCTTCCATGAAGATCCGCAAATGACCAAGAAGGGGCGCTGACCGGTGACGGGAGTCCCACCATCACCATCGGCGCCCGCCTCACTGACATATAGGAAAGCGCGCTCGTCGCCTTCCTTCGGGAAAACTCTGATGTCTTCGCATGGGAAGCGTCAGGTGTACCCGGCGTACCAAGGGAGGTGACCGAGCACAAACTGGCAGTCAGCGAGGATGCTCGCCCGGTTAAAGCAAGTTCTGCGTAGGCAGAGCAAAGAAAAACTGGAGTTCATCGTGTCCGAGGTCGACAAGCTGGAATAAGCCGGCGTCATCAGGTTGGTTCCGCACCCGACCTGGGTGGCCAATCCTGTGGTGGTGCCGAAACCCATGACCCTCAAGTGGCGGCTCTGAATCGACTTCACCGACTTAAACAAGGCCTGTCCCAAGGATCCTTTCCCACTGTCGCGGATCGATCTCATCGTGGATTCTACCGCCGGGTGCGAGCTTCTGTGTTTCCCGGACGCTTTCTCCGGGTACCACCAGATCATGATGGCTGTGGAGGATCAGGAGAAGACGGCCTTCATTACACCCAAGGGCTGCTACTGCTACACCCGGATGCCGTTCGGCCTCCGGAACGCCGGCGCAACCTTTCAGCGCGCCATGCAAGCATGCCTTGGGTCTCAGCTGGGCCGCAACGTGGAGGCGTACATCGACGACATCGTGGTCAAGACCCGGTACAAGGACTCCCTCATCCAAGATCTGCACGAGACCTTCGATAACCTTCGCCGGGTCAACTTCAAGCTCAACCCCGACAAGTGCGTGTTTGGGGTCCCGTGTGGCAAGCAGCTCGGGTTCTTGATCTCCCATCAGGGGATCGAGGCCAATCCCGACAAGATCAAGGCCATTGAGCGCATGGAGGCACCGAGGAGGGTCAAGGACGTGCAGCGCCTCAACGGGTGCATCCCGCACTCGGGCGCTTCATCTCAAGGCTTGGAGAACGAGCTTTGCCCTTCTTCAAGCTACTCAAGAAGACGGGTCCCGTGGAGTAGACCCCAGAGGCTGAAGAAGCTCTTCAGTCCCTCAAGCGCTACCTCGCCTCGCCCCCCATCATCGTGGCACCAGCAGAGAAGGAGCCCCTACTGTTGTACATCGCTGCCACCAACCAGGTGATCAGCGCAGTTCTTGTGGTAGAGCGTGACGCTCCTCCAAGCAAGATCAAGGGCAAGCGTCCCGAGAACACCCTCCCAGGGCAACCAAACAAGAAGAGGCAGCCGGGTGACAGAGGGTCCGAAGACCCTGAGCCCGACATGCCCACCGACGTTACCATCGGCGTCGCAGAAGAAGCATCGTTGTAGGCTGATTCGTTCTCGGGTGAAGCAGAATGCCCGGAGGAAGCCGAGCCCGTCAAGGACTCGGTAACCCGCAAGATAGAGCATCCGGTCTACTTCATCAGTTCGGTGCTGCGCGACGCCCGGGAGTGGTACCCCATGATGCAGAAGCTGTTACTGGCGATCCTCATCACCTCTTGCAAGATGAGGCCCTACTTCGAAAGCCACCCCATCACCATGGTCTCAAAGTATCCCCTGAGAAGCCCATTGGAGAACCCACTCGCCACCGGACATGTCTCATGGTGGGCCATGGAGCTTCAAGGTTTCGGCCTCAAGTTCGAACACACGAACAACATCAAGAGTTAGGCGCTGGCCGACTTCACGGCTGAGTGGACCGAGACAGCGTTTGACGACCCGGTGGAGGAATCCAGCCTTCCCGGGAAAGAAGACCCTGACGCCTGGACCATGAACTTCGACGGCTCCTACACAAAGGGCCAGGGAGGCGCTGGAGTTTTCCTGATCTCACCTGGGAGACCGTCTGAAGTAAGTCGTCCAGATGCACTACAAGGAGAACATCTCGAACAACACGACGGAGTACGAGGGCCTGCTTGCGGGACTTCATGCTGCCATTGGCCTCGGTATCAACAATCTCATCGTCAAGGGTGACTCTCAGCTAGTCATCAAACAAGTGAACAAGGAGTACGCCTGCCCTCAGATGGCACCGTACGTCGAGAAGGTATGGAAGCTTCAGTGGCGCTTCGACAGCTTCCGGGCCGTGTACGTCCCGAGGGACGAAAACACGTCCGCGGATGAGCTGTCACAAATGGCTTCCAAGCGAGAACCAGTGCCTCCCGGGATCTACATTGAGGTGCTCCGACAACCCTCTATGTCTCCTGAGAGGCTCAAGGCAAGGTCTACATCGACACTGGGGGCTGGGGACCCGTCTACTTCGACAACCCGGGAAACCAGCCCAGGAGACGCGCATGACCCGGCAGAACCTGGACCAAGGGAAGCCATGCTTCTCCTTGGTCAAATGGTGCTACTGGTGGAAAGAGCCCACCCACCCTGAGCCCTGGACATCATCAAGTACATGACGGAGCATGCCCTTCTGGAGGATGATCATGACGCCAAGCGGGTGGCTCGCCAAGCCAAGCTCTACGTCCTCATCGACGGCGAGCTCTACCGGCGACGTGACAACGGAATCAAGCTCCGTTGCTTACCGCAAGAGCAAGACCAAGTACTACTGCGAGACATCCACGAGGGCACATGCTCAAGTCATGTTGCTTCAAGATCTTTGGCGGGAAAAGTCTTCCGTCAGGGTTTCTACTGGCCAACAGTGCTGCCCGTTGTATTATCCTATGATCTAGCTCATGTTTGTGTAGTTTCTTTGTCCTATGATTGAATTGTTGAATGTCTTTGGTTCATTAGAGTTGTATGTTGATATGGTATAGTCCTTTGGTGTCCATTATATTTATGCGCGTATGGATCAAACATCATAGGGTTTGATGCTATAAAGTATTATCCTATGATCTATCTCATGTTTGTGTAGTTTCTTTGTCCTATGATTGAGTTGTTGAATGCATCAAAGACAATGAACCAAGTATCTTCACTAGTTAATCTTGAACAAATCCATCACACTTTTCACCACTTTTCCACACTCATGGTTCTGTTAGTTTAGTGTTCTCTAGTGTATTTTATTGCTGCAGCAACTAACTTTACTTTCTTGTATTTATTATCCTGCAAAACTATCCTTTCCATTGAGGTGGACGTGGGGCCCACCTGTCAGCCTTCATCTTCTTCTTGCAACTCCCATCTCTCTCTCTCTCACCCGGATGTACATTTCATCGAGCACATGGCGTGCTTCTTCCGCTACAGCGGGTCGACAGTGGTGTGCCCCAGCGAGCTCCAGCACCTTGTGCACCTGGCCACGCGCATGCTTGGTGGGAACTTCTGCTCCAGCCGGAGAACCTTCTCCAGCTCCGGCCGGCACCTCTATCTCCAGCGTGAATGGTGGAAGCCGGAGCGAGGACTCGGTGGGGACTGCTGCTCGGCGTCGCAGTCTTCGACGAGGAGGTGCCCAAGAGCTTTGCGACATCGTTGCAGTTTTAAGGAGGCAATGGGGAAGACAGGGGTTCACCCATGGCGGCGAATCGACGCACGGCCGACGTGTAGCGGACGCGAGGAAGATGACCTCGATGGCGACGAACGGGGCATGTGGGATCGATTCCTTGCACTTAAATGTAGAGGATGACGATTCAGTGCTCCCGGACATGATGGAGATGCTCGGAGTAGCATAGGACGACGGGGACAACGGTGGTGGCCGGCCTTGGAGCTCCGGAGCGCGTAGCCATGGCAGAGGATAGCGAGGCAAGGAGGAAGGTATCAGCGTCGCTGAGGAGGGGAAACAATAGAGAGGGTCTATAGCTACCTCCTAGACATGATATAAAGGTGGGAAGAGCTGCACGCCGGCGGGGGGATCCATGTCTCCGGCTGACGAGGGGTTAACTCATCAAATCCCATGGTTAAGGACCTAGGGTTGAGATTATGAGGAGAGAACGTGGTAGTACTGGTAGTTTCGTCGGCTGACAAGCAGAGGCAAAGATTTACCCAGGTTCAGGTCTCCGGAGAGTAACACCCTACTTCCTGCTTGTCTGGTATTGATCGTGTGAGATTATGCGGTTACAGGGAGGCTCCGGCGAGATGTCGATCTCGCTAGAGCTTTTGGTGGTTCGAGTATTGCTTGTTTTGGATCGGCGGCTCCGGCAATTTTCCGTCTTCCCCTTTGTACAGGTGAAATCTGCAATCAGCATCCATCTTGTCATCGAATGATCGCTCGTTTTGTGCGCCGGAGCGCGACTTGTGCCAGTCTTTCTTCTTGTAGCTGTCGCTGCGTTGGCCGCGGTCTCGACTGTCCCGTCGATCATCTCGACTGTCCCGGTGATCATCTCGACTGTCCCGTCGATCTTCTGACCGTCGGTCGCTTCTGTCTTGGTCATTGCGGGGTGTGGAGAACCTAGCCGCCATGAATTCGGGTCTGTCGTCGTCATAGTGACGTTTGGAACGTTTCCGCCTCCGGTCGTCTCTGTATGAGTCTCTGCGGCTTCGACTGCCGCTTTCATGATTGTCACGGGGTGAAGACCCATGTGTGGTGCGTGCCATGTCTTCTCCATCTGCCCACTCAGTCGCGATCTTTACGAGGTTAGCCACAGAGGTTGGCTTTTGGCGACCAAGTGCTTCTTTGAAATCTCGTCTGGCGAGGCCCATGATGAAAGCATCCATGGCCATATCTTCTGAAATTACTCCAACTGAGTTGCGTATCTCAGTCCATCGTCGGATGCATGACCTCAATGTTTCGTCTGACCGTTGAATGCAGGCTCGCAGTTCTTCGAACGTTTTTGGTCGCTCACATAGAGGCTCGAAGTTTTTGACGAAGTCTGCGCGGAAGTGATCCCACGAGTCGTATGTTGATGGAGGTAGAGTCTCGAGCCAGTCGCGGGCTGTGCCTTCGAGCATGAGTCGTATGTATTGCATGGCTGTGATATTTGTGCCTCGCTGGCACGCGACAGCCAGTCTATAGTCTTCCAGCCATCCTGAAGGTTCCTGTCGACCCGTATATTTGGGCTGTTCAGATGTGAGTTTGAACCCTTTGGGCATCCGTATCTCGCGGACGCGTCGAGTGAAGCACAGAGCTCCGTGTGGCTCAGGCTCCTGATCAGAGTACGACTTGCTACTGTAAGATCTGCGTGATCTGCTCCTGGACTTGCGCCGACGTGAGCCGCTTCTTTCCTTCGAGTGGTGACGGCGACCACTGCGATTATGTTCGTCACGACGCGTGTCTACTATGGCACAGTCTAGACTCCCTCCTAGTGTTTTTGGGATTTGGCGTATGGCCTTCGCCGCTAAGGCGAGTGATTTGATCTGTTGGCGATGTAGTTTTGCATTGGGGTCATCAGCTGGAGGCTTGATTGCCTCTAGGCATGCTGCAGCGGTAAAGAGAGCACCCACAGCTGTTTTGTGTACTGGCACTCCCTCCTCGTCGAATATCATGAAAGAGTGGCCTAAGTTGCGGGTGAGTGTTGCCCTCTCATCTTCCGCGAGGCGTGATAGCCTTGATCTGGGTCTTGTGTCTGCTCGCCCAGTGGAGCTCAGGGAGAGCTGTCTTCTTCAAGCACTCGACAAGCTAGCTTGCTTTTTTACGCTCTTCGAGTGTTGCTCTGATCTGCTACAGTCGAAGTGATTCCTGCCAGTTGAAGTACTGGAAGGTCAACATCTCCTCCCGTGTTGCTTCTGCTGGCATCATTGTGCACTCCTTGATGACTTTATCTGCTTTTGCTGCCATCTCAGCAGGAATTGTGAGATTTGTGACTCCATCCGGCATAGTAACTGTGCACGGGAATTCTATAGGCCTACGACTGGCCGCAGCATCAGATGATTCTGCGGCGAAGGCAACGTAGACCTGCTGGGGTATCACCCGAGGGTACGTGTATGTGTTTTCGAGTCCCGTCATGGACTCGACATCGTCATCAAGGCTCATGTCGGAGTCGATATGCCCATCGAGTTGTCCGTCTGGACGGATCTCGCTATCGATGTCTTCATCGCCTATGCTCACCTCGGTGTTGGCGAAGTTTTTATGGATCTCGCAGTCGAGATTGTTGTTGGTGCAGATCTCGGAGTCGACGCGGTTGTCGATATGAGTTTCGGGCTCATCGAAGTCGCTGAGGAGATCCCGCAGTCGAAGCTATCCTCGAGTGGAAGATTGAGCTCGGGATCGTTTGTGCGGTATGCTGATTCGGCCTCCTCACCTTGGAGTTCTTCAATGAGCTCGTTGATCTCTCGAGTCGACATGGTTGTTGCAGACGAGCAGGCTTGGAGGATCGACGATGGTATGGACGCAGTTGATGGATCCGCAGTCGAAGAGCCGCAACCGATGGAGCCTCGGGTACGGAAGTCACGAGTTGGCGTGGATCTGTCAAGTCCTGCGTACCAAGCTTGTTTACGAAAAAATTGAACGAACCAACGGTTAAATCCAACCCTGACTCGAGATCAGCGAACGCCTCCTGGAATTTTGGCGAGTGCGGCTCAAAGTTCATCAGAGTATCTGACGTGCTTTTTGCAGGTGAGGTTGGCGTGCTGCTGTTTGTCGAGTGAGTCGGCGAGTTGCCGTGTGCCGCCCGAGTCGGTGAGTTCTGGATTGTTGATGCAGCCGGCGAGTTGCCGTTTGAAGATGCGATCGGCGAGTCGCCGTTTTTCGATGGAACCGAAGAAACCGTGAGTCCAGCACTATTCTTTCCCACAGACGGCGCCAATTGACGAGGGGTTAACTCATCAAATCCCATGGTTAAGGACCTAGGGTTGAGATTATGGGGAAAGAACGTGGTAGTACTGGTAGTTTCGTCGGCTGACAAGCAGAGGCAAAGATTTACCCAGGTTCAGGCCTCCGGAGAGTAACACCCTACTTCCTGCTTGTCTGGTATTGATCGTGTGAGATTATGCGGTTACAGGGAGGCTCCGGCGAGATGTCGATCTCGCTAGAGCTTTTGGTGGTTCGAGTATTGCTTGGCTTGGATCGGCGGCCCTCCCAACCTTTATATAATAGGCTAGGTCTTGGGAGTTCGTAACCGACCCAGATTATATGTAAGGAAAGCTTAAACCGACTATGCCTATGTCTAATCTTGGAGGATACTCCATCTCGTTGGGCCTTTCGTCATGGGCTTCATGTAGGCTCTTGATAGCTGGGCCTTAGTCGACACGTGCACCAGGTACCCTTATGGTAGGGTACCCGAGATGTATATCCTTGTCACCGGCCTTGCCGTGAACGCCGGTGACCACCAACCTCACCTCGCCTCCGCGGAGTTCGGCGGCGCCTTGCTGGTGTGCGTGCAGGTCTGCATGGCACTACACAGGAACACACACTCTCTTAGCTTAGCTAGCTAGTACTTCTTGATGGTTCCGTCGAAGAACGCGACTGGGCCTAGTTAATGCGGTCGTCGTCGAAGCCGTCGTGCGTGTCGGGCCCTCCGAGCATAGCGCATTAGCGCCGCCGAGCACGTTGGGGTTGGCCCCGGCGGCGTGGAGGTACTGGAACCCGGCATCGCAGTCGATGCGCCCCGGATGCGCGCGCACCGACGGCATGGACGCGCCCCGGTGGTACGACCTCGCCACCGGGTTCTTCCCCAGGATATAGTCCACCTGCCGCTTCGCTAGCGCCACCAGGTCAGCCGGCGCCATCTCACGGCCGCCGCAGGAGACGGTCGCGCCGCTGGACTTGAGGTACTTGGCGTAGGCGAGCATCAGGAACGTCGCGGTGGTCACGTACTGAGCGGGAGGCCGGCGAGCGTAGCATGCATGCAACGATAGAGAGAGAGGAGGAAAAAAGGTGCGGCTGACAGGTTGGCCCCACGTCCACCTCAGCTTCACTTCCACGTGTGCTGCCTCGTCAGGACTGACAAATGGGCCCTGTCGGTCAGTACTGCTGTCAAAGTGCAGTTAGACAGAAATCAGTGCGGCTTGTTTTCTTAGCCCCAATGTTGGTAGATTTTTGAAAAAATTAGCAAAATCGGTACTGACTCGTTAATCTGGCCTCAATTGTGGTAGTTTTTTGTAATTTCCTCCTAAATATACATGCACTCAACTACTTGTGATTACACATACTATATGATTGGATTGTTAGCAAGCATCAGCAAATACTAACAATGCATTAAGGTTTCCCCAAACATAGCCTTAAGTTAATGGTCCTCTTACTCCCATACGTGCAACATTCCGGTTCGAGTCCTCAGGTTTTTGTCACTCCGGCAGGACTACCCCCTTCCTTTACACATACTACAAACCCTATGATGTTTGATCCATGCGCGCATAAATATAATGGACACCAAAGGACTATACCATATCAACATACAACTCTAATGAACCAAAGACATTCAACAATTCAATCATAGGACAAAGAAACTACACAAACATGAGATAGATCATAGGATAATACTTTATAGCATCAAACACCATGTTTACATAGAGCGGTACAGAGGTGTGGGAAGGATGAACCACTGTATACAAGGAGGAATTGGCGATGAAGATGGAGGTGAATACGGTGAAGGGGGCAGCGAGGAGCGCATGACGATGCCGGCGCCGGCGGTGGTGCGTGTCGGAGAATGACTCCCACGAAACAGGGGCAGTCACACTCGCGAAGAGAGTTCGTGTAAGGGGCTGAACACGACGTCAATCAACCCTCATCCGGCGCGGCGACGCTGCTCGTCGTGCCTGAGGAGGGACATCACGGCAGAGAGAGACACGGCGCGTACCCAGGTTCACGGCCCTCTTGTGGAGGTAAAACCGCTACGTCCTGCCTGTCTGTATTGCTGCTTGTAGAGGTTACAGTACAGCGTGCTTGCCGAGGCACAGTTGTGGCAATGGCGCGTACAAGGGGAGGGAAACTACTGTCTTCTTCTCCCTTGCGCGCAAGTAGCTAGACTAGGAGTAAAATGTGTTCGATCCCCCTCTTAGGGTGGTGCACCAGCTCCTTTTATAGGCGCCCCGGGCCTCCTCCCTGTCCTTGTGCAGCGGAGGGGCTACCACATGGCGACAACGGTCGGGAGCACGGTGCACCGCTGCTTGGGCGTCCATGAGCGCGGTCCATGGGCACAAAAGCTGAGGCCGCAGCAGAGAGGCCGCCGTCCATCCAGGACGGCCAGCTGCTGCCGCAGAGGAGCGGGGGAGTCCCCACGGTGACGTCGCGTTTGGCGCGTAGCGCCGGCCTGCTCCCTTATCACCAAAGAGGAAAGCTTGGTGGTCTGCGCCGTTGCCCCTGCTTTGTTGACTCCTTTATCACCAAAGTGGGACTGTAGCTCCGTCGTCACCCTGCGCAGAGGCGCGGTCACTCTGCGGCCGCTGCGGAAGCCATGTGCGCTCCGCAGAGCTTGCTTTACAGTGAAGGAACCCTCGCGTGGGCGGGAACGCCCTGTGGAGGATTCTGCGTTGACTTCCCTTCAGGGAAAGCTTCCTTGGAGAGGGGCAGCGGAGTAGAGGCTCCACAGGCCCTAGCTGCCTCCTCAGGCCTCCGCGAGGCGATTCTGCCCCGCGGGCTCCCCAGGCTTGCAGACCTGGTCCTTAGCGAGATTCACTCGCCGAGTGTTGAGGGTTATAGAGGCCTGGCCCAGTACACCCTGGTTCTTACTGGGCTGACAGTAGCCCCCGGGCCCATGACGGGCACGACGCGGTCCAGGGGGCGCAGGCGAAGCGTCATGGGCCCAAAGTGTCCGGCCGGCCCGAGACACGTGGCGAGCGGTTGGTGCGTCTCGGCTTCTCCGGAGGAGGTGGGCGTCGTGGTGGGACCCACGACGCCTCGGAAACCGCTCTGAGGTGATATAAAGGCTGCCGCGGCTGTGCCGGCAGCAGTTCCGCCGCATTTACGCCTTTCCTTCTTGCATACACCTCCGGTGCTCCACTACTCCGGCGATTTCCGTTCTTCTCCGAGCTTTTCCGCCGCCCTTCCTTCGCGAGCCATGGGCCCCAAGAAGGCAAGGCGGCGATGGTGGAGGCCTCCGCTGAAGCGCAGCGGGAGGAGGAGCTTGCGCCGGCTCTCATCGGCACTCGCGTCTCCACAGCGGAGGCGCTGGATAGGCTGAAGGTCCTCGTCGCCGGGAGGAATAATGAGCATGGCGCCAGCGGCGTCAAGGCGGCGCGCTTCGGCAAGCTGGCGGCGGGGTGGTACCCCATTTTCGTCCACACGCTGTTCGCCGGCTTGGTGCCGCCGTTCTCTCCCTTCCTTGCGGAGGTGCTGGCTTTCTATCAGATCCAGCTCCTGCACCTCCACCCGAACTCCATCCTGATTCTCGCCATCTTCGCCTATCTCTGCGAGGCGTATCTGGGAGTGATGCCTTCCGTGGCCTTCTTCCGGAGCTTCTACGCGCTCCGCAACACGGCGCCCGGCGAGCGGTCTGGGTGCGTGTCTTTCCGCATCGCAGACGGGATGGGCGCCGTCTACATCCCCATGTCGTGGGATGGCGACAAGGCCGTTACGAGGGTGACGAAGAAGGTGGAGGACTTCCGCCAGAAGTGGGTCCTCGTCGACGCCAAGGAGCGGAATGCCTTCTTCGATGAGCCTGAGGCGCCGCCGCTGAAGAACTCAAATTGGTCCAGCGAGAAGTCCAGCACCAGAAGATTGCCCACTTGGTCTCGCGCATGAAGCTCGTCCGCGAGGCTGGCCTCACGGGGCAGATGGTCGCTGAGGACTTCGTGAGGCGGCGCATCGCTCCCCTCCAGGCGCACACGAAGCCGGTGTGGATGTACTCCGGCCCGGCAGATCCAATGCGCTTGCACCTCAGCGCCCACGCGCCAGACGACGTCGCCTCCATCTTAGGCACGCTCTTCATCGCCCCGGAGATCCCTGTTCCGGGCACTGAGCACCTGAGGCCCCTCCACCAGCTCACTCCAAAGAAGCGCCTCGCAGTTCTGGAGATGATGCCGACGTTCACGCCAGAGGGCTTGGAGGGAGAAGAGGCGAAGGGGGCTGCGGCGCCTGTGGTGGAGGAAGACTTGTTTGGCGAGTCCTCTGCTGCTTCAGACGCCGAAGCTGACGCCGCCGCCGGAGGAGTCAACCCCTCGTCAGGGGAGGCGAGCTCTTCAAAGCAGGCGGCCCCTGAGGAGGAGATCCTGGAGGTATCGTCCGATGTGGACGAGGATTTTGTGGTGGCCCCGTCACGACGGGCCACAGAAGAAGAAGACGAAGACGGGACGATAGCGGCCCGGAGGCCGCGGCAAAGCGGTGCGAGCCCCGCACCAAGGCCATCCACGACGGGCCGCCAGAAGCCTGGAGAGCACTCCTCTCAAGAGGAAAGCTGGGCGGCCCCTGAGGAGCCCAGCGCTGGAGCCTCAACAGGCCTGCGGCGCTCCGCCAACAAGGTGTGGGTGGACACCCGCGCCAAGTCATCTGGGTGAGTACTGCTTCTTCTTGACTCGTTCTTGCTTATCGAGAGTTCTTGCCTTTCTCGAGGATCTCACTGTCTTGATTATCAGGGGTCTGGTTCATGCGAAGCGCCGCCGACTCCGCAAGGCTGCGGACGTGCGGCGCGACGCTACGACCGTTGTTGAGGGGCCTACAGCGCCCCTTGGAGAGAGACTGAGGAGCCCGTGGTGACAGTCACCACGGGCCCGGCTGTTGACGAGGCCATGAGGCCTGTGGGGAGACGCCCCTTGAAGAAGCAACTGCCTCGCCACCTCCTGCCGAGAGTCAGTTTGAGGAGGCGGCGAAGCTCCGTCGCCGCCGCGCCCTGATGCTCCACTGGAGCCCCCAGAGACACCCGCCGTGGAGACGGCGGGGACCAGCACACAGACGCCGGGAGGCGCCGACGTCGAGATGGAGGAGGGAACTCCTCCGCCGCCCCCTCCAAATTCCGAGCCTGAGGGGGAGGCCACTTCTTCTGAGGCCGCAGCAGGCGAGGCTGCGGTTGAGCCTCTGGTGGCTAGGCCTCCCTCGCCAGCCCCCGAGGCCCACGAGGAGGTCGTCGTGGAGAACAACGACGCACAAGACGGTGGGGGCCCGCTCCTGTGGCCCCGTGCTGACCCTGGTCCAAGCACTGTGCTTTCAGCACCAGAGGCTGGCGCTGGGGCGGAGGACGTTGCGCCACGTGAGGGCTCTTGGGCCTTGGTCTTGAGCGACCGGAGCCGGAGCGGCGCGAGCCGCCAAGCTGCCCTCCGTTTGGTGAGGGGCACCCTAGACGGGCTAGAGACCCAACTTGCCCTTGAGGAGGCGGAGCTTGGCAGGAGGTATGACGCCCTTGCTGCTGACTGGGCCCGCTTCTTCGAAGTCAGGCGGCGGAGTGGCCCTGACGACCAAGCTCTTCAGGCGCAGCGCGACGAGGCGACGCGGCAGGCCCAGGAGATCCGCGAGAACGCGGAGCGCGAGGCGCAAGAGGCCTTGGCGCCGGTCCAGGCGGAGCGCAAGGCGGCTGCAGAGGATCGGGAGGCGGCTGTGGCGGAGCGCCAGGCTGCAGCCTCCGACCGAGCGGCTATCGAGACCTCCCTCGCCGACCAGCGCAAGGAGCTGGCCAGCCGCGAGGAGAAGATAATTTCTGAAGCTGAGGTGGTGAGGAAGTCTCTGGAGCAGCATCGTCTGTCGCTGGAGGCTCGCGAGCAGGCCATGACGACACGCGAAGCTGAGGTGCTCAAGCGTGAGGAGAAACTGGAGCAGGCGGAAACTGACATGAACAGAGAACGTGAGGCCTTGGAGTCCCGCGAGAGCAGCTTGGCTGAGGCCATGGGCAAGCACGACAAGGAGGTGGAGCGGCACCGGGAGCTTGTGGAGAAGGCCAACCAAAAGCTTGCCGAGAAGAAAAAGGAGGCAGAGGCGGAGGCCCTCACCAAGCAAAAAGAGTACCGCACTGCTGTCACACAGGCCGTCTCCCGGGAGTATGCTGGGAAGTTCAAGAAGCAGGAGGACGGCTTCCAGAAAAAGCGCAGAGAGCTCGGCAAGCGCATTCGCCAGCTGGAGGAGTGGAACGCCAACTTGAAATCCTCGCTGAAGCGCGCCAAGGACGCTAATCTCCGCACGGAACAGGCCCTCGAGCGCTCGGAGCAGGACCTCACAGCCCTGATGGCAGACATGCAGGAGCTGAATGCGCAGGTGGCCCCTGTTGTGGAGAGGGTCGAGGAGGCTGAGCAGAGCGCGGTGGCGGCACGGGTCTTGACGCAGCAGCGGGAGCGTATGTTCCGATCTTTGGTGACGCGCGGGAACGCTCTTGCTGCGAAGCTGGGGGTGGATGCTCCTGCCGTCCCCGTCCACGGGAACGCCGACGTCGCCACGTATCTGACCTACTTCGACCAGCTCTTCTCCGTCCTTGAGGGCCCTGTGGCGGAACTCGACGATGTTGTCGACGAGGAGTGCCGCAAGCTCCTGCTGGTGGCGGTCGAGCGCGTCTTCGTCAACCTCAAGCGCCTATATCCATGCTTCGACTTCGAGTCCGTGACCGAGCCCATGGGGATGCTCAGACCGAGACGCGCCTCTTCAACTCGCTGCGGGAGGAGATCAACGACTATGTCAACCGCTTCAAGAGGGTCGCTGAAGAGCCGGCCTCTGGCGAGGAGGAAGACGTCGAGGAGGAAGGCGCGGAGGAAGGTGACGCTGAGGAGGATGAGGCCGCCAAGACTTCTGCTTAAGCTGCTCCTGCCACAAGTCGCGCCTGAGGCGCAAGTTATCTTTGTTTAAAGACTTTGTTTCATTTGTGATGGTCTGTAAAACACTTTATTGTGCTGCAATGTGCGTGTGCCCCTCGACGGGCATTTTATCCCTATTCCATGCCTTTTTCGCTTTACGTCGTCAGGACCCGTCTCTTAGCGCTATGACTCCGCCACTACGGTATGCCAGAGCAATGACTCAGCAAGGCCGGGGGGTGTTTAAGGCTTAGAGAGGTAAGAGCTCTCGAGTCGCGATGCTCGAGGGCTCCCCTTTGACGCTCAAGCAGTCCATGAAATGCGAAGGAGAAAATACCCGCCCGAGGGACGGAAGTTGCTCGTGAGAGGAAAAACACAACGCCTGAGGTGTAAGCGCAGGACTTAGCTTAGCGAGGTTCTGCCTCGTGGAGGGCGTTGATTTCCCTGAAGGTGTGCTTCCCTCTTTGGGTCTGGAGCGTGACTCCACGAGCCTTGGGGGGACTCTTGTTCCCTGTGTAGGTTAGAGGTGGAACCAAAGCAAAACATGGTAGAGAAACTCATGCGCGCTTATAGGTTTCCTCATGGGTGCCTCGCGAGGAGAGTAAGTACCAAAGGTCCTTAGGTGAGGTGGCAGGTTTGGGAGCAAGCCCCTGGGCCAGAGCTCTTTGGTGAGGTAACAGGCGTGAGAGCGTGCTCACGTGTTAGAGCTCGGATCCTTTTGGGTTTTGCGGTGCTGCTGGGATGCTCCCGAGGCACAGTCACCGTACTCAGCCCCCGCTCGCGAGGTGCGCAAGGGGAAAGATATGAGCGCGAATGAAAACACAGAGTAATGAGAACTAAAACTCACCCCCAAAATATTACATAGCGGCGCCGCAGCGCAATGTTTCACTAGGAAACGAATTGGTTCGTTACACTTGGGCTTGCCAAGATAAAGTTTCCATGTCGAGGCATGGGGACCACATTCAGTGGCTGAGACTCTTCACGGCCTGCGGCGGCACGTTACAGGAAGAGCTCAGAGGGACTGGCCCTCAGAGAGAGAAGCTTTTGTGAAGCTTGGAGGTGAAGCTGTGCGCTTTCCTCTAGAGACAAAAAATGCCTGGTGTGATAGAGATCACGGGTAGAACTTGCGTAGATGCGCGATGTTCCAAGGGTTCTTGACCGGGATGCCGTCCTCCGTCTCGAGGCGCACCGCGCCAGGTCTGGCGACATGCGCGACCCTGTAGGGGCCTTCCCACATGGGCGAGAGCTTGTGGAGACCTTCCCTGGAGAGGATCCTCCTGAGGACAAGGTCGCCTGTCTCGAGAGTGCGCGGACGTATGTGGCGGCTGTGGTAGCGTCGCAGGTCTTGCTGGTATTTTGCCGCTCTGAGGGCGGCTCGGCGGCGCAACCCGTCGAGGAACAGCAGGTCGTCGTTGTGGAGGTCTTCTTGATTGTCCTCATTGAAGGCAAGGACCCTTGCGGACCCGTGCTTGATCTCTGTGGGGAGGACTGCTTCGGCTCCATACACCAGGGCGAATGGCGTCTCACCAGTGGGCTTTGTAGGGTTCGTGCGGATGGACCAGAGCACGGAGGGGAGCTCATCGATCCAGCCCTTGCCGTAGCCCTTGAGGCGGTTGAAACTTCTCGTCTTGAGGCCCTTGAGGACCTCAGCATTTGCTCGCTCGGCTTGACCATTGCTCTGTGGGTGAGCTACCGAGGCGAAACAGAGCTTGGTGCCGAGGCTCTCGCAGTAAGCCCTGAAGATGCCGCTGGTGAACTGTGAGCCATTGTCGGTGATGATGCGGTTTGGCACACCAAAGCGGCAGACCAGGCCTCTGATGAACTTCACGGCTGCCCTGGCAGGGATGGTGCGCACCGCTTCAACCTCTGCCCATTTGGTGAACTTGTCAACAGCCACGAAGAGGAAACGGTAGCCCCCTTGCGATCTCGGGAAGGGTCCCAAGATGTCCAGCCCCCAGACCGCGAACGGCCAGGAGAGCGGGATGGTCTGGAGTCCCAGTGCAGGCTGATGGACTTGCTTGGCGTGGAACTGGCATGCATCGCAAGACTGAACGATGGTGACGGCATCTTGAAGCACTTGAGGCCAGTAGAAACCGCTCCTGAAGACCTTGCCGGCGAGGGTGCGCGCGCAGGAATGGTGGCCGCACTCTCCACTGTGTATGTCCCTGAGGAGCATGCGTCCTTCCTCAGGAGGCACACACTTGAGGGCAATGCCATTTGGGCGCTTGCGGTATAGGTCTCCCTCAGGATGTAATAGGATTTCGCTTGTCGAGCGACTCGTTCTGCCTCTGCGTCTTCCTCGGGAAGGACTCCTTTTAGCAAGTAGTCCTTGAGCTCGTCAACCCAGCCTGTTTCTTGGTGCACCATGGTTAGCATCAGACGCTCCCCTGAGGATGGGCCACAGTTGGGTGCGCCACCTGTGGGAGGTGGTGGGAGTACTTCGTCTGTGCTTGTAGCTGGTGCTTGCAGCGGCTGCTTTATGGATGCCTTGGAGAGCCTCTCTTCAAAGACACCTGCGGGCTGGGCCTCCCTTCGCGATGCGCGCTTGGCGATGTCATCTGCTTCCTGGTTCTCCTTGCGCGGGATGTGCATGAGCTCCATGCCCCTGAAGTGCTTCTCGAGCTTGCGGACCTCTTCAAGGTAGGCAGCCATATGGCTGTCTTTAGGGGTGTAGCTCTTGTTGGAGAAGTTGACCAGGAGCTGGGAGTCGCCTTTGATGAGTAGGTGCTTGACACCGAGGGCAATGGCAGCTCTGAGCCCGGCGAGGAGGCCTTCATATTCAGCGATGTTGTTGGAGATCTTGTCCATCGTGAAGCACAACTGGACGGCATAGTGGAGCTTGTCGCCTTTAGGCGAGGTCAGGACAACGCCAGCGCCTCCGTTGCGGCAGGAGAAAGCTCCATCGAAGTGCATGGTCCAGTGGCTTGGCGTCGTATCTCCAGGCGGTATAGTTTCTGCTTCAGGAGGCTCTTCAGGAGTTGGGTCTGTCCATTCGGCGACAAATCTGCCAGTGCTCTTCCTTTGATGACCCTTGTGGTGTCAAAACGCAAGTTGAAAGGCTGCAGCTCGATGTTCCACCCTGCTACGCGATCAGTGGCGTTGGGGTTGCGCAGGATTTGCTCCAGAGGGAATGATGTGACCACCGTGACAGGGTGGCCCTGGAAGTAGTGGCGCAGCTTTCTGGAGGCGATGAGCAGGGCGAGAAGGAGCTTCTGCTGCGTAGGGTACCGCTCGCGAGCATCTCTTAGCACAGTACTGACATAGTAACTGGATGCTCGACAAGGGTTGTGGAGGGTGACGCAGCGTTGGCTCCCTCGAGGGACTCCTCAGGCCCTTTGGCGAGGTTTCCTTGTGGAGGAGTCTCAGCAGGGGTGCCTGAAGTAGGCTCGACAGCTGGCTGTGGGTCTGGCTCTGGGCCTGGAGGGACTTTTTCCTTGTCGGGAGGCTCTGGACTTGGAGTGGCTGCACTTTTCTTGGGGAGGACTGGCTCTTCTCTTTCGACCACCAGGACGGCGCTTGCGGTTTGTGGAGTGGCTGCAAGGTACAGCTTTAGATGCTCGCCCGTCCTGGGGGCTACCATAACTGGTGCGCTAGCCAAGTACTTCTTCAAGTCCTCAAATGCCTTGTCTGCCTCTGGAGTCCACTTGAAGGTGCCGGACTTCTTCATGATCTTGAAAAATGGCAGGGCCCTCTCGCCAAACTTGGAGATGAAGCGGCCCAAGCTGGCCATGCACCCAGCTAGGCGCTGCATGTCCTTGAGGCGGCGGGTGGCTGCATTTCTTCTATGGCCTTGATCTTGTCAGGGTTTGCTTCTATGCCGCGATGGGACACGAGGAACCCGAGGAGTTTGCCTGAAGGTACCCCGAAGACGCACTTGGCGGGGTTTAGCTTGATGTTCACCTTGCGCAGGCTGGCGAAGGTCTCCTCGAGGTCCTTCAAGAGAGTGTCTCCCTCGCGAGACTTGACTACGATGTCGTCAACATATGCCTCTGCATTTCTTCCCATCTGAGCCCCCAGGGCGATCCTCATGAGCCTCTGGAAGGTGGCGCCGGCGTTCTTCAACCCGAAGGGCATGCAAGTGTAGCAATACACGCCACAGGGGGTGAGGAACGCTGTTTTCTCCTCGTCCTCTTTAGCCATTTTGATCTGGTGGTAGCCTGAGAAGGCGTCCAGAAAACAGAGGAGATCACAGCCGGCTGTGGAGTCCACGATCTGATCAATCCTTGGCATGGGGTATGGGTCCTTGGGGCAGGCTTTATTTACATCAGTGTAATCGATGCAGAGCCGGCCTCCCCCATTGGGTTTTGGGACAACCACGCCATTAGAGACCCAGGTGGGGTGGGCAACTTCTCGAATAATGTCTGCTGCTTTTAGCTTTTCTACTTCTTTGATGATGAAGGCTTGCTTCTCAGGGGCTTGTTTCCGTGCCTTCTGCTTGACGGGGCGTGCGTTTGGACACACAGCTAAGTGGTGCTCGATCACCTCCCTTGGTACGCCGGACATTTCTGACGGAGTCCATGCGAACATGTCAGAATTTGCCCGAAGGAAGGCGACGAGCGCGCTTTCCTATTTGGGAGGTAAGCCAGCGCCTATGGTGACGCTAGCCCCCGAGCCCTCAGCCCCCGAATCGCTGGTGCTCAGCGACACCTTCTTTGTAGCGGCCTGCTCCTGAGAGAACAGCTGCTTCTTCTTCTTGGGCCTCGCGAGGGGCTCCAGGTCTTCGTCAGCAGGGAACGCCATGGCAGCAGCTTTGTAGGCGAGCTCGACAGCGCGTGTAGCGTCCTGTACGTGACCATGGATGGTGATGGTGCCGCCGCTGCCAGGGATCTTGACCATGTTGTAGGCGTGATGCGTGACGGCCATGAACTTCGCGAGGGCGGGGTAGCCGAGGATGGCGTTGTAGGGCAGGCCAATGTGCGCAACGTCGAAGTCGATGAGCTCGGTGCGATAGTTTTGCTGCGTGCCAAAGGTGACTGCAAGCCTCACTTGCCCCAGAGGCGAGATTGAGCCGCTGGTGACCCCTGTGAAGGGCCTGGAGGGCATAAGCCACTCGTAGGGCACTTGAAGCGTCTCAAAGGTCTCGACAGAGATGACGTTCAGGCCTGCACCCCCATCAATGAGCGTTTTGCCGACGGCGATATTGTTGATGGTGGGGGTGCACACCAGCGGGAGGGTGCCTACAGTCTTGGTGGACTTGGGGTGGTCCTTGGCGTCGAAGGCGATGGTGTACTGAGACCACTTGAGGGGACGCGATGTCTCCACCCCGGGCAGCGCTGCGTTGAGCTCGCGGGCGAACTGCTTGAACTGATTGTTGGACTTGGGCGCCTGAGCCCCGCCGAGGATGCACGCCATGGCGCCTCTAGGGGCCTGGTAGCCCCCAGGCTCCTCGTCAGGGAGTTGTTGTTCTTCTCAGCGGCGTTGGCCTGAGTCCCTTGAGGCTTCTGGTAGCCACCTTTGCGTCCGCCCTTGCGGTAGTTACGGCCTCTGCCGCGACCACCGCTGCCTTCTTCCTGCTCGCGCTTCTTGCTCAGTTGCTTGAGGTCGTAACAGTTCTCTGTCGCGTGGCCGCGCCTGTTGTGGTAGATGCAGAAGGGACGGTTGTCGATCTTCTTCTCGCCATCCTCTGCAGAGTCCTCTCGAGCGTGCTTAGCGCCGGGCTCAGCAGCCAGCACAGCAGTAGGCTTGCGCTTGGTCTCGTCACGCTTCTTGTGGGCCTTGGATCCCTCTGGGGGTCATCTGCAGAGGCCACCTTGGTGAAGAGGAGACCCTCTTCAGCCTTGGCACACTTGTCTGCGATGTCGAAGAGCTTCACGACAGAGGAGAGGGTATCGTGAATGCCGAGCTTCTCAAGCATCCTGCGGTTGGTGACGCCCTCTCTGAAGGCAGCAATGACGTGCGAGTCAGGGATGTTGGGGATTTTGTTGCGGACTTGGCTGAAGCGCTGGATGTACTTGCGGAGAGTCTCGCCAGACTTCTGGCGTACGGCGCGCAGGTCGTTGTAGGTGAGGGCGCGCTCGTACGTGCCCTTGAAGTTCGCAACGAACTGCTTGCAGAGGTCCTCCCAGGAGTCGATGGAGTCCTCAGGGAGGTTCAGGAGCCACGACAGGGCAGAGTCCCTGAGGGCGTGCGAGAACCAGTTCGCCATGACCTTGTCGTCTCCTCCCGCAGCTGGATGGAGGTGGTGTAGAGCTGCAGGAACTCGATGGGGTTGTTCGTGCCATCGTAGCCCTTGGGGAGGTCTGGCCTGAACTTCTGCGGCCAGACGACGCGGCGCAGGTTGCGGGTGAAGGCCGTGCAGCCAGTGGCGTACGTGGCCACACCGCCCTGGAGAGCTCTGCGGTTTTGGCGCCCGGCCTGGCCAATTTCCTCGACGATGCGCTTCTGGAGGTCCCGCTGGCGCTCCATCTCCACCCGCGCGTCCGGCGGCGTCCGCTGCACGATTTGACAATCATGCGGCGAGGACGCGTGAGAGGCGGCTTTGTTTGCCGCAGCCGGAGGTGGTCCTGGCGGAGGCGGAGGCGGAGGCGCTCCATGCGCGGCGGTGCCTGCGCGCCCGGAGTTGTGGTGCACCAGGGAGCGCGAAGGTGCTGGAACCGCGCGCGGCGCAGCCGCGATGTCGACGAGGTGCTGGAGACGGCCAAGCCAGTTGTCGTGCGCCTCGGCGGTGGGGCGGTAGCGGAAGAGCTCTGCTGCCATGAGCAGCGCAGTGTTTGGGCTGGGCGCCGGGCGTCCAAGCGTGGACGCGCTTTGGCGCCGAGATGGATGCGAGGACTCAGCGTCCTCGCTGTGCTCGTGGTCGACGTCTTCGTCGTAGCGGTCGTCCTCATCCTCGGGGTGCTCCACGCGTGGCTCCGCAGTAGTGCGCCCCGAAGCGCGGTTGGTGCGCGGACGGCCGCGTGGCCTGGCGGCGTGGACGACGGGCTCGGTCTCAGCTCGGCCTGACGCGCGCCGGTTGGCGCGAGCAGCGCGAGTGTCCGCCATGGCGTTGAGGTCGATGGAGGTTGAATGCGCGCCTCAGCCCCCTACCTGGCGCGCCAATTGTCGGAGAATGACTCCCACGAAACAGGGGCAGTCACACTCGCGAAGAGAGTTCGTGTAAGGGGCTGAACACGACGTCAATCAACCCTCATCCGGCGCGGCGACGCTGCTCGTCGTGCCTGAGGAGGGACATCACGGCAGAGAGAGACACGGCGCGTACCCAGGTTCACGGCCCTCTTGTGGAGGTAAAACCGCTACGTCCTGCCTGTCTGTATTGCTGCTTGTAGAGGTTACAGTACAGCGTGCTTGCCGAGGCACAGTTGTGGCAATGGCGCGTACAAGGGGAGGGAAACTACTGTCTTCTTCTCCCTTGCGCGCAAGTAGCTAGACTAGGAGTAAAATGTGTTCGATCCCCTCTTAGGGTGGTGCACCAGCTCCTTTTATAGGCGCCCCGGGCCTCCTCCCTGTCCTTGTGCAGCGGAGGGGCTACCACATGGCGACAACGGTCGGGAGCACGGTGCACCGCTGCTTGGGCGTCCATGAGCGCGGTCCATGGGCACAAAAGCTGAGGCCGCAGCAGAGAGGCCGCCGTCCATCCAGGACGGCCAGCTGCTGCCGCAGAGGAGCGGGGGAGTCCCCACGGTGACGTCGCGTTTGGCGCGTAGCGCCGGCCTGCTCCCTTATCACCAAAGAGGAAAGCTTGGTGGTCTGCGCCGTTGCCCCTGCTTTGTTGACTCCTTTATCACCAAAGTGGGACTGTAGCTCCGTCGTCACCCTGCGCAGAGGCGCGGTCACTCTGCGGCCGCTGCGGAAGCCATGTGCGCTCCGCAGAGCTTGCTTTACAGTGAAGGAACCCTCGCGTGGGCGGGAACGCCCTGTGGAGGATTCTGCGTTGACTTCCCTTCAGGGAAAGCTTCCTTGGAGAGGGCAGCGGAGTAGAGGCTCCACAGGCCCTAGCTGCCTCCTCAGGCCTCCGCGAGGCGATTCTGCCCCGCGGGCTCCCCAGGCTTGCAGACCTGGTCCTTAGCGAGATTCACTCGCCGAGTGTTGAGGGTTATAGAGGCCTGGCCCAGTACACCCTGGTTCTTACTGGGCTGACAGTGCGACTCCCGCGCCGCCGGCATCAAGGCGATGCACCGCCCCTTAGCCCCCTTCCTTCATGACTTCTTGGGAGCCCTCCCCCATGGAGATGAGATCCATGGGGGAGGCAAAAACGTGGCTTTGGTGGCTGCAATTCGTGGGTATGAGGTGTTGGTCACGACCTAGGTTTCCTCCCTTTATATAGCCTCACGGATTCCCGTCATCCCATCTAGGGTTTCCGTAGATCGGGCTTATCTCCGCCGTCCGGACTCAGAATTAGACGAATGTTATGTCTCGATCATTTGGCGGCAAATTCCCCGCAACTTTCGCGACTAGACTTTTTCTGTTTGACGTCGTCTTTTGTCCATAACGGGACCATGTTCCAAAAATGTTTCCAGACAGATTTCAGGAAAGTCCCAATTTAACTCCAACAAGGTTTCCTTTTGTATTTTTGATAATTCCTACACATAAAAGAGTAAACTAAGAAAATGGTGCACTTATGCAACTATTAATAGGTGTCGCAGCAGTGGAACATGGGGTTCCCTGATGCTGCCAAAGTGAGTCCTCCACTAGGGCCCACCAAGAAGATGGACAAGGCAAGGAGTCAAGTACAGCAGATGGGTTAGCCCATCTGCCCTAAGGAAACCCGACAAGTTCGACAGCAAGGCTCTGCGGCTAAGGACCAGGCGACCTTCCGGGGTCACCCCCTCGCCCGGAGAACAAGGCGGGATACCCGCGGGTCCGTGCGCCCGGCAGGAGGTCAGGCGCGCCCCCGGGTCCTCCATCCGTACGGCTGAGAGGATAAGATCGCCAGCTCGCTGGAAGCTGGTGAAAGATTTGGGCGCCAAGATGAAGGCCGCGCCCTGGTGACGTTGCCACGAGCGTAGTTGGTGGGGCGGACAGCCTTTGTCCGTCCCACCTTTTCCAAGGGCGGACGACCACGCCGCCCTCCAGAGAATGCTTGCAGGAGAGGACGCCACGTCTCCTCCAAAGACCACCGAGGGGTTTTCCCGCCAAAACCCTTCACGCCCCTCGCCTGTCCATGTCGGATCCCCTTAGTCTATAAAAGGAGGACCATGGCACCGAAGAGAGGGGAGGGGAGAAGCAAGTTAGAGCTCAGGCAAGACTAGACTAGGGTTCGGAGGGTAGAGAGAGAGGTGATCTCCCGAGGGCAGGATCTGCTCTTCGTCTACCTCCGGCCTAAACTCTACCGGGTTCACCCCAGAACACCCTTGTACACTACACCATGATGAACATCTCAATCCAGACATGCAGGAGTAGGGCTTTTAGCCTCCGAGCGGCCTGAACCTAGGTAACTCCGCGTGTCTTTCTGTGTTGTTTGCCCTCGCCCCCCGACGAAGAACTTGGCGACCTTGCTCCCGGGTAAGGCGTCTTCCAGCCTCCTTCGCGCCCCGTGCCGAACCTAAAGATGGGGTACCATCTACTCCCGGTGTCCGTCACCCGAGACACGACATCTGGCGCGCCAGGTAGGGGGTGCAAGCACTGGATTCGTCTTCTTCTTCATCAACCTCAAGTTCTGCGTCCAGTTCATCGTCAAGTTCTGCGTCGAGCTTTTCGTCCGTGACAAGATCCGTTTCAAGTCCTCCGACGCCTCCAGGGCGACACTGGTTTCGACTCTCACGAGCGAGGCGCCGGATCCGTCGGCCAAGATGACAAAGAAGAGAAAGGCTAAGGCAGCCATGGAGTTTCTGCGGTATCAAGGGCTCGGTTTCGTCCTAGAGGAGTCCTCGTCGACATCCGCCACCAAGGATCGGGACTTTGGAGCACAGTTCATACGACCAGCGACGTATGTCAGTCCTTTAATCAGCGAGGAAAGGCCTCAGGAAAGTGCCACGAGCATTGATGTACCTTCCCCTCGTGGACGCGCGAGGAAAGGGAGGAACTCTGCTCTGACGTACCAGCTACAGCGCAACCTCTGAAAGGCGAGGGCCCAGATCAGAGCACTGAAGATGATCCTCACCTAGAAGATCCTCTCATTTACGTTCCCCAAGAGCTCAAGATTCCTCCGCGCAAGGATGGCCAGCCTGGAGTGTGGTGCATGTATCACAGATCTGATAGACACAGTCTGGAAGAGTGCCGCCAGTTCAACGATATTCAGTTAAGGCAGAAGAATGGGGAGTGCTATGCCTGCGGCGAACCAGGACATATCTGCAGAGATTGCCCCTTCACCAAGAAATAAAAGAAAACCAAGGCCAATCCCGGAGCTCCACAGAAAGGGAAATCTTTTCGGACTTTCGCTAATGCCTCTACTCAGACTGAAGGGCGTGAAGAACCAAGCCCAGCCCAACGGACACAAGATTATCAAAGATTGACTACTGCCAATTGGGACCAAACTTTCGTCTGCAGCAATTCCGACGAAGGAGAATGGGAACTCCCGGGTCATATAGTGACAATACACCTGGGACCGAGTGGACCTCCCCAGAAGTACTGGATCGCGAAGTGATTGGCCTCTAGCCCTCAGAAGTGAGCAGCATCAGGGTCTCCGGACCGGCATCAACACCATGCCAGCCAGTTGCCGGATCACCAGAACGGTGGCCTCCGGGTTTCGCAGCACGAGGGTCTCCGGACCGGCATTTCCATCATGCAAGCCAGTTGCCGGATCACCAAGAAGGTGGCCTCCGGGGTCTCCGGACCGGCGTCAGCCAGCCAGTTGTGCCTTCAAGCAGCATGCAAGGACTAGTCCCCGCGAGGGTGCACTGGGCCCTTGGGTATATTTCGGCACGGAAGCCCTGTTCCCGCCAAGAATTGTGGGGCAGGGCAGAATTATGCCTGAAAAACGGCATAGAAGACCCGCTACGGCGGCAGCGCCACGAAGTAATTGCCGGAATATACCGAAAGGAGGCTAATTGCGAGCTAAGTATAAACGCGCTCGCGCGGGCTTTTTCCTGGTTGCATCGGTTTTATACACTTTGGCTAATGCGAAAGCGGGCGTAATCTTGGGGTAGCGCCTCCGCGACAATACTGTCAGTTTCCCTCTGGCAGTGGAGTCGTGGGCTGAGGTCCGTACGGTCAAGACCGGTGGGTCCCTGGGGGGGTTGCGCCCTGTGTCAGCACTTCAGATCAGTCTGATTGCTCACGGCTGGTTAGCGCTCGCGCCCTTGGATCCTTCCCGAGAGCGTTAAGCCCCCACGAGTGCAATAAAACTCATGTGATTCGGGAAAAGGTTATTTACATTCAAAGTACAAAGTTCATAAGCCTTTCGACGATACAATTGCAAAAGCTTGGTTCATGGCCTTTGGTATTGTCCTGTCCCTTGCAGGACCTCGCAGGCTCACGGGTTGTCCTCACGGGAAAGGCGCACCAGGATCTCGTCCACCTGACAAGCAGCGTTTGGGGGAGTCGGCATCCCGGGTTCCAGCCTCTCCAGCTCGGACAGCAGCGAAAGCTGTGGGTGCCGCTGGTGGAGGGCCACGATGACACGGGTGATGGCCTACTGGATCGCCTGCTCTCCTTCCGGGCAAGGGGCTCTGCCTGCCCGCTCCCGGATGCCCCTAATCAGCGTCGCCACGTACTCCAAGAATGCGGGATAGTGCACAAAAGTGCGAGAATGGTCAGCCTTGAGGGTGGGCGGAGAAGACACCCCCATATCTGTGAACTCCTTCACAATCTTCGAGGACCACGTGTACATCTTGAGCAAGATGTTGTGATCCTCGCGCCGATGAAGCTGGAACTGGTGTTTTTTCTTCTCCAGCGCCGCCTTAGTCTCCTCCAGCTCGGCTTGAGCCGCCTTAAGATGGATGGACTTCTCCTCATGCTGATCCCAGGCAATTTGTGCCTGTGACTTGGATGCTTCCATTGCCTCGCGGCCTGCAGCCAGCTCTTCAGCCTCAGCCTTCCGGGTAGCTCTCGCCCGAGCTGCGGCTTCGTCCCTGAATGCCACCGCCTCTTTCAAGCGCTGGATCTGCTTCTCCAACTCTGCATGACCAGCAAGCGCACTTTCTTGGTCTTCCCCAGTGCGAGCAAAAGCCTCCCGCTGCAAAGATATGGTGTGGGCGCTGGATTTTACCTCCCGCCTTAGATCATCCCTCTCGTCACGGATTCTCTGGGATTCCTGTTTTTCTTGCCGAAGACGCTTTCGCTCGTACTCAAGATCTCCAGCCAGCCTCCTGAGACGCCTGTCTTGGGAATCGATAATTTTGTCCTTGGCTCGCAAGGCCTCCGCGTTCTCCAGCTCAACTTCCTGTCGGGTCCACCCTGCCGCGTTCTCCATCCCTTGTTCCAGGCGGACCTCATATTGGAAAGCTCTCAGTTGTAACTGTTCCAAGGCTTCGAAATGGGCTTGTTCCTGCTCCTCGAAGTCGCCAAGACGCTGCTATAGCTCCCACTCTTCGCGAGCTATCCTAAGCTCACGGGCTTTGAGCGTCTCCTCGTCTGCAGCTAGCCTTACCTCTCGAGCACGCGAGTCTTCCCCGTCACCAGGAACAGCCTCCGTTCGCTTCTCAATCTCGGTGTGAGCAAAGGCGAGGAACTCCCCAGCGCTGGGGAACGCCCTCGAGAAGCCGGCTTTCCGTGTACCTCCCCTTGGGGGAGGGAAGTATCCGCGGGCTTCGTCACGATGGTACCACGCGAGGATTGACCGGTCTCAGTCCTGCGTTCTTGACGGGATTCCGGGGGCTCCACGTCGAGCCTGCTCCCGGGAGAACCCGCCACCTCAGGATCTGCGCCAACAAGCGGCAAGTAAGTCTTCTAGGGCCGCACCACGGCCGCGAAAAGACAATGTCCAGAACTTCGGGAGGACATACCCGGAAGCAACGAGGAGCTCGCTGACGGTCCTGCCGGGGATGTCGTCTCTCGAATTCGGGGAAGGGGGGTCCACACCACCATCGCCCCCATTTCCTGGATGCCACGCTGCAAAGACGGAGCTTCGACAGGAGCCGGGGGCTCCTCCACGTCCATGGCAGAGCTCTCTGCCGTCTCTCCAGCTTCAACGTCGTCTTCGACCCGGCGGCATTTCCTGGAACTTCCGAGTTCCGGGGACCTACGAGTAAAACAAGGTGTCACGTCATTAAAGTGTCAGGCAAAGATTCATCGCTCGGGGTCAGAAGGACTCTAACTTACCCTCGAGTCCGCTTGGCTCCGGGGATGCTCCAGGTCCTTTCCTCCAAAGCATCGGAAAGGATCGGCAACGACAGGCTCTCCTCGGCACCGTCATCAGCTAGGAGCGGAGGAGGGAGAGCTTCAGAGTCACCCTCCGACTCTGGCTCGTCAAGTGGGATTGGACGCGCTGACTGCTCCAGGAGCAGTTCCATCGCTGCACCCTCGATCCTCGTCTGAACCTCCCTCGCCTCTCGGGGAGATGCAAGTTCCGCGCACCCGGCAGGCTCGTCCGGGGCAAGTTCTTCCTCAGCTTCTTTGTCGGACAGATCAGGACCTTCCGGGGAAACGTCCCCGCCAAGCAAGTCAGCAGCTATAGAAGACCCTTGACCCAGTGCGACTTTCTGCGCTGGAACCGGAAGGGGATCCAGGAATTCGGTACCAGCAATCCCAAATGCATTGCATTCCGGCATGAGGATCCGGGCAACCGCAACACCTGAGCCTTCAAAGAGGGGAAGAACTTCTGGTGGAAGATGAAAAGGAACACCCGGGAGCAGAAAGAGCATCTTGCTCGACCATTCTTTCCACTGTAAGAGGAGTCCAATCCTCGGCTGAACCTTCCACAGCGGCTGTGACCTGTACTGCAGCGGGGCGATTCCTCTTCGGATGAAGTCACCCACAATGGCGGAGCATGTCAGCCTTTGTTTGCGGAGCTCGGCTAGTCTTTCAATGATTGGAGCGAGAGCCGGACCTTGGGAGCCTCTATCTTTGGAGTTGGCCAGACGCTCGGCAGGGAAGGTTGGCGTCAGGAGGTGGGGATTGAAGCCTCCCACTGAAATGAAGTACCAATTGTGCCTCCACTCTCCCCAGTCCGGGTTAAGCTTCACAGATGGGTATTGGTGCGCCGACGACTTCCTGAGGCGGAAGGTAACCCCGCCGGCTATCCACTTCGACCTTCCCAGGTGGGGAACAAAGAAGTGATGGAACAAGGCCACCGAGGGCATTACCCCAATGAATGCCTCGCACACATTGGCAAAGGAGGCCAAAATCAACACCGCATTCAGATGCAAATGAAGCATATGCAGTCCGAACGCCTCCAGGATGGCGAGGAAAAACGACGAAAAAGGGGGCAATAGTCCCATCACCGAATAGTTGTGGAAGGTGACCACTTCATTTTCTCTCTGAAGACCTTCTCCGGGACGGATTCCCACTTCTTCACCGCCACGAAATTCCAAGGCTACTGCGCGGCGAGCAGGATCCACCTTGTTCTCATCAGCACACGCGCTTGGAGAAAACACAGCCTGTATCACCCTCTTCGGGGGAAGTGCGGCGGCGGCGCGAGAGGCTTCAATCGCCACTTTTTCTGCTACGGATTGCTTCACCTTCCGCACTCCTCCCCTCTCGCGCCTAGGCGCCATGAGCGACAGAGGAGTGGACTCTCTGAAGTGAAGTCCGGGCGGCCGGAGGAGGAGGGCGGCGCTCGGCGAAGAAGAAGAGTCAGATTTCGTAAGATTTGGGAAAGCAACGGCTACAGTACTGCGAGTCGTGGCTTATAAGGCATCCCACGCATCACGTCGCGGCCCCATTACTCCGACTGACGCGGGGATCGAGGGGACGTTCCGCTTCAAGCGCTCCCTCCCGTTGGATTCAAGATAGACGTTGGCCGTGACCAAGTCCAAGAAAGCTCGGGGGCTCGTCTCTACTTTGCCCTGGCGAGCCTCAGGCAAAGCAGGCAAGGCGCCGGGTACCCACTTTGGCCAACTCTTTGGCCATAGCCCCGGCAGCAGCTGGAGCAAGAGCCGCCGGGACCATGCCCGGGGCTACTGTCGCAGCAGTGGAACATGGGGTTCCCCTGATGCTGCCAAAGTGGGTCCTCCACTGGGGCCCACCAAGAAGATGGCCAAGGTAAGGAGTCAAGTAAAGCAGATGGGTTAGCCCATCTGCCCCAAGGAAACCCGACAAGGTCGACAGCAAGGCTCTGCGGCTAAGGACCAGGCGACCTTCCGGGGTCACCCCCTCGCCCGGAGAACAAGGCGGGATACCCGCGGGTCCGTGCGCCTGGCAGGAGGTCAAGCGCGCCCCCGGGTCCTCCATCCGTACCGCTGAGAGGATAAGATCGCCAGCTCGTTGGAAGCTGGTGGAAGACCTGGGCGCCAAGATGAAGGCCGCGCCCTGGTGACGTTGCCACGAGCGTAGTTGGTGGGGCGGACAGGCTTTGTCCGTCCCACCTTTTCCAAGGGCGGACGGCCACGCCGCCCTCCAGAGAATGCTTGGAGGAGAGGACGCCACGTCTCCTCCAAAGACCACCAAGTGGTTTTCCCGCCAAAACCCTTCACGCCCCTCGCGTGTCCATGTCGGATCCCCTTAGTCTATAAAAGGAGGACCATGGCACCGAAGAGAGGGGAGGGGAGAAGCAAGTTAGAGCTCAGGCAAGACTAGACTAGGGTTCGGAGGGTAGAGAGAGAGGTGATCTCCCCAGGGCAGGATCTGCTCTTCGTCTACCTCCGGCCTAAACTCTACCGGGTTCACCCCAGAACACCCTTGTACACTACACCATGATGAACATCTCAATCCAGACATGCAGGAGTAGGGATTTTAGCCTCCGGGCGGCCTGAACCAGGGTTACTCCGTGTGTCTTTCTGTGTTGTTTGCCCTCGCCCCCGACGAAGAACTTGGCGACCTTGCTCCCGGGTAAGGCGTCTTCTAGCCTCCTTCGCTCCCCGTGCCGAACCTAAAAAGGGGGTACCATCTACTCCCGGTGTCCGTCACCCGAGACACGACAATAGGTTAGTCCAAATAAATCATAAACTTAATATAAAAAACAAGTGTCAAAAGTATGAAAGTAGCATAAAACCATCAAAAATTATATATACGTTTTGGACGTATCACCTCCCCTTCTTTCCTTGATGCGCACTCCATAGGGGAGAGTTGGAGTTGGACTCCAACTCCCCACCCAATTCGGTTTGGGAGGGGAGGAGTCCTTGTCCAACAAGGCCCTCCCCCCCAAACCGCCTCACCCCATGGGCCTAGGGCCCAACTAGGGTTTGGCCAAGGGTGGGAACTTCCCCCTTGATGCGCCTGGCCCACCCACCCCTTGTTGGGGTGCGGCTCCTTTGTGGGCCCCATGGGCCCACTTGGCAGCCCCACTTGGTGGTTCCAATATTTATTAATTAAATAAATTAATATTTAATTAAATATTTTGTCTAATTAATTCTTATTTGAATATTTCCTTTTACAGAATATTCCCTGAATTAATTACTTATCATATTAAACACTTTTACATGATCCGGGACACCCAGTGTATGCAGACAAAATACTCCGGATAAATATTTCCCTCTTATATAAACCCTCGGAATAAACCCGACTAGTAATACAAACTATTTCTATTACTCCGAGACACCTAGTGTCTGCATAATCCAATCTCTCTGATAAAGATATTATCTACCACACAGAAACCATTCCGGTGATACTCTCTCGGTGTCTGCATAATCCAATCTCTCTGATGCATGTAAAATGCATACATGAACTTTGCATTATTTTTACTTATATTCCAGTCATATTTGCATCATATAAGGGTTATATCACTGTTTTATAATGATTTTGGGAATATTTGACATGTTTCCTATTTTTTATGGAATTAACCCTGCGCAGGCAGAAAACCCTATTTCTATATTTTAATGTTTCAGGGACCCAAACGACGTCCAAATGACGTGGAAATATACGAGCATCATTTTTTGGAAGGAACAAAGCGTGGGAGCGAAGGAAGCAAACAAGAGGAGGCCCGAGGGCCAAGTTAGGTGGGCCCACGCGGCCCCTGTACCTGGCCGCGTGGGGCCCCTCCTTTTGGGCCTCGGAGCTCCGCTGCCGTCGATCTTTCCTCCACCGACTCCGTTTTGACCTAAAAACGCCTATAAAAATAGTCCCCCGACGTTCTCTGGAAGGAGCGCCGCAGAAACACAGAAACACCAAAACAGAGACCTGGAGCTGCAGATTGGAGGGGGAAAACTCCGGCGGGGCGCTGCCGGCGTGGTCTCCACCTTCTCCAACGACTTCTCCACCGTCTCCATGATGAAGAGGGAGTAGTCCACCTCTGGACTATGGGTTTGTGGAAGTAACTTATGTATCTCTCTCTTGAGCTTCACTAATTAGTACCGTATGAGCTGCTGAACATGATTACGGTCATCTATGTAATACCTTTGTGGTGGATCTTTTTATGAGTTAATATATGTTTGAGATTGCAATGGTTTTGTTTCAGTTATGAAAGTAGATGCATATTATGTACCCCGTTCTTATTTACTTGTCATGATCAAACATGTTTATGAGAGCGTGTGAGGGGGAACGTGTGCATTAGTTGGAGTAACGGGGGGTGGCTAGTGCAGTGAACGTGAGAGAAAGTTCTGCGATCCACTTGGGTGTTTTACATTACTTTGTTACCTCACTAGGGATAAAAAGAAATACCATGCTACCGGAGATGTGGGTGTGACCATTGCCACTACTCCATGACTATATCTAGCATGTTCTTATTTTAACTTCATGTCATGATACTTATTGCTATACTCTGAGTTATCTTAATTACTGAGGTGTTATGATTTAGTTCGCATCTTGGTGGAGTATAAGAGAGACTAATAACCAAAAGTCTCTATGTTAGGACGTGATGCCCATATAATTATAACTTGTCATTAAGCTGTTGTGTTGCAATCTCATATGTCAACTCTAGTGTTCCATTGTCTACCACTTTATTAAAGAGAGAGTGAATTTGTGAAACCATGAACCCCGGTCCATTTTTAATCATAAGAAACACATTTCCAACCACTTTTACCACTTTTCCATTTTCTGCCATTATTAAATCTGAAAATACAAAAACACTTTTACATCTTAAATTCATCATATAAAACCCAAAAATATCATTTATCATTGCTACCACCATCCTTGCATATTTATTTACCACCATTGCATATTTATTTCTTGTTTGCATTGCATATTATCTTGATATCATTCTCACACCTTGTGCTTGACAACCACTAGGTGAGGTTGAGGACCAAAACATTTACTTTGTTTTGTAGGTAACCAAAAGAAGGATAGGAAAGATAAATGTTCACTACTGATTCCCGAGAGTTCGATATTAAACCCTCGAGTCACCCTCGTGGGGAAAACACGTCTTCCACTTACTACACACTCTGCACTTGGAGTCTCAACCTAGCCCATTTACTTTTCACGCAGGTAACTACGTGAAGGGCCATCAAGAGTGCTTTCTGGCGCCGTTGCAGGGGAAGATACGAAGCTTCCTGCAGAATATTTTTCCCGTCAACTACACGCCATCAACCTCCCATAAGCGTTTTTCTTTAACGCCTTTTAGCTAGGCACAAAGTATGCATCAAGTATTACCAAAGACATTGAAATCTCCCAACCTTTCAGTGGGATCATCTTTCTTAATTGGGAACAAAAACCTTCGATTAATGGGAGCATTAAATTTCATAAACCCATACCTTGCATTGATAAATCCTCCATTGCTTTTTTAAAAAGGACCTTCCAAGGACAATATTATTAGGAGATTTTGCAAGAATCATAAAATTCACAGGGACGGTCTTATTTTGAATAGTAATCTTAACATCATTAATAATCCCTATACTTTTTCTGATCGTCCCATCAGCATGAAAATGAAAAACAGGGTAATTAACCATATTATAATAATTTAGTAAATCATAGACCATTTTGGGCATAATGGACATTGTAGAACCAAGATCACAGTAGGCACGAAATTTCTCACTACCAATACTTATCTCAATGAATGGTTCCCAATCGTTTTTTAACTCGACTAGGGGTTGTTCCTTATGGTTATAGCTCAAAGTTAATTCATCAAGCGACTTCTCTATCTTCTCTAACTTAGTGAACATCCCACTTTCATCTATCATGGGAAAAATTGATAATCCATTCAAAATTTTATAAGCTTTTGCTGCATCATATTCAGAGAAAGTTTCTCTTACCATAATATCTAGAGCATTCTGATATAGAGAGAATAAGCCATAGTAGAAAAATTTATAAGGACTCCCAAATCCATCTTGGGTTGCACTTTCTTGTGCAATTCAAGCATTCTCCCCCAAGCCTTTTTAAATGTTTCTCCACTTTTCTGTTTAAACGTAATAATTTCTCCTACATGTGGTACGACAGTAAAAGGAGCAGGGCTAGACATGATAACTCGAAAATAAACTAGATGCAAGTAACTATTTTTTTGTGTTTTTTGATAATTTAAAGCAAACAAGATAAAATAAAAGTAAACTAAGCAAGACAAAAAACAAAGTAAAGAGATTGGAAGCGTGAGACTCCCCTTGCTGAAGTCTTCTATCTCCCCGGTAACGGCGCCAAAAAAATAGCTTGATGACGTGAAACACACGTTCGTTGGGAGACCCCAAGAGGAAGGTATGAAGCAGTGCAGCGGCAAGTTTTCCCTCAGTAAGAAACCAAGGTTGTCAGATTCAGGAGGAGTAGGAGCACTTCAGAAGGTTGTTGGTGGCGCCGTTGCTCGATCACCAACGTGGAACCTGCACACAACGCAATCAAACTAGTTTGCCCCAACGAAACAGGAAGGTTGTCAATCTTCCCGGCTTGCTGTAACAAAGGATTAAACGTATGGTGTGAAAAATAGTATTTAATTGCAGGAAGTAAAAGAGAACAATTGTTTGCAGTTGGTGGTTTTATCAGTGTAAAAGAATGGACCGGGGTCCACAGTTCACTAGTGGTGTCTCTCCATAAAGATAAATAACATGTTGGCAAACAAATTACAGCTGGGCAATTGATAAAATAGTGAGCGCATGACAATGCATATAAATTACAAGATGACTACCATGATATTTAATTGGGCATTACGACAAGATACATAAACCGTTATCCAACCGCATCTATAACTAATAATCTACCGTCAGGTTAACATCCGTGCCCCCTGTTGGTATTAAGTTGCAAGCAACGGATAATCACATTAATTAATGTGCGTAATGTAAACAAATACATATGACTGTAGACATAGCATTGTTATGTTATCCCTAGTGGCAACAGCACATCCACAACCTTAGACGTTGATGTCACTCGCCCAGATTACTGGAGGCATGAAGCCACTATCTAGCATAAATACCCCCTCTTGGAGTTACAAGCATCTACTCGGCCAAAGTATCTACTAGTAACGGAGAGCATGCAAGATCATAAATAACATGTAACATAGATTAATAATCAACTTGATCATAGTATTCAATATTCATCGAATCCCAGCAAACACAACATGTAGCATTACAATAAGATAATCTTGATCATGTTAGGCAGCTCACAAGATCTAAACATGATAGCATAAAGTGGAGAGACAACCATCTAGCTACTGCTATAGACCCGTAGTCCAAGGATGAACTACTCACGCATCACTCCGGAGGCAGGCATGGCGATGTAGAGCCCTCCGATGATGATTCCCCTCTCCGGCAGGGTGTCGGGAAGAGATTCAGAACCCGCCCGAGCTAGGGTTGATGACGGCGGCGCCTCTGGAACTTTTCATGGAATATGACTCGGTATTTAGGGTTTTCCAGACGGGAGGAGTAAATAGGCGAAAGGGTAGCGTCGGAGGCCACCGAGGGGCCCACACCACCCTAGGGCGCCGCAGGCAGCGGGGCCGCGCCCAGGCATGGTGTGGCGGCTCCCTAGCTCGTCTCCGTCTCTCCTTTGGACTCCGTGGACGTGTCGGTGAAATAGGGATCTCCGTTGATTTTCGTCCAATTCCGAGAATATTTCCTTAACAGCTTTTCTGAAATACAAAAACAGCAGAAAACAGGAACTGGCACTGTGGCATCTTGTTAATAGGTTAGTCCCAGAAAATGTATAAAAATGATATGAAGTGTATGTAAAACATGTAACAATTGGTATAATATGAACATGGAACATCAAAAATTATAGATACGTTTGAGACGTATCAGTGACAAAGATGAAAATCGCGTCACCTATTATGGCTAATCAGTGACAAATTCAATGTCGTCAATAGGATTTTTGTCACAAAAGATCGGATCGGTTGTAGTGTAAGTGCAGAACCTTCATGCTGGGTAGTGCTATTTATGAAGGGGTTCACTATGTTGGGAGTTGTGTATTGGCTCTTTCCACCTTCCACCACCCAAATATACGTATATTAGGACGCCAAGCAAGTTGGAGGGTTTAATTCTGACACCTCCTCGCCCCGATAGCGGGTAAACCCTGACCTGTTATGTCTACCGGCCCTTTAATTGACGTTAAAAGAGGGTTTACCAATAAAATTTTTATCCTTTTTGTGCTCGGATGGGTCACGGGAACATGGGAAACCCAATATGATCACTAAGTGCATAACCTTCTTGCGGTGTAGTGCCGTTTGAGGTCACACTTGGGGTTTATGTATTGGTTCTATACAATTTGTAACGCCATTGTAGACATACATTAGGACCCACGAAAGATTTGATGGGTTTCCGACATCTGCTCGCCCCGATAGCGACCAAACCCTGACTCGTGGGCACTACGATATATACCCTTTGATCGGCGTTGAAAGGGGTTTGACCAATAGATTTTTATCCTTATAATTTGTATTATGGTGGGTCACAAGAGCATGAAAAACATAATTTTAGCCCAAATTCTCACAAGATTCCCTCTGGTGGCCTCAGTTTAGTGGTTTTTCCCTCTAATTAAGTGTAGAACCTTCCCCGCGGGGTAGTGTTGTCCATGAAGAACTTACATTTGTGAGTTGTGCATTGACTATTTCCACCTTTCACGAACCTTATATACATATATATTATGACGCCACACATGATTCGGAGGAATTCCGACACCTCCTCGCCCAGACACCGGCAAAACCTTTGACCCGTGGGTCCCATGCCGCCTATCCCTTGACTCGCGCGGAAAGGGATATACCAATGTACTTTTCTCCTGATTTTTGTTGGATTAGGTCATAAGCACATGGAAAACCAAAAAAACTTCCCCTCAAAAAATTCCCTCCAAAATTTCGCTCCCTCTTTTTCCCACCAAAATTTACCTCAATTTTTCTACGGAAATGAGAATGAGTGCGAGAGAAAAAGGCGAGAAAGATGCAAAAAATATTCATTTTATAATAGTTGTTGGGGATATACCAAATTGGGTATCCTGCCGGCATGGAGATATTTCAGCATGCCAGTGTAGCCCACAGGTGGTAATGCAAGCAGGCTTACTGGGTGGCCCAGTATGATGAAGCAAAAGGAAGAAACCCAACCGGCTAAGGAAGGTCCAAGATGAAGGCCCACGGTCCAACCACCTTGCATTGCTAGGTAAGTCACAAGCCGCATTAGTTTAGGACTCCTCTCCTTAGTCGTTAGGGACTTTCCTTGTAAGCCCCAGGTCTGGCCGCCTATATAAGCCGGCTAATGGGAGACTTAGGGCTAGGTTCTAACAGAACACAACATCACCATCTACATGTTCATTGTAACCTGTAACACGGCTATTGCCTCATAGTGATTTATAGCAGCACGTTGGGCTCCGCCACCGTCGTGAAGCCTAAAGCTGGGTATACCTCGCCGTGTTAATCTCGACCCGGACGACACCACCATCATCCACCGGTTCTACCGTCGGCTAGAGGACCCCGGTTTCCTTTCTAAGATGCCGATACGACGACAATAATGAAAGAAAAGGAAAGTTTACTGAGTGTCGCGTTAGGAGGCAATCGGCAAACCATTGCTTCCATATGTTTGTCGAGTGGCACTCGGCATAGCTATCGCGCTATCGCTCTTCCGTTACGTGCTGTCACGTGGCACGATTTAATTGCAGAGTGCCCTCGTGTTGTCGAGTGTGGCCTTCAGCATACAACCTTGTTTGCCAAGTGTTTTATTTTGCTGAGTGTTGTACTCGATATACAACCTTGTTTACCGAGTGTCGTCGGGTTGCCGATCGGGCACTCTGTAAACTAGTGCACACTTTCTAGTAGCAAATGTCATTTACTGCTCAAATAATTGTATTATTTATTGCAGCGAATAAGATAGATTTTCACATATCTTATCTATATCCAATATTAATTGCAATATATGTTGGATTTACTCTGAGCACTAAATCGTTTTTGAGTCTTAATGAACTACTACAAATGCTTAATACATCAACCCTATATATATTGGTCCATTCTTGAGCAACAAGGTGAAACAACACATCCAATTTCTAATCCTCCGGATTCAGAATTGCTAGATCAAGAAGTGCAACACTCGTCTACCATGTGGCTATTTACAAGAAACCCTCCGATATAACGAGCACGCTAACCATATACTTATACTGAGCGGAATTCGGCTTTTGCCGAGCGAAATTCAGTGCTCAACATACCATTCAATTCTTGTAATGATATACACCTAGATTCTAGTAGTACAGGGCATTTACTGCTCAATTAATTATATTATTTACTGCACCGAATAAGATAGATCTCCTCATATCTTGTATATATCCAATATTAATGGCCATATACACTGGGTTTAATCTGAACAATAATTTGTTTACGAGTTTAATTGAACTTCTACAAATACTTAATACCCCAGCCTTATATATATTTGTCCATTCTAGATCAACAAGGTAAGAAATCAGATTCAATTTCTGATCCTCCAGATTCGAAATTTCTAGATCAAAACCATGGGGAAGAAACCAGCAATTGACGCAACAAATTTACCTCTGTGGTTTGTGATTAAAGAGTACATACGAGCTAACGGAACAACATATAAGGTTTGTTCTTTTCTTAAACCTTCTTTTGTATATGTCTAGAAAATATTGGATTTGATCTATAGAGCGGTCAAGTAGATTAGATCCAATATTTATCAGACATATACAATAGAAGGTTTAGGAAAAGAACAAACCTTATAAGTTGTTTCGTTAACCCATTTGTACTCTTTAATCAGAAAAGCATGGAGATAAATTTGTTGCGTCAATTGCTGGTTTCTTCCCCATGATCTTGATCTAGAAATTTTGAATCTAGACGATTAGAAATTGGATCTGTTTTTTGACCTTGTTGATCTAGAATGGACCAATATACATAGGGCTGAGGTATTAGGGCATTCGTAGCAGCTCACTAAAACTCACAAACGAATTAATGTTTAGATAAAACCAGTGTATCTTGCCATTAATATTGGATATAGATAAGATATGTGGAAATATATCTTATTTGCCACAGTAAATAGTACAATTAATTGAGCAGTAATTGCCATAGACTCCCAGAATCGAGGCATATATTACTATACCAGAATCGAATGGTATGCCCACCACCGCAGTGGTTTCCCGGAAGATCTAGGCTCGCGGAAGGCTCATAGTCTTAGTATAGTCTGGTTAGGTCTAGCTTGCGCACGGGTGGCGTGTGTGTGGTGTTGTGTGTGTGTGGAGTGCGTTGTGCGTGAGTTCAGATACTACAGATGTACTAAGTCTTGGAAATCTCAAAAAAAAAAAAAAGAATCGAATGGTATGCCGAGCACTGAAAACGGTCGGCAAAATCTGAATTCCCCTCGGTAAATGTGTATGTTGAGCGTGGTGCATGGTATACATCACTGGCAAGCACTTGCTCGACTTCTGGTTCTGCATCTAAATACACTCGGTTATAGGTGTATGTCGAGCATTTTCTACAACCTTTGTCATGACCACTCGGTAGAAAAGCGCGAGGAAAACAGTCATTTGTTGTCTCCGACAGATCTGTCGAGTGCCTGATACACTCGGCAAACAACGGACGATGGTGTCTTGTAGATAGCCACGTGGTAACCAGAGTGTTGGACTTGTTGATCTACCAATTCTCAATTTGGAGGATTAGAAATTGGATCTGTTCTTTCAACTTGTTGCTCTAGAATGGACAAATATATATCGGGTTGAGATATTAAGCATTTCTATCAGTTCATTAAAACTCATAATGCTTTAGTGTTCAGAATAAACCCAGTATATATTGCCATTAATTTTGGATATAGATATGATATGTGAAAATCTATCTTATTCACTGCAGTAAATAATACAATTAATTGAGTAGTTAATGTCCTATTAGTTGGATAAGTATACGCTTTGCTGGTACAGTTAATGCCCTATAGCCCTGCAGATATGGCTCAGGGTTGCATCCTGGGCAGGATCCCATTCCATGCTGCAAAATTATCTCCCCGGCATTGAGTCCTTTTTTACTTCGTGGAACCAATCTAGGCTAAATATAGACAAGGCGCACCAGAATTATTTTACGGCGTGATTACCTATTCGGATTTCGGAATTTGGAGGGAAAGAAACAAACCGCATCTTCGAAAACAATTACTTTGGTGTCCACTTTGTTTCAATCAGAGTTGAAGCTAGAAGATTTGCTTATGCTAGAATGATGGTGGCTAAGTAACTCCCTCCTTTTTTAATATAAGATTTTTTAGCATTTGTCCACATTCACATATATCTATATGTATGTAGACATATTTTAGTGTGTATGTGCACTCATATTAGCATGCATGTAAACAACATGTTGGCTAAAACTTCTTATATTTATGCACGGAGGGAGTACTTTTCTTTGTAGATGTTTCGGCAGCCTAAGGTGTTGGGATTGGCGTATGGAGAAAAATTGTCCTACATGATCAAACCAAGATATATATCTATAAAGGTACATGCAAATGTTGGATCTAAATTCATACCAACACCGTGTAGGGGAAGTAGATGTTGGTTCGATGCAGATCCCCGTAGCTAGGTGTATCCCTCCTAGCCGTGAGGATTATTTATTCTTTCCTCAGATCGAAAGTACGATCCCGCTGCCATCCATCCTCTTATGGTTGAGAACGAGGAGAGAACATTGTTGGAGAGGTATCCTCAAAATCAACTTGTGTGTAGAGGAGAGGGGGCTACCTCTCTTTATATAGGTGAGAGGGGGAGGGAGAGTTGGAGGAGGGGCTCGCTCCCCCAAGCCCCATCCCTAGACGCACCTCCTAGCTTGGCCCATAAGTGTGACATCCTGACTTAGAATATTCATATTAATAAGGTGCATCTTATTTTCAGGAAGCTCATCTCTAAATAACTCTGATGTTAAGACTCATTGACCCGGAGTAATTTGAAGATGAGTGACCCACCAAAAGTTCTTCCCGAGTGCACACTAGTGAGTATAAAGTGTAAATAAAAGAATAGTGTTAACTTGTGAGCCAATCTAGAAATCATAGAGAGCTGCCAGACGTACCAACAGCCAACTCATGTGTGGAACGAGGTGTTACACTGCGCAAGGTGGGCAGCCTCCCTCTCTTTGGGTCTTGGCCCATGAGGCTGCCTCTTTAGTGGGTCCAGCACGTATCTACCCAAGATTAATCCATTAGAGCCGTCAATTATATCATCGATTACATAAAAAAAGTCATATGTCCAAACTGTTCTCTCACACGAACGCGGCTCCAGTGAGCTCTTTTTTTTAAATGGTACTCTGGAGTCTAAAAAATTCATTTTTTAACATGAATGCGTATACATATGTATATTTGTGCAAAGTTACAGTAAAATGACGCTTTATTTAGGCTGCAGAAAAATAATAAACTTATGGCCATATAAAGGAATAAAACTCGTATTTATCCCAAATTTTTCTTTTGTATTTATAAACAAAACTTGTTGCGTACGTAAAAAATATATATATGTATCTGTATACTTTTTGGCAAAAAAAAAATTAGGACACACAAATAAGATTTTTTTTCTGCTCAGGTGCCACAACAAGTTTTCCCTCTCACGCCTACAACTCAAAAGAAACTGACACATATTTTTTTCACATATTATGTTACTTATATTCAACACTGATTTAATAATAACTAGTTGTGTTGCACGTGCAACGCACGTCTCCAAAATATAATAGGATATAAATTATTTATGTGTCATTCCTCTTTTTAATGAGTTACTTCTTACGTAGTTTAATTATAGAAGCAAATGTGCCCGTACGTTCCTAAGGATTAATTTTTTTTTAATAGTTTTTAGGTCATGGAGAATTTCGATATTAAAAATTATTCTTTTATGAGACGAACATTCTTGACGGGGACGCTACTACTATCAAGAATTATGGTAGCTCTCTTATCGGATTATGCTATCGTAAAAATGATAGGTCTCTCTTAACTTTTGCCATCCGAATGTCGAGAGCACATGTTATTTTCCCCCTTCACTATGATGCTCCTAGTACTTGCCTTGAGCATATTATTTTTTAGCTTGTACACGGGCAGGTTCTTGCTCTAGACTTCGAATCCCTCTAAAATGTGATCTCCGTGTTGACGGCCTTGGCCAGTTAGTCCATCTCACCGTCGGCATCGGTGCATGCCTTCTTTGTCCAAGATGAGCCCTGATGGCTGATGCAACATCCTCTTTGTTAGTTGCTGCCTTTAATTCCTTTATCATATAGCTAGTGTGGAATTCAAAGTACACCGTGCCATCTCTTTTTCTTTTGTTCATCCAAGCATCAAGGTCATGCCCTACATAAAATTTTGATTCAGGTTCAACTCCTTTTGTCCTGTAGTGCATGGTAGCAAGTGCAATTCTTCTAATCTGGTAATGTCTTGGATCAAGGATGGAAATACCATGTCGTTGTTCCCTTCTTCTTGCATGTCGCATGTTAATATGTCTATATATAGGGCTATTGCATGGCAAGCACAATACCAGGACTGCCTTTACTGAATTGCACTGATTCCTCGTCGACGTCGTCTGCAACATCTCATACCAGATGACGCTAGTGTGTTAGGCATGAACAGATGGGCAGATTGGTTAGGGATTTGCATCGAGGCAGCTGTTTCGGGCTTCCGGCCGTGACGGACTAACCGATGACGCTCAATAATTTACCGAACGAATCACGCCAGAACAGGGACGTACGAAAACGACATAGCAATCCAGCCACAGGCTATTGCAGCCGCCGTGGAGACTCGTCGCAGGCAGAGCGAGGCACGACACAGAGCCAGCGCCGGGAGCGCTCTCGCGGGCGCCGTCGCAGGGGCATGGGGAGCTATGCCGAGAGGTTTTCGGGGGTGGTCATTGATAGCACCGCCTTCGCCCGTCCGATGCGAGACAACGTCGTCTTCCCCCGCCTCCTCGAGTCCAGGCACGGTGGAGCCCATAGTTGCACACGACGCTCCTCCCAGCGGGCAGCGGCCATGGCCCTCGGCATGGTTTCTCTAGTAGCGACGCCGAAAACGGTCACTGAATCGCATCATCGCAGACGGTGTCGTGCTGCTGGCGGCGGACGTCGCCCGTCTAAATTTGCTCATGGCGCTGCGCGCGGTTGGCATGTTGTGGTTCACCGACCACGTCATATGTTTCCTCCAAAATCAATTTTAATCTCCCTCCGCCATGGCCATGCCGCACCGGTCGTGACAAGATCAATCTAGCGGCACAGCCAAATCGATCTGCCGTGGATCGATGTTGGGATTTTTGACGCAGCTAACCATCGTCGCCTCTACCCCGTCGCCATGTTTCTCGGTTTCTCACCTCGCCGAAAGCTGTCTCGGGCTGGAGTCTTGGAGACCTAGGATGGACAGAGGAGAAGGACCGATGACACGAACCTCGTTTCCATCTCGGATGAAGGACCTAGCGCCGCCGGAGGTCGGGCAGATGAGGGTTTCTCGGTACGATTGATCCTATTACTTTGCGTGATCGAACAGGATCGTGATCGGAATAGTAATCAAATGAATGTATCATATACAGTACATATTTTCTGTTAGAGTTCTCATAGAGTATATAATTTTGTCTATATTCCTCTTTCATACAACAAAATACTTACGAATCACAATCTGTCGCTCGCATATAAATTTGTCTGGCCTAATCAGTCACTCAGATTCAGATAACTGGATTAGTTGAGTACTGTTTATACTAAAAAACAACACCTCATATTTCGTATCTTTTTACTAAATGGCCCTTAATCAGACAATCAGACAAATCTGGCCCTCCGCAAAACTTTCGCGCGAATATGGCCCTCGGCTCAAAACGTCATATGCTGAGGCGTTTCAAAAATATCAGAGCCTCCAGAAATCTCAAAAACGTCACACAGTTTGGCGTATCCTAAGGCAGAAAAACGCAAAAATTTCTAAGTCATTTGTGTAAAGCCAAATGATATGGCTTTTCTTCGGGTCAGAGGCTCTAAGAATCTCAGAGAACGCCAACTGCTATGACGTTCTCTGAGATTCTCAGAGTCTCTGAACCGGAGAAAAGCCATATCATTTGGCTTTACCCAAATGAAAAGCCATCTCATTTGGCTTTACACAAATGACTTAGAATTTTTTGCGTTTTTCTGTCTCGGGATACGCCAAACTATACGACGTTTTCTGACTTTTCTAGAGGCTCTGATATTTTTGAAACGCCAAATGACATGACGTTTTGGGCCGAGGGCCATACTTGCGCGAAAGTTTTGGGAAGGGCCAGATTTGTCTGATTGGCCATTTAGTAAAAAAGATACCACATTTCCTCCATACCCTCGACGCAACGGACGACCGACTACGACACGGAAACAGCAATCACCCTGTAACTGACGAGATTAGGTGAATCGATCCAGAACAATCACTGAATCACGCCCGCCGCTTCCGACCACTGCCCGTTTCTCGATTTCGGAAGGTGAATTTTTCTGGTTCCCCTTGCTTCTTTTCTTCTTGAGAGGATTCGGGTTCCCCTTACTACTTCCCCAATCTGCTGAAATTCCGCTTGCGGTCGGCGTGGTTGATTTATTCCCCTCCCTTGTTCTTTCAATTTGTTTGGTGTTCTGTGTTTCCCTCACCCGCCGCCTCGTCCCGTGGATTTTGTTCGGTCGATTTGTTCGATCGCTTTACCTATCGAGCGATTTCTTGGTCGATCTGTCGCCTTCGTTTATTTTTTGCGATTTCTGGATTTGGATGCTGTTTTAGGGACCAATTATTTGCCCTTTACTTTCCTGTTGTTTCCTGGGATATTACAATTGGTTGTTTGGATTGCTCTGCAGTATGATTGATTCGATTCCATGGCAGGTCAATTAACAAAGGGGAACCGTCGAACAATGGGTTTGGGATTGGGAGCGCCCTTCTGCCTCCTCCTCCTCCTCCTCTTGCTGGCCACTGGCTCGGGAGCTGTGCCGCAACACAAGAGGGTCGTCAGGAATTATGGTATGTCTCTCTGAACGGCCTTCATGTGCTGCTAAATTACGTTCTGTTTGCTCCATGCAAACATTGCTCCATGTGCCGTAGTTGAATCCATAAGTTCCTGATAAGGGTACGTTATACAGTTTACCTTGAAACTGGAATTGAACCCGAAGTTTAGATTATCATGTTCGTGTGTTAGTAGTTTATTACTTGGGCACGACAGGTTTGTCGTATTGCCCAACTGTTGCCGCCAAACTGCTTAGATTGTGCCAATGCCGCATGATGTATTTTTTGCTTTGTGAATCATGCATGACCATGCCCATACATGAAGTTAAGAAGGGATATACATTTTTTACTCAGTGGACTGAGAATAGCCAACTTCACTGTTAACCTCATTCACTTCTCCCATATGTTTTGTAAGCTATGTATAGCGTTGGTTCATTTCCATAATTCACGGCCTAGGTGGGGAATATAGAAGAACAGAAAGGCAACCCATCAACCATGTTATTGTACATGACGTGGCCACTGCAAGATATCAACCTTAGCAAAATCCTCTTTGTGATGCAACATATTTGGCCAAAATATTGATGAGAATATTCAAATTTTTTCTCAGATGTTCTTGATGTTGAAGCACTTTATTTCCCAAAAGACAAGGAGCAAATAACATCTAGCAAAATTCCTGTCCCTGCTAACAGGGGCCACCCAGTATGCTCAAGTTGTGAGAACATCTTAAACAAAGCTGTCAGTTATCTTAGTGATAAACAAACACAAGATGATATCATGGAGATCCTTCATGGTGCTTGTTCTCAAACATTCTCCTTACAGCAGAAGGTAAGCACTTCTTCTATTATGCCTTACCACAAGGTTACAAGCCATGCTGAAAGCTGGTCTCTGAACATCAACAGTATATTTTCTTTCCATGAACTGTTTTCTTTCCATGCTGAAAGCTGGTCTCTGAACATCAACAGTATATTTTCTTTCCATGAACTGTTTGTGTCTTTGCAGTGTGCTGAGATGGTGGATTCCTATGCAACTGTTCTCTTTGCCAAGATCAGCAAGATCAAGCCAGATGAGTTCTGCAAACAGTATGGCCTCTGCAAGGACGTACCGTTCTCTGTTGCGAAAAGCGAAAGCACTTGCACATTTTGCCACCATTTGGTCGATGAAGTTCTCTCCAAAATGAAAGATCCTGATGCACAGGTAACTGCTTTGCTTCATTGACACAGTTGCTGTACTGAGCTAACGCTTTCTGTATTCCTTCTGATGTCTGTAGTTAGAGATAATTCAACTTCTAATCAAGGAGTGCAACAAGGTTCAAGGCCATGCCCAGCAGGTAAGCTATATGTCACTTACAGTCTATGAGTTTTAGAGGTTAACTACACTATTATGCAATTTGTTGGCCTCACTTCCGCTCATCAATGAACCACTTGAAAATTTTGAGTAATCCTTATCTTTGATGTCTTATCCTCTGGGAGCCGTTGTCTGATCCTTGATTCAGTGTAGGATAGTAAGAAAGAATGACATGTTTTGCTGTTATTTGTTGGCAGTGCAAGAGAATGGTTCTGGAATACACCCCCCTCATCCTAGCCAACGGCGAGAAATTCTTTGAGAAGAACGATGTATGCACGCTTATGCAAGCCTGTGACACCAGCAAAAAGATAATGGGCGGATCGTACTTGGATGGGGAATTGCGGAGCGATGTCTGAAGGCACAAAGGAACACCACATGTAGCCGTTTAGGCATGGTGATAAGAGGGCAATCAAGTGATTGTTATACATATATTGGCCAGATGGTGGCTCGTACAAAGAGATAATGCAACACTCTTAATTTATTGTGCATATGCATTCCTCCTACCGTGTAAAAACCAATAAATATGTACCTTTGATTGAACTTTAATTTACATCTGGAGGTCTGGAAGATATGGACATATATATATATCAGCAGTGACACTCGCTAAATCATTTTTCCTGGGAGCCTTTGGCGACAACAAGCCTGGCACTACTTGATTTTAGGATTCCCTGTTAGGTGACAATTAGAATTAGACATTAAAAGGGAAAGTCAAGAAATATAATGCATAACGAAATGATTAATTATCCTAAAGAACAAAGACATGATTAGTTGCAGCAGTTTCAATAGCATATGCGACTGTAAAACAAACTTGCATAAAAATGTATTTTGGTTTTGCTGGAGGTCAGTCGATTGGAACTCTTTTTCTCCTCAGTCGATTATTTTATTTTAGTCTAATTTTTATCAGCAATTCCACGTCTGATCTACAATAACTGCACATTAAATATACACTAATTACGTTCCATGTCCAAACTATTTTTTTCTTTCACGTGTACTTCTGGATTCTTTGTGAAGTGTTTTCTTGCATTTAAATATACACTAGTTACACGTTTTCAAAATCTGCAGCTTTTGATTTTGTAATATGTAAATTGTGTACTAAAATGAGCCAAAAGTTTTCTGTAATGCTGCTAAATATGTTTTGATAATTTATTTTGGATTTTTAAACATTATTTGATTGGTTACACTTTAAATATTAACACTTCACATTTCTAACTAATTACAACTTGTGTTTTCGTATTGTGCAACATGTGTACTTAAATATGCAAAATATTGTACTACTTAATGTATTATGATAATTTATTTTGGATTTTATGGTTGTACTTTAAAACTTCTACCTGAACATTTTCAAAATGCGCAACTTGTGTTTTTTTAATGTGTAAATGATTTGTATGTTAATGCATAAGTGTTCATAATTTTTTTGCATTTTATTTTCCCGCTATTTTATTTTGGTTGACCAAAACTGTACGTTTTTTATGTGTGATTTTTGTTGGTCATTGATTTTTGTCGTTGTTTCTTTTCTCTGGTGCGTAAAAAAGTTCGAGACAACTGATTTGTCACAAAATTCTAGTTGTCTTGTGAGGAGAAAAGTCTTGCTAATTTTCCAAACTCCAAAATGATGAGGAGCAAGTGTTCTTCATACATACATTATGCATACCATGTCTCCAAGATGACGAACCAGCTTCCATTTTCATAATGCCTTTGTTTCTTGAACATCCACCTAAAGACACCTCGTTTGGTGACCCAAGATCGTACCATAAACTAGAGAATTGCCCCACGCATGATCTTTGTGCTAATCACTTATAGTTTGCGTATGTTAATGGTTGTACCTATAAATCGAGATGCTCCCCGGCCGGATTACTCTTGTCATCGTAGAGAGGCAGCTTGCCAGTATTGCTCCATCGATCTTGCGCTCTGTGATCGACCGATACATGGCAGGAGGGCCATCCATGGCGTCGTCGTTCGTGTCGTCGAAGCGCGCGTTCGTCGTGATGGTGGTGGCCGCGATGGTGGTGGCGGCACGGTCATCGGAGGCGGCGAGGATCACTAGCGACGGGGCCGACGCCGACGAGCTCCGGTTCCCAGGGTTCCCGGGCGTCAGGCCGCGCAGCCCCGGCTTCCCGGGGATGCCCGGGTCCGGAGCCGGAGCAGGAGCCGGAGGCAGGCCGACGTCGCCGCCCGCACCTCGCTTCAAGCCTTTCTCGCCGCCGCCGTTGCAGTCGTCGCCCACTAACCCACCGTGCGGCAGCGGCGGCCCGACTACACCGCCGCTGCCCGGGTTCCCAGGCCTGCAGCAGCCAGGCAACGGCGCCGGGTCGTCGTCACCGTCGGACTGCGTGACGCCACTGGCGGGGCTGATGACGTGCGCGTCGTTCCTGACTGGGAGCGAGCCGGACACGCCGACGCCGCAGAGCGAGTGCTGCAGCGGGCTGGGCATGTTCCTCAACAGCACGGCGGCGGTGGACGACCGGTCGCTGCGGTGCCTGTGCCCGGTCATCCTCGGCGAAGTCAACCGCATGCTCCCCAAGCCCATCGACCCCGTCCGCATGATGTACCTCCCCATCTCCTGCGGCGTCGTCCTCCCGCCTCAAGTCCTCTTCATCTGCTTCAGTACGTACTCCCTTGCATTGCTCTCTTCTTCATGCATCCCATGCATGGCAGTTCGATTTGAGGTTATCGCGTGGTACACGTGATAAGCTATCTCAAACCAACCAAACAATAGTTCGATTTGAGGTTTAATTTGATCTGTTTTGAATTTCAAATTGATTTGTAGCTGGGCAGCCAACCTCGCCTGTGGTCTCCCCTATCCCCGACTCCTGGATGACACCAGCTTCAACAGGCAATTAAAATTCTCTGTTCTCAAAGTTTCATCTTGTTTGATCTTGGTTTCAGAATTATGACCTGCATATTAGTTGTGATTAAGCTTGCTCTCTGATGTCCCATCTTGTGTCTCATGCAGCATCGACACCTTGATTGATGCCAACCGGGTCGGAGATTCATATATAGTTAATTATACCAAGTAAATTTATGATTATTGGCATATGATGCGCTGAGGTCTTGAATTCAGATGCAGAAAATAGCCTGTATCTGTTCTTCGGAAACTAGTAACCAACTTACCCATACAGCTGACCTAGATTGGTCAGTGCATCATGTTCGATGTAAGAGATGTTATTTTTCATTGAAAAAAAAATATATATAAGAGAGCTGATTGTATTCAAGTGTTCTTCATCTCTCACCAAAACAGTGTGATCAAGCTGATTAGAGAAAAAAACCAAAGGGTACACACAACAGGTTAACTGCAGCAAATGAGACTATCCGCATAATTTAACAATAACTTACATGCAACAGAAGAAACTTTATTGTGATTCTAATACGAAAACTTTACGTCATCAACCGAGATGAGTATACGCATCACATTTGGTGACAATAGGATATATACTCAGACGTCAAGTGATAGCTTTAACATGTTGCTAGCAGTCGCTGAACTGATAACAGCGAGGTTATAATGATAGATACATGATAGGTTTATTGATACATGGATCGTCAAGTCCCTTATATGATCTCTGACCGAAAAGAAGTGGTAACCTGCAATCAAGTTCATCTTGTGCAGTAGCTACTATCGGTTCACGCCTCTTTATTTGCTTATTGACATATAGCAACCAAGGACACGAATAGGCTTTATTCTGAAAATAGCTTAGGTCAAACCTCTTCAACTACAACATCTAGTAGCAATAAAGGTAAGCCTCTAAGTTTACCTCATTCCCTGTCCGGATGCACAATAAAGAGAATATTAGAGTAGGAATGGTACATTGGCTTGTGGTCAATAGTGGACAATCAAGAACACTTCACCTATCGTGATGTTTTTCCTTTTCCTCCTCATGCCTTGTGCAGAGCACGAACGCGGTCTTGTATTAACTTCCTCTCCGAAACTGATACTCCCTCAAAAGCATGCTCTGGCAGGGTCTCAAAAGCTTCTTTATTTGGATCACTCTTAGCTAGATCATACGTCGCAGCGCGGATAGCTTTCTTACTGGGTCCACAAGGTCTTATGGAAGTTAACTTGTCATAAGCCGTGTTAAGCTGCAACATATGAATAGCAATAGTAGTAAAGCTTGATCATGAAATGCTACTGTATGTAAACGCAAACATCACTTCAACGTGATTTCTAAATACTATATGTATACGATTAGATGAAGTGAGCTTACATCCATATTCTCAAACCAGAACATGTAAGAAATTGCAACAGCAGGTGCTCGTCCAAGTCCAGCAGTGCAATGGATGTAAACCTGGCCTTTGCCTTGTGATATAGCCCATTCTAGTGCTGAAACGGCTTTGGGCAATTGTGTCCTCAGTGAATCTGGATCGAAGTCTACTGCCTGCAAACAAGGAATTGTAAATATCCTTTGTTTTCATTCTACAAAAACATCCTTAACTTGCAGTTTTCTTATAGTTTGCAGCTTGACTTCTTCCGGATTACTTGTTAACAATCTTTTCTAGTTTTGCTGGACTTTTAGAGATTGCACGACAAAATTCAGACTCTACAGACTACAGATTGTTCGTGGTCAATGTTTAGCAATTACTCTGTTGTAGTAATAAAAAGAGAATATGGAAGTGCTATGATTTTTCCGCATTTTGGTTATTTTAATGAACCCAGAAATTCACTTTGGCTCCCGAGCTCACATATGCTCCTGCCTGACTAAAAAATTCGAAAAAAATAATACAACATTTTGAAAAATTCTGAAATTTTTGGTGATGAACATATACAAGTTTTCGACAAAAATGGTAAGTTTAGTGGTGAAATGACACTCGTGGTGCTCGGAGCAAAAATAACAAATCACTGACAAAACTGACATTTACAAATATAGTTTTTCAGAGCCTGATTTTGTTTTTGTTTTTGCGCCGAGAACCACGAGTGTGATTTCAGCACGAAACTTGGCATGGTTGTAGAATTTTGTATATGTTCATCACCAAAATTTCAGATTTTTTTAAAACGTTTTACTATTTTTTTCGTATTTTTCAATCGGGCAGGAGCAGGTGTGCTCGGGAGCCAAAACGCCTCTCTAGATTTCACTGTGTTATCATCAGTTTGCTCTTCGCCACGGGTTCAATACATGGATATGAGAATGAGTAAAAAGAAAGCAAAACACCTGACACTAAATGGATAAAATAAGAAACTCACCGGTCTTCTAATATGCTGAATGCCAATTTCTTTGCACCTAGTGACAACAGCTTGGAAATCAATGCCCCAATAGTCGATGTCCTTGTCCTGCTGTAGACACAGAATATAGGCTACATTTTCCTCATCTTTTAAGTGATCAATATCTTCAGGCTTCTGAGGTTGCGAGCCAACAATCAAGCTATCGGTTATGACAGCATAATTCATACCTAAGTTTCAGGTTTAATAATTAATCCATCGATGTAAAAGAGAGAGTCAGAGACAGTTCTCTTTGGCTCCAAAAAATAATTATATCTTGTCACGCAATTTTTCTAAATGATAATAAGACAATAGAACGAACCCTAATGGACTCATCAACAAAGGGACAATATCTACTTGTACTGTTGTACATAAAGTTTCCCTCTAGAATTTGCTACTTCGCATATATTGAGTTATTCTGAACTGTAACAAATTAACGTGCCAAGCTATAGTTCTATTTTAATAGAAATACAATGAAACTGGTACATGAGGTTCCAACACGGATCCAAACAAAATATCACAACTGTCCTATCAAGACCTCAATGCCACACTTTTCATTAGACCAAGCAGATCATACATCCAAATCTGAAAGTGGAACATAAAAGAGAGCATATCATGCTATTCATTTGGGCACCAGATTATACACCATGGAGACAACAAAATGCTAATTAAGGAAAAACAGTATGCCAATTATGAAGCCTTCAACACGGGGTTTTTTCATCCTATCTTCCTTATCCGTCCTCTTGCCATGAATGGACCAATTGAAATAAGCAATACACTTAGATCAGTAAATAAAGAATTAATGCAAAATCAGTTCTTGTCACCACCAACCCAGACAACGACATGCCAAGTTCATGTCTCCTAGCTATGGCTTTCATGGCATTTATGTAAATGATTAGTCGATGTTATGCTCCAAAGGAAAATTCCTGTTACCCAACAGAAACCTGTTATGCCTGAAACATACTGCGAATGCTCAAATCAAATTCTTAGAAAGACTTCCAGGACATGGTGATGAGGTAATACGAAGCCATCATTTAGGCAATACATGATAAAGCAAATTCCAACATACAATTTTCAGCCATGTGCTGATCTACAGAACCAGAAACAACATCGATCCAGGCATCCAGCAGCTACTTCTAAAGTTATAACTTGTGGGTCCTAAAGCCTAACAAATTGGATGATCCAGATTTCCAATCTAGGTCTACTATAGCTGGCAATTCAATGGCCAAGAGGACAAGATTTTGTACCCAAATTAATCATGACCAAGAACGGGGTTGGTTCATTTTATCTAGGAGGGTCCAGTAAACACTGACGACACCAACCAAGCATGCACAAATTGCTACACCCTAAAATACATCGAGCCAACAATGTGCATTGATAGTGCCCCGGCCTCGGGGTCATCCTCCTTTTCGAGAAAAAAAAATGCTCGATAGTCCTATGAGCAATCCAATTCAACATTTACTTACAAATGGAGCTCTACAAATTGGAGTACTCACATTTCTCTAGCTGAACTTACTTCCTTCAATCAAATAACATGCACAATTCATATGGCCAGCCAATTATCTGGAAAAAAAAATCATATGTCCAGCAAACGTTCGTACCAAGGTCGTGGTGATACTCGTATGGGTTCCGCATCATACGCTTCATGGCGGTGTTGTAGTCCTCCATCCTGCCGCTGCCCCCGGCTCCGGCCGCAGCGGACGAGGAGCGGCATAGGAGAGGCCGGACGCTCCTCAGGCGAATCCCGCCGCGTCCGGGAGCGCACCCAACGGCGGCCATTGCCGGACTCGCTCTACTCCGCACGCCCGCGCCGCTGGCCGGGAGGCGCGGAGAGGCAGCGAGAAAGAAGGCGTTGGCCGTGGCCGCCATTGTCGCGAGATCCTGCTGCACTCTGATCTAGAGAGAGTGAGGCGCGGGCGCGCGGTGGTCGGGGAGTTTGCCGCGGCTATTGGAGTGGATCCCTTCCGTCTTTCCCATCCAAGGCTCATAATCTATTCAGCAATACATACTACCCTTCGATCCAAAATAAGAATTCAAAATCGCGACACTTGTTATAAATGGAAGATAATAATTCTGTAAGCTTTTCTGCTAATTTAAAAATAATTATAGTTAACATATTGAACTAAGTTTCCCATTTGGTCCTTCGTACCGCTTCGTCTCTGAAGAGGCGATCGGATCTCCACGTCTCCCGTCGGCGCCGCCGCAGGTCTGCCCCGCCTCTGTGGTCTTCAGACCACGGTGGCGCAGTGGATATCGGTTCTCGTCGGCGGGAGGGCTCCATTTTTCTGATTTTCGTGTCCGCGTTTGCTGGGACGGCGCTCAGTTGGTGGCGGCGACGCTTCTTGCAATAATATCTCCCCGGTTTCAGCCCCATCCCGGTCGTGACGTCGAGAAGCTCGTGGAGTGGTGTGGTTCTCGAGGACTTCTTCTGGCAAGGGCGATCTCCAGATCGTCATGGGGCTTCATCGGCGGTTCATCCTTCTTCTTCGGCTCTAGGACGGATGTGGTCTTTCCGACCCGTTCAGCGACTTCCCGTACGCAACCAACAACGTTTTAGGCCGGTTCTGGGAGGAGCGGCAGCGACGGCGCGCCGTCAACACGGTCTGGAAGTTGAAGACGAAGGGCATTGTCGCAACAGTGGAACACGGTGTTCCCTAGTGCTGCCAAAGTGGGTCCATCACGTATGGGCCTACCAAGAAGATGGACAAGGCAAGGAGTCAAGACTGGCAGATGGGTCAGCCCATCTACCCCATGGAAACCCGACAAGTTCGACATCGGCAAACCATGGCTAAGGACTAGGTGGCCTTCCGGGTCACCTGCAACCCGGCGAACAAGGCAGAGCACCCGAGAACCCCGAGCACCCGGCAGGAGGCCAGGCTCGCTCTCGGGTTCCCCTCTGTATGGCGAAGAGGATAAGCACGCCAGCACGTGCAGGAAGCTTGTAGAAGACTTAGGCGCCAAGATGAAGGACGCGCCCCAAGTGACGTCGCCTTGGGCGTGGTCGGTGGGGCTGTCAGGCCCTGTCCACCCCGCTTTTCCAAAGGCGGACGACCTCACCTAACCGCGGCGGATACTTGGACGAGAGAAGGCCACGTCGCCTCCAGAAGACCACCGGTGGGTTTTCCCGCCTAAAACCCCCACGCTCCTCGCGTGACCATGTGGTATCCCCTTGGCCTATAAAAGGAGGACCAAGACACCGAGGCAAAGGACCGGGATCCGAGCAGAGCACAAGCAAGACTAGCCTAGGGTTTAGAGGGTAGAGAGAGAGGTGATCTACTCAGGGCAGGATATGCTCTTCGTCTACCTCTGGCCAACACTCTGCCGGGTTCACACCCGTAACCACCCTTGTAAGCTACACCATGATGAACACCTCAATCCAGACATGCAGAAGTAGGGCTTTTAGCCTCCGGACGGCCTGAACCTGGATAAAACTCTATGCGTCTATGTGTTGATTGCTTGGTCGTTTGATCAGAGAACTCGACGTCCATCCCTCGGGTTAGGTGATTCTCAGCCTCCTTCGCGCCCCGTGCCGAACCTCAAAAGGGGGTATCCCTTTATCCCGGTGTCCGTCATCCGAGACACGGCAGGCATCTCAAAGTTCTCGTTGTAATTTTCATTTTTATTGAGGTGTTTTGTACTGTTCGGTGTTTCTTTTAATGTCAGTGTCCTTTTCGCAGAAAAACATATTTAACTAAGTTAACGGTAATTAGAATAACTGGCTACCACAAGACTATGGTTGCTCGGCTCATAACTTGTTTCTACACATCTCTACAGTTCCGATTCCCCTTCATTATCTTTGCTTCCATAGACGATAACATAGTCAACACTCTCACCTTCTCCTTACAAGTAACTCTTTATAGTAGACATAATTCCGACTCATGTGGAGCTCGCTCCCCTTCTTCTTCCGCGACATAAGAATCTAAACAAGGATTTTTTTAGAAGGAAAAAATGATTACGGGTGATGCCAACAATCTTATATGGGTAACAATTTGTTCGAACTCCAAGCGCATAGTGGTGCAACAAGTGACTTTTTCCCACCGGGAAGATAGAGGTTTAATACCGAACATAGGGATGTAATGACTCGACTTTCTCCCCTCCTACAACTTTTGCAAAACAAGGTCTGTTTGCATACGAAAGCAATCACTGCTTCCAGGTCCAAACAATGTATTTTAATAAATGTTGCATATACACCCGGGAGCCAAAACACTAAGGGCGTGTTTGGTAGCCCGGTCCAGCTCAGAAAATCTCACCTCAGCCCAACTTTAGCTGTTTGGTAGCCCGGTTTCACGATCTGGGCAGTGCCCACCTCACCCAGAAAAGGGCCCTCAGCCTGGCTGAGGAGAGAAGTCAGAATCGAGCTTCTCTCCTCAACCCGGCTCGCTTCGTCCGTGGCCCACGCGCGCGCGTGCCCCCCAGACCCTGACCCGCACTCTCTCTCCCTCTCATTTCTTCTCCACCCACCTCACTCCCTTCCCTGGCTCCTCTCTCCCCACCGGCCGCCGCACCCCCGACGCCGCAGAAGGCCTTGTCCACTGCGTAAAGGACGACGCGGACAGCCGCAGAGGACGCCGCCGGCCGCCGCACCCCCGACGCCGCAGAAGGCCTTGCCCACCGCGCTCTCTCCTCCTCCTGCTCTTCTACAGCGGCGGTGAGGCGGTCCTTGCCCTCAGCGACGACGGCGACCGCGACACGGCCTCGTCGAAGCAGAACGCGCTGGAACGACGAGGAGGACGCGCGCTTGCGAGGCCCGCCGCCGGCGACGCCACGCGAGGTCGCCGTGCTCTGCTGCGGGTCGACTTCGGCGGCACCACGCGAGGTCACCGTGCTCGGCCTCGCCCTCTTCTGCACGTGCCTGCCGGTGGCCGTGCTCTGCTGCGTGGCGCCGCCGACGGACGTGGCGGCTGAGGGCCTGGACTAGCACTCCGCCTCCCCGCGCATGGAGCCGCCGCCGCCGAGCGCCTGGACCAGCACGCCGCCGCCCCGTGCCTGGACCAGCACGGCGAGCTTCTCCAGCGTTGACGCCCGAACCAGACGGAGGACTTGATTGATTTTTTTCTTTCTATCTAGAAACCTTTGCGTAAGAATTTGGACCTTTGTGTAATTTCAATTTCTGGACAATAATCTCAGCCCGTTCCAAGCCATGCAACCCACCAAACACAATCTCAACCCAGCATGTCTCAACACACATGGGACACCAAACAAGCAGCAAAATCTCAGCCCAACCTAGCCCATCTGAGCATGTATGAGGTGGGAAGCCCATGGCAGGGTCATGCGACCTACCAAACACACCCTAAAATTGCACCGAGAGCTCAATGCAACGAGAACCATATCACCGCACTCCCAACTTTCATGCTATTTCATTGTGCTTCTTGCATCTAAACACGACCAGAGCACATGTCCTTATTGTGGCATAGCCACATAGACAAGGATTGGCCGCTTCTGCAACGAGATGCTGATCCACTGTTCAGCCGAGAATTGGGTGGGAACCAACGATGTCCACTTATGCATGGTCTGGTGGTTCGCTTATGAAGCGTGTGATTTGGCGATTCAGTATTAATTAGTGAGATCTCCGCGTTTGAACTTTGGAGCGAGTACATGGTAGGGCACTAGGGCTGTGTGAGATCTTGCGTTAACACATTGTGTTAGGGCCTCTCGTCTGGCGCATTGCATGTTTCGTATGTTCATGTGGAGTTTCTGTTTTCTATTGGACAAGGATGTTTGTGTGAATGTAAGTTGTTCTCTTCCCAATGTGATGTGCATGCAAGTTCTCGGTGTGCCAATGGTGCTGGATGGTGAAAGACTGAAATGTGAAGGGGTGACACGAGGAAGAACAAAAAGGTTGTGGAAGAGGTGCTGTGTGGCATTCACTCCATTGGTGCTTCTTATCCAGTAACTCTCGCAGTTGAAAGATCGCATGCGTTGATTATTGTAACATTGGTTAACCTGTGTGAGCTTATCTGACGAAAAGTCAAAACATGGCTTTGCAAGTGGTTCACTAGTCAGTGGTCACTTGGTACCACACTCCATCTTGCCTAACTTATGCATGCAGCCAGGGATAACCCGTAGATGGGGCCTGGAAATGTTGAATTGGCTGAAATATTACTACTTCCTATGTTTAATAATATAATATGTTTTAGACATTTCAATACAGCTCAAATACAGAGCAAAATAAGTGAGCTTCCACTAAAATATTACGTTTAGATACATACGAACGAGGAAAAAGCTAAAAATACTAAAAGGTTTATATTTAGTAACGGGGAGAGTAGTTTGTAGTCAACATGATGATGACTTTAGAAAGAGCACAAGGTCTATCCTAGTGCAGCCGCGCGCAGTCTTTCATTGCAAGCACCTGTTTCTCGTGCTGGGAGAATATGGGGATAGAAAAACATATTAAATATTTTTCAAATTGGTTGATGCAATTTGAAATCAAGCAAGCTTAGATCTTACTGAACAAAAATAGCGTCAGCCTTCTAACAGAGGCATACGAGGAGTATTGTTTGCCACCGGAAGAGATTACAATCGGATCCTTAGACGCACCCCAAGCACCTAGGCGCCGCCGTACCACCTGCCGCCGAGAAGAAGGTACCGCCACTTCATGTAGATGACCGCAGGAGCCGTCCGCCGCCGTGCGACGGAACCGAGACACGTTGAACGCGCACGGCCACAACACCAGCTCCCTGCAACCGCCCATCTTCCAGTCGGCACCGCGCCGCCCAGGCCAACCACCACCAGCACCGCACCACCTCCAGACGCCGCTCCCCTCGCCACCATGGCCGGCCAGAGCTGAAACGTCGAAGAAGAAGACCACCTGAACCACCTGCACCAAAAACGGAACGCCGACAACCACCAGCTCCTCCCCTCGCCACCGCGGCCGGCCAGAGAAGCACAGACGGAGGACCGCGCCCGACGAAGCAACTCCACTACCTCCCCGACGACGAGGCCGGAACGGGGAAAGGAGGGGGAGGACGAAGCCCTATTCACCGGCGCCACCGCCACCGTCTTCGGAGACGCCATCTAGGCACGCACACTTAGAAACCCTAGTACCTAACTACTCGCACGGATGGAGCCTAGGCTCCCCCCCACCTCGCAACGCCGAAACGGCAGCCGGAGGCGGAGGGGAGCAGCAGATCCGCCGGCGAAACTCCGGGACTCGCGGTCGCCTCCTTTCCGCCTCTAAACACTGTAGCAGGGGAAAGGGGAGAGGACACGTTCTGTTTTTTGTTTGCCAAGCTAGGGCATAATTACTAATGTTTAGTCAGCATGATGATGACGTTACACGGAAATCTCTATCCTAGTGTAGCCGCCGGCCTTGAGTGCATATATATATATATATGCATGGGTGCGTCTGGTCCTGTGGAAAATATTGGCATTTCTCGTTTTTGGAGAACATGGGGAGAGGAAACGTACTAATTATTTCTCACTATGATTGATGGAGATGGAAATCAAGAAAACTTACGGGCGTGTTTTTTAATATAGTTATAAAAATGCAATATTAGGAATAGTGGAAAATATAGGAGCATGTTAGGAATTCATGTGCCAAATAGGGGATTGCAAAACACAGGAACTTTATTAACTTGAGTGTTTGGTTTACAAAATAGAAAAAAACATATGAATCTAAATAAATATGGTCAAATCAAAATCAAACAAAATGAAAAGGGATAATTAGGAAATTATTGCCATTGAAGTCAGTCTCGTCCTTCAAGCATACAATTTAAAAAGGAGGTCCAAATCGATTTTAAAATTACTGAGTTTTTCCTTTAATACTGAGACCAAAGGAACCATTGCTCCATTCTTTTGAACCACATGCATGAATAGTGACACCATAAAGAAAATATTCCTCCATTTTTTGTCCCTCTTTGATTTGCGGGATTTGGAAAACGTTGGAATAGAAAACAAAATTAAGAATATGATAGATTGCATGTGTAGTGAAAACATAAGGATTTTCCAAAATCTGTGTGTTTAATTCATAGGAATAGGAAAACAAAAATCGTAAAAAAAGTATAATTAAATCAAGGTTAAAACAAATGCAAAGGTAAAATTAGACCAATCATGCACAAATTACGGTTTTTACCTCGTTATTTGTGCACGAGAATGTAAAAAAGAGGTTTGCGTTGATTGTAGAAGTCATTTGTTTTCCCATTGAAACCTAAATTGAAGGGACAATTACTTTGTTTTTTCCATGATCCATTGCTTTGAATCTAATGGATATGAATAGTGCAATGTAAAAAAATAATACTCTATGTGTTTTCACTACTATTCAAAATAATCAAAGGAGGGCTTCCTTTGAACCAAACAGGCCTATATCTTTCTTGAACAAGCTAATGCATATGCATGACTTCACCGCAAGACTAGTTTAGCTAGGCATTAATCTTCTATGGCATTCAAGGAGTTGTGTTTGCTTGTTTTTTTAAACCACAAATTAAAGTTTGCTTTTTTTTTAGAGGGTCTGTTTTAGACAGGACGAGCGTTCGTAAATTTCCCCATTACCTCCGCCAAGCCGATTTTACATTAATAATGATAATGAGGGGAAAACCCCCACCGTTACTTGAATTTTTCTTTTGAGTAGATGGTGTAAATTCTCTCCCATACCCTCCTACAAAACGAATCATTGTCGCGATATCAATGCATAATTAAAGAAAGTTTATCCCTGTAATAACCGCAGTCCGTTCTTAATAGAGAACATTTCTTAAGTAGTAATAAGTCCATACAAATTAATCATTGTCACTGACTGTTGAGATGTCAACAAATCATTGTATGGATGTACACTGGATTGCCTTAAAAAATGGAAAAAAAAAAGTAGCGAAGAGAAGTCAATTGTGCTTGCTCGTTCAAAATGGCAGGCACGATCGCAAGCTGTCAAAATGCAAAACGTGTGCCTGTGTTAGGCCATCTAAAGCCGATCCGTTATAAGTTATAATTTTACAAAGTATATGGCCTCTTATCTTTTATGTCCTCAAATTTTCTCCTCTGCAAATTAGCGGTTTCTAGCGGACCCCTTAAAGTCAACTACTTTAAAAGATTGAATACAAATTTATGCAAATTTGATTCAAACTAGTCCATAAACTCGATTCAAACTACTAGCATAAACTATATTTACATAACTATAACGATATGTATGCTAAAATTCCATAGACATAAATAAACTAGTCATGTCAATGATCTCAGCCATGATCCTATTCACGGCTCGGCTTTGTCGGTCTTCCCCACCTTATGGAGCTCGTAATGCCGATACTCCTCCTTGACGCGTTCCGGATGCACGCGGATGTGGATGTGCCGGCGGTCGGTTGACCGCGAGATGCGAGAGTCGTCAGGACGGCTGCGGTTCGGTACCCAACGGCACCGGGGCCTGGAGCTTTTGATTCCGACGGCGGCGACCGAAAGAGGTGCGTTGATTTATAGGTGACAACGATGATGGCCGGCAGCAACAGGGAGGACGGCGTCGGGTGGATGCAGTGAGCGCGGAGAGGGGCGACCGAGTGGGAGAGAGAGAAAAATTATACACATGCATGGACGGAGGAATAAATATAAGCGGCCGAGGAGTAAAGAATATACTCCTATAAAGCCGATAAGGGATCGGCTAGGTACGGTTTTATACTCCTTACGATCAAAATTTTACTCCTCTAACCGGCTAAAGGCACTGCATTGAGTTTGACTTTAGAAATGTGGACCTTTTAGGCGGCGTTGTAAATTCTCTCGCTTACCCTCTTGCGAAGCGGAACATTCTCACGACATCACTCTGAAAACAAAATAAAACTTATCCTTATGTTTCAAAAACTGAATCCGCGTCTATCCTTGAGTTTGGCTAGGCTTACTTTTGACTTTTCGGGTTTTGTCTTATAATCAAAAAATATAAAGTACATGATCGTAGCATATATCATTGAGAACACGTATGATTTTTTTCAGAATTTTGAAATTTTTAAATACATTTTTTATTTTTTGGATATGGCGAGATCAATGGAGCTCGGGAGCAAAAAGAACTTTCCGAAAGTGAATCCCCGTTTGTCCTTGTGTTTGGCTAGACTTTTACTTTTGACTTTTCGCGTTTTGTCTTATAAATCAAAAAACATATAAATATGTGATTTTGTCTTTAGACTAGATATTAACTATGGTGGTACGAACTGGAAAAATATTTCGTAACGAGAGGGTCAATTGTGCGTGCTCGTTCAAAATGGCACGCACGATCCCAAGCTGTCAAAAACGCATTATAACGTGTGCTTGTGCTCTAGTCCATTTCGCTCCGTGTACCCCGTCAAAACGAGTACCGACCGACCGGGTCTCGCCGTCGTCAGCGGTTACGAGCCGCTGGCACGCGGGCCCCATCTCCAGGTTAGCCGGCCGGCCCAGCTGTAGTTGTCCTGGCGGCCACACGATAAAACCAGCACGAGTTCCCCCGTCTTCTTCCTCCCATCCCACATTCCCACCTCCACCAGCTGCGCCTCTCCGATCCCAGCTGCATCCTGCACGGATTCCATTCCATCCCATCCGGTTCTTCCACGGAGCAAATTGCTTCTCACTAGGAGGCTAGGGAAGAAGGAAAATGTGTCCGCTGAGGGTGATACTCATCTTCCTCTCCGCCACCGTCGCCGGATTCTTCCTCCTCGGGGCCTAACGCCGAACCCGACTTCTTCCAGGACGCCGACGAGGGCTCCGAGTCTCCCAGGGCCGCCGTTCCCCTCCATTCCAAGGTACCCTACCAACCTACCTACCTGCCATCTTGCCTATTCTTAGCTTATTATAGTAGACCGCCCACTTTTCTTGCCTAATCATTCTAGTGGATTCCCAGTACATGTTCTTCCAACCAAAGTTAGCTAGGAATTCACGATTAGGAGGTTCGAATATTGCTGAAAGCTGATGCATATTACATGAAAAAAACACTTAATTAATTAGCTAATTTGTAGAGCAATGATTTATAATTGGCATGGTTAGTTGGTTAGACTCATTATGGTTAGGACAGAGACACCAGAATCAAATCATGGTTCAAACTTGCAGCAACCTGGCTTCATCATGTTAATTTGTGATGGGAATTGGTCCCTACCATTAGAGTGAATGAAGACTGAATGAGTATTTGCATCTGAATGCAGGTTGGTTCAGCTGTCAAAACCGGTTTCTGGACCACGGTGGACATGGCGAGCGGACGGTACCTTTGGCGGACCCTCGTCGCGACGCCGGTGAAATCTGAATCCGACAAGGCCCGGTGACAACAAACTTTCTGTTGCCGTTTGACGTTTCTGTAATTGGAGGAGACATGGAACACAATTGACATGATGTAAAGTGATATGGCGGCGATTGTAAATAGGATATATTGAACTAATTGTGTAAATTGTCATATTTGAGCTTTGTGTCATATATCATGACTATTTGTTTGAGACATGTGTTTTTGAGTTTTGACTGTTGAGGGCACTTTTTTTTTGTTTCGACTGATTGAAGTGTATGACAAATGCCAGAAATCGGGATTTTGTTATTTCCGGAATTAAATTTTTAGTTCTTTCCCTTCACTGGTAGAAAGTTCTCGGTTTGCCCTTGAATTGTCTTGAGAAGATGTTATTTTCAATGTTGAGACTTAAGAGCATAAGTTCCTGTAAACTACTATCCTATATTCTTACGAGCTGTTTTTTACTTTGGCCTAGCCGTGTTATGTTTGCTTCTCCTATATCAATATAAGGCAATGCTGTTGCCCCGCTTAAAAAAAAAACTTTAGTAGCAAAGTTTGAAGGCATCCCCACACTTTGTCGGGCAGAGCGATTAGTTTGTAATACTAATTTGCTTATATCAACATTTGAAGCACCAAATTAGTGATTTCACATCTTTAAAAGTTGCTTCGCTCATGAATTACTATAGTGAAAAATGAGATCTTGGATAGAAAACTTAGCTGTTGGATATACTGAATCTATCTCGGTGATAGGGACAATATCACAATATCCTTTACTTGCAAGTGGAGTTTAAAAAATCTCTATATTGGACTTAATCAACACGTGAAGTATGTCACAGCCTTCTTGTCTTCATACGTTCTTTAATCTACCATTTTCTTCGCGTCATTGGTCAATTTACTTCCAAAGAAGTTGCAAGTTGCATGTTATGCGCTTCATTCCATATCTACTACTCCACTACCCATTTTGTAAGCATTTTTCCTTGATGGAACTCTGTTTATTGAGATAGTCTGGTCAGCGAAAAGATGCATACGGCAGCATTGCACCTAGTGTTAGTACGACAATCTATCTTCTAAAATGTTCAGTGGCTGTTTGGATAGTGGATATTTGAGATCGGTTTTTGGAAAAGAATGCCATGCTTTACAATTTTCTCATCTACTAGTTGCATAAATAAACATTATAATAGATTACCCTTTGGGAGAAAAAGGATGACAGGCTTTGCGCTCTGCTCGTCTCCAAATTCCATTGGAAAAGAGAAAACAGGTCTAGGTTCTTCAAGAGATAACCTATCACATTGTGTTTATATTTATTATCACCAGCACAGTTTTGCATAGCCAAATGCAGTATCATATACTACCTCCGTCCACAAAAGGATGTCTTAACCTAGCCCAAATTTGTATGTATCTAGACATGATTTAGTATGTAGATACATACAAATTTTGGCTAGGTTGAGACATCCTTTTGTGGACGGAGGGAGTAGTAATGTAATGATGCACCAAAAGAAGGCATTAGTAGTTCAGACCATGAATAGTTGTAGAAAGTTCAGCAATATTTATTTCATTGTCGACTGATATATCCAGCATAGGAACAACTTTCAGAATATCATGCATGGTCTCCATTTCTCAACAATTATTGCCCAACCAATACAGGAAAAAAAACAATTTATTTTGTACAAAGACACTCATGTAGAGCAGAAACATAAATTACTCCAGCTGAAAACCAACAAACTGGACCTAAACATAAATAATAAGTGATAAATACAAAGCTACCCTGATGCTCCTGCTGATCATCATCTCCATACCAGGCCTGGACTATTTCCTTCAGTGCTGGCCGGATGCCCTCCTCTAATAGCTTCTGGTACTCCAGTGAATCACCACTTGTTTGTTTCATCTCGATAACATGGTACGAAGGGGTGATCTCAAAGATCTCTGAGTCAAACTGAAGAACACCATTCCTTCCTTCTTTCCTCCCTTGCATCTTCACAACACCATTATCCTTCTTCCTCACCCTGAGATTCAGCGCCTTTGCGACATCTTCCAGCTTTGAGACAATGGCTGAGGCAGGCTTTTCTGAAGTGAACCTTGCTTCCTTTCTGCTCTCCTTCTCAACGAATAGGCCAGAGAGATCAAACCCTGTGGACAAAGAGATGATTTCAAAGGCATTTAAATTTGTAACCACCAGGGGCTTCGGATCTTCATGATTGCTCTTTCTGCGCCTCACACCAAGTGTTGGAGCTGCATTTGTGGTGGCATTCTCACTCGGCAATCTGTCCTTTACTGTAATGATCTCTCCAGGACCTTTTCGGAACCAGGTGGACTCTTTTATCTTCTGGATCGATATCCTCTTGCTCGGATCAGGGTCCATGATCTTGTACAACAGCTTCTGAAGTTTTTGTGAAACCCAGCCGGGGCACCTGAAATCACCTTTCTCAATCTTCCGGTACATCTCAATCAAGTTTTTGCCTTGGAAAGGGAGGTGACCAGCAACAAGAACAAACAGTATAACACCACAAGACCAGATATCTGATTTTGCACCATCATAGCCTCCCTTGCTTATCACCTCTGGAGCTACATACGCAGGAGATCCACAGGCAGTGTGGAGCAAGCCATCTTGCCTCTTCGACTCTGAAAGTGCGCTCAGTCCAAAGTCCGAAACCTTCAGGTTTTCATTCTCATCCAGCAATAGGTTCTCGGGCTTCAAGTCCCGGTGATACACGCCTCGGCTATGGCAGTAATCCACTGCACTGATGAGCTGCTGAAAGTACTTATGTGCAGCACCCTCTGTGAGCTTGCCACCCTTGGCAACCTTGTCAAAGAGCTCACCACCTTTCATGTACTCCATGACGAAGTAGATCTTGCTTCGTGTTGCCATTACCTCATGGAGCTGAACAATGTCTTATGCTCCACCAACCGCATTGTTGTGATCTCACGCCTGACCTGCTCGGAGAGCCCGACCTTCAGCACCTTATCCTTGTCCATCATCTTTATGGCGACAGTTCGGTTCGACTCAAGATTCTTTGCGTAGTGCACCAAGCCAAATGCTCCTTTTCCTAACAATCTCCCCAGTTCATACCTCCCCATCACAATCTTCCCGCTGCTCTCCATGTTTTCAACAATATAAATCAGAGCCTATATTGTTCTTGTGGCTATCACTCAAATGTACTGCAACAATTCAGCCAGCCTCCCCGAAGTCATGATCCAGTACTCTGGTGGATTCGTCATAGCGGAGTCTAAATGGCGTGGAATTGATGCAGATAATGTGGTTGCTCACATCAATAGTTGATAAATTGGGCCCTCGCAGTGCGGCGATCTCTGTGGTCTCACAAGGGAAATTTCCTCTATGCAAGCACATCTTTCAGCATTCCCACTTTGGTTTTTTGTTTTGGATGAGTTATCTGAAAATAAAGAAACCTTCAAGTTCAGCAATCAGAGATTTGATAATACATAATACAGATTAGTCGTACTGATGAGAACTACAGGAAAACATGTCGATTTGACAACTACGGCATATAGATGAATGGTGAACAATCAGAGTTCTGCATGTACTCTTATAAATAAAGAATGTGAGCATAAATATAAAGTAAGAAAATACAGATGGAAACAAAATTGAAACCACAGTAATAATATCTATAAAGAAAGAACATAAAGATTGACGAAAAAAATCAAGGCATCATTTGCTGGTGAGTAGAATCAGCGCTGAACTGTTTATGACACCATTGCTGGATCAGCAAGACTTCCAAAATCTTGTTTACTGCTAACAAACTTGATACTAGTAGAATTATAGAACACGGCGCTAACAAACAATTCGGAAGAGAGGTAAAAAGTACATAACGAGATTATGATTTCCAACCAGAAACACAGAGAGGTGTGCCACCTTTCTGCATCTAACGATTCCACATCTAGCAGGATTCTCGAGAGAAATCGTGGCGAATTTCCAAATCTAACCACATAGGACACACACGATCAGAAGAATGTAGTACCACCGGATTAATCTCAGAGCAAAACTACACAACTGCGCACCTATGCGAGCTAACATAGACAAGAAGGAGAAGTTCCCTTTTCCCCTTCTCCAATCATTGTGGTGCCCATACCGGCAATCCAAAAGTTCTTGTTCTTTCGTATCGACGACAGTAAATACTATACTAACAGAACCGATCCCTCCATGAACGGACCGACGACGGAATCCAATGAGGTAATGCTTACTATCAAGAAAGAAAGTAGAATCGATAGAGAAACGAGCCGCCGTACCTTACGGCGCCGGCGCAAAGTCGATGACGGAAGCGGAGAGACTTGCTCCGGCGTGGCGCACGAGGGTGTAGTGTCGCGAGAGCGGGCCGGGACGAGTTGCAGAGAGGATCGGAGGAGGCTGCGAGTCTTTATACCAGAAGCAGAGCCAGAGGATGGATAGACAGATGAGAAGAACAGCTCGACACCGACGACGCGGTATGACCAAACTGCCCCCCTGGCTGCGTTTCCAGGGCACCGCATCGCAGGGCATATTCCGATCTCTCTCTCGCTGGCGGTTGGTAGGCAAACTTGCAATCCACGGCTATCATCAATTTACACATAAACACGCCCAAACAAACAAAATACAAACCGGGCTGTTAAACTTTGTAATTCATGAAACGAGTGAAATTCAATGAAATCCATATAGCGTGTACAAGTTGAGTCGTAGATGGCGTCTCATATGGTCACTGACAGCAGGCGTCGTAAGTGAACCAGCTAGGACGCAGCCTGTGCTCTTTGTCTTCTGTTGTTTCCAGGATGGAGAGGAATTTACTTGAGGCAGCTGGCCACTTAACTAATTACCTTCCCGTGCATGTGGCCGTGTGATAATTTACTTAAATTATCAGTGTAGATATGCTCACCTTATCTTATCCTATGCACTGCTGAGTCAAGGGCAGCCTGTTTCCATGGACCAGGGATGATGGTGTTTCATGTGATGGAGATTTAATAACCAATCAAATTGTCCCATCAAGAAAACAATGGATGACTCAGCCCATAGCATAGGTCCAATTGTGCCTCTCAAAAAAATGTGCCTCGCTATGGCCTCAGATGCACATGGATGACTCAACCTATGTTACTTTGAGCAGTTCTCTAGAGTACATATACATGGAAACCATATATATATATTAAATTTGTGCAAAAGGTTGTTTGATCACCCCATATGAAAACATTGTAGGAATTTGACCAAGAGGTGATGCTATGAAAAAACAATCCTAAGAACTAGAGTGGCAATATGCACTCCTATGAGAGTTCCTGAACTTTATGATTCTTCAGAAATCTTTTGAACTACAGAGACATTAGTGTCGTTTGAGCCTACTTCAACTGATGGACAATATGTAGATGTACAATGCCGCCTTGGAGGAACTATGGTTTAAAAAGAAAAAGTGAGTATGACTGAAAAGAACAGGGTGATATTTCCGAAAGGAACAAAACATGACACTCAATAATAGTAGGTGAATGACAACAGAGTCGTGGCACCACATGCAATCATCACCAGCTATACTATTGCATCCTTTTGAAAATGCAAGGAAAAACGCCAACCACACCTATAGTATCTTGTCTGAGTCTATCAATTATACAAACGAGCGCGGTTTAGAATACTCGATGATTGCAAAAATAATTCGTCAATGGCGTTGTCTAGATAGGCTAGCTTATTTTAGCGAGGAGCGGAGGAGGTAGGGGCTCTTCCCGACCGTTCATTAAGACATGAGAGTGAGTTCGACGTGTCAAATTAAGAATGAGACACCTATGGGTCCCTTGGCTATGATGTCATTTTGATTTTATATCTATCACCACAAAGGAAAAATAAATAAGGAAGCATCGAAAAATTCGACGGAAATTCCTGAAATTTCATCCTTAGAAATGATAATGCCTTATACTATCTATGACTCGCAATATGTGTTGCTTTCGATTTGGCGGGGGTTTTAAAAACACTTTGATCAACCTCTATGAAAATATGTCGTTACAAATGAGTCTAAATATGCATCATTGAGTATGTACCAAGATTCATCTAGTAAAATCAACATGGTATTGCAGAGGTTATTTTTATTGGACTGAACATCAAACCCAAATATGCTCGGACTAGCGCTAGCAGGTACATAATCTACGCATTTACTATGAAGGACTAGATACATAAAAAATGTAGTATGGAAAGTGAGGAAATAAAGAAGTTATTGCTTCATGAAAAAGTTAATGAATATATATAATTACCTAGTACTTAGCATTGTGATTTTTGATCGTCTTCAATCAAGGCGTATCCATTGAGAAACTACATTTTCTTTAGCCAAACCAGGGTAAGCCAACTACGATCTTCCTTATCTTTTGGTAATGCTGGTGTTTCTCTAGCTTTCTAGTGCTTATGAAGTTTTATTTTTATTTTACTCTGCTAGAGCTTGTTTTCAGGAGTGCAACGAATCTGGTTCAGAATTCTAGTTCCATCCATTCGCTGCAGGTTGCATATGTATTTCCAGGGCGCATACAGATAGCTCCTAACCTGGTCCAGAGTTCCGTCTGCATTAACTCATCGGTCCTCTGGTCGGAATTCTGGCTACATTCATCTCTGCTATTGGCATCTAAGTGAACAATTTTTTTTGGGAGCTACATCTGGACTATATTAACCAAGGAAAATGATTACAAAGCACACATCCAGACCTAGGGTTGTCTTCACACCTACAGAAAAGACTAACAAAATCCAAATCCCCTATTAAGACCTTCTGCATATGAATCCTTGGCTGTGTTCAGTTCTGGAACCAGGTGGAATGGAACGGAACCGCTACACACCTGGAGCCCGTTCCTGCGTTTAGTTGAGAAGTGGGATGGAGTTAGGTGGTTCCACCAGAGGGAATATTTCTTCAATATGCGGAATGCACAGGTCCGGCCGATTCGGCCGGAGGAGGTGGAACGGGAGGCTAAACAGCGTCCGATGGAAAAAAAAAATCTAATCTCACCTCTAACCCTATCCTCTCCCCTCGTTCACCACGCACGCAGGCATGCGAGCGGCGACACCCACCCATGCACGCTAGCGGCGGCGGTGGAGGAAGCCGGCGGCGCCGGCGAATCTATCGGAGCGCAGGTTCGGGGCGTGGCCGGGGCGGAGACGGCGGCTGAACAAAGGAGCGACGGCCTCGACTCGCAGGCGCGGCAATGGTGAGGCGGCGGCATCGAGGAACAGCCGCAGAGGCCGCGACTTGCAGGAGGAAGAAGGCGTCGACGGGGCGGCGGCCAGCGACCCAGCAGGCATGGCGGCCGAGGGAACCAGGTGCGGCGCCGAAGAACAGCCGAGGCGGCCTCGACTCGCAGGCGCGGCAATGGCAAGGCGGCGGCGCTGAGGAAGCAGGCGCGTCGGCGGCGGCCAGCACCGTGGCGGCGGTGGCGATGAATTTCTGTGACTTCTCTCTGACTTTCCTCTGACAATACGCTAATGACAGCAGGAAGAGAAAATTAAGTTTGGAATCAAATTGATGGAGTATTTAAGAAAAAAGAATTGGGATCAAATTAATAGAACAATTCCATTCCACTTTTCTGTTTCAAACCGAACACGTGAATAGAACGATTCTATTCCAGTGGAATGGAATGGAATGGAACCATTCCATTTCATTCCACTTCATCCAAAAACTGAACACACTTAGCAACATATGGAGATTAAAGTGGGGTGACACCGGTAGCCTAAACAAGCTACATTACCAATCGACATATTTTCATGTTCCATCACGCCTAATTAATTAAAAATTGTTACGTCTTGCAGAACGTCTAACCCTAGAATGATAATTAAGCGCATTCAGCGTGGGCTATGGTGGCGGAAAAGACAAACGAGATATGGTCGAGTATCACTCAAGTGGTAGCCACATACCACCGTCAACGACAAAGAAAGCTCGGAACGAAAAATTCGAAAGCTCAATTCAAATGGCATCTCGAAGAAAGAACAATTTGCAAGCTCATTATTCGTGCGAGTCTAATTGTCCATATGTTCATTTGCTTGTCACCCGGACAAGAGTTGGAGACGACCCATCGGTGACCCTTCTCTAGCCACACCGAGGGGACATCACAGTACGCCGAACAGCCACTGCGAGGGCATGATTATTTCCTTCTGTTTTCTATATTTTTTAGTTTTATATATTACTTTAGTTGCTAGATAGTTGCTTATTTAAAAATTGTGCAACTTTAGGATTAACAATGCATATGGGGCCATGGAGCGATCTACCATCTCTCCAACCCGGGCGGTTCTTCCGCACTAGTAGCAAAAGTCGTCGTTGTAGTTTCACCAACCGTCCTGGATTGCCAGTGGCACGGTGCCTTGTATCACATAATTTTTTTATAGCAAATTGTCAGTATGAAGACATCGGTGACACGTTTATCTAGGCTTTTAGAAATTCCCAGGTCCGTCACTGATATAGGTCGTTGTCCATTATTGGTTCGGATCAAGCACCACTGGTGTTGAGCTCAGGGGAAGAGCTCAAGAAGAGGAGCTCTCGCTTCTTTTTTGAGAAGGCTTGGTTGGAGAGATCGGAGTTTGTGGACCTGGTATCTTCCAAATGGCGCGAGTTGGAGGCACTTGGGGGTGCCTTCGCAGACCCCATTGATGCATGGCAAGCCATCTCAGCAGGCCTACGGTAGTTCCTAAAAGACTTGGGGGCCAATATAGGAAGGGCCGATAGAGATGCTAAGGCTGACATCCTGCGGCAAGTCCAGTTGCTGGATGCCCGCGCGGATGCCTCTAGTTTGGATGATGAGGGTTGGGCCCTTAGATATCATCTCGAAGACCAACTCACCCACTTAGAGAAGGTGGAGGAGGAATACTGGCGTCAACGGAGCCGCCTTCAGTGGCTCCTTAAGGGAGACGCTAACACATCCTTTTTCCATGCAGTTGCGAATGGGAGGAGAAGGAAATGTGCCATTTTCCGCCTTGTGTCGGATACGGGGATCCTATCTCAACCTAGGGAGATTCAGGCACATATTTACGATTTCTATCGGAACCTTCTAGGTGTTGAGGGGGATCAGAGCCCTTTCACGACCTCATTCACTCTGGGACACGTTGAGGCGGGTCTCGGAGGAGGAGAACACAAGCCTCATGCTCACCTTCACGGGAGAAGAGATGGACCTAGTGCTCCGTAGCATGAAGGTTGATGATGACCCACAAGTATAGGGGATCGCAACAGTCTCCGAGGGAAGTAAAACCCAAATTTATTGATTCGACAGAAGGGGAGCGAAAGAATACTTATAAGCCTTAGCAGCTGAGTTGTCAGTTCAGCCACACCTGAAAAAGCACTAGTAACAGGGGTGATGTGATAGCAGCAGTAATATGAGAGCAATAGTGACAGTAACTCAGCAGTAATGGCAACAACACATCCACAACCTTAGTTGTTTCTGTCATCTCGAGCCCAGATTACTGGAGGCATGAACCCACTATCGAGCATAAATACTCCTTCTTGGAGATACAAGCAACTACTTGATCAGGGTAACCACAAGTACCGGAGAGCATGCAAGATCTTAAATAAAACATAAGTATGATAACATGATGAACAAACTGATCATAATTCCACAATTCATGGGATCCCAACAAACACAACACCTATTACACCTGATGAATCTCAATCATGTAAGGCAACTCATGAGATCATTGTATTGAAGTACATGGGAGAGAGAGTACCAACTAGCTACAGCTAGAACCCGTAGTCCATGGGGGAACTACTCACAAACCATCATGGAGTCGAAGTGGAGGCGACGTGGTCGACGGAGATGGCTTCGGGGGTCAATCCCCGTCCCGGCAGGGAGCCGGAACGAGATCTTCTGACCCCCAAAACGAAGTTTGGTGGCGGCGGAGCTCTGGGATGTATTCGGGAAAATTGTCGACTCCACTAGGGTTTGCTCCGCGGGGGCTATATATAGGCTAAAGGGCGGCGTCGGGAGACGCCCGAGGCGGCCACGCCAGGGCTGGGCGCGGGCCCACCTCTAGCCGCGCCCAGGGTTGGCGTCGGCCCCTCATGGCTCTTCTGCATCTCCCCTTTTGGTTTCTGGAGTCTTCCGGTGAAATATTGATGCAGGTTGATTTTCGTCCAATTCCGAGAATATTTTGCGACTGGCTTTTCTGAAAGAGAAAAACAGCAGAAAACAGGGACTGGCACTTCGACATCTTGTTAATAGGTTAGTTCCAGAAAATGCATAATAAATGCTATGAAGTGTAAATAAAACATATAACAAATGGCATAATATCAGCATGGAACATCAAAAATTATAGATATGTTTGAGACGTATCAGTTGACACGGCCCCGGGACCCGACGGCTTCCCGGTGGTGTTCTTCAAAAGGTTTTGGCCTCTGGTCAAACCTTATGTTCTGGCTATTGCGCATGGTTTCGCCCTTGGGAGGGCAGACATTGCTAGACTAAACTTCGGGTTCTCACCTTAATCCCGAAAGTGCCTGGGGCAGAAGACATTAGGCAATTCTGACCCATTGCTTTGATCAACGTGATCTTTAAGTTTGTGGCCAAAGCTTATGCTCTTCGTCTCACCCCTATAGCCCACCGTATGATCAGCAGAACGCAATCTGCTTTTATTAGGGGTAGTCATATCCATGAGGGGGTTCTCTCCCTTCAGGAAATTGTGCACGAGGTCAAGATCAAGAAACTTGGGGGAGTCTTCTTGAAATTAGACTTCGAAAAGGCATATAACCAAGTACGGTGGCCCTTCCTACGCGAGGTCCTTCTTCGGAAGGGTTTCAATCCCGGGTGGGTGCACCAGGCTATGGGGTTGGTCTCGGGGGGCCAGACTTCCATCACCATCAACGGGGAAGTCGGTAACTTCTTCAGAAATGGGCGGGGGGTTCGCCAAGGCGACCCACTATCTCCTCTACCCTTCGACTATGTGGTAGAGGCCCTTGCGGCAGTGCTAGATCCAGCCAAGAGGAGGGGACATATTTGTGGACTTGTCCCTGATCTGATACCTGGGGGGTGTCACATCTGCAATATGCGGATGACACGATCATTATGATCCAGCCAGACGACCTCGCCATTGCTAATCTCAAATTCATCCTCCTGTGTTTTGAGAGCATGTCGGGCTTCGGATCAACTTCCACAAAAGCGAGGTCATGGTTTTGGGGGCCTCCTCGCCTGATCAGCAGCGATCGCTAACATGCTTAATTGCAAGTTAGGGTCCTTCCCCTTCACGTACTTGGGTCTTCCCATTAGTGACAGGGCGCTCACGGCCGCGGATTGGGGTCCGCTACCGATGAAGGTAGGCAAGAGAGCTGACCCTTGGATGGGCAAACTCATGTCTTCGGCTGCTAGACTTACTCTGGTAGATGCATGCCTCTCGAGTCTTCCACTCCACACGATGGGGGTGTGCTTACTTGGGAATGGCACGCATCATGCCATGGACACACACCGTGCCCGCTTCTTCTGGGGCGATAAGGACACCAAATGTAAATATCAGTGGGTACGGTGGTCGGATGTGTGCATGCCCAAGGCCTTGGGGTGCTTGGGGATCATGAACGCCAATTGTATGAACCAATGCCTTATGGCCAAATGGATTTGGAGGCTATATGCTGGGGAACAAGGCTTGTGGGTCGACATCCTGCGCAACAAGCACCTTCGTAACAAGTACTTATTGTTGGATAACCATACGCAAGGTTCCAATTCTGGAAAGCCATCCAGAAAGTCAAAGATGTGTTTCGCTTGGGGGCAAAACACCAGGTGGGCAACGAGACATCAACTAGGATTTGGCGAGACTGGTGGATGGGCTCTAGCCCGCTTTGCGATAGGTATCCGGAGCTATTTGCCATCTGCGCAGACCCGGAGGCCTCTATTGCTCATTCTATGAGACGGGGTCACTGGGACATTCCCTGGCGCCATGCTTTTGGCTCTGCAGAGGTCGTTCAATGGAACAACCTCAAGCGAGAATTGGATGGGGTTCAGATTTCTACTGATCCAGACCGTATAACTTGGGCGCTGGAACCTTCGGGGAGGTTCTCAGTTAGGTCCTTGTATAAGAAGCTCTGCCAGGGAGCACCACGCCAACACTTTTTGGAAATATGGAGGATTGGGGTTCCCCGTAAGATTAGGGTCTTCCTGTGGCAACTGATTAGAAAACGTCTACCATCCAATGACAACATCCGTCGTAGGCAGGGGCCTACCACGGATCGATGTGCTCTTTGTGGAGAGTTCGAGGACACGAACCACATCTTCTTCACATGCCCTTTGGCTAGGTTCATGTGGAACGCAATGCGCGAGCTACTGGGCTGTATGTGGAACCCCTCCTGTTTTGCAGACGTGTACCGGGAGGTACGCAAGTGCACGGGCCAAACGAAACGGGTTCTCTGGACGGCTTGCGCTGCCTTAGTCTGGACGTTTTGGACAACTAGGAGCAAGTTTACTATTAAGGGCATTTTTCCCACACAGGCGGCTAACGGACTATACAAATTATCTATGTTCTTACAGGTGTGGAAGCCAGTGGCTAGGAGAGTCTAGAGAGGACAGAGGGGCTTTGGAGCTGACGATCAGCAGGATTCGTTCGCTCTATGCCTGTGTCAGGGAGGTGCCGGGATGAGTCCCTACCTCTCTTTTTCTGCGTGTTTCCCTGTATCTTGTGGGACCAGGAGACAAGTCTTTCGATGTCTTGGGGGCATAGACTCTTTTTGGTGGCATTTTTAGACTTCCTGAGTAGTTGTAGCTGCTGTTGTAGTCTCCACCTTATTGTCTGGCTTGTGTTTGCCGACAATTGTATTTTCATTTCGAGCCTGCGCGCTCTGTGTTTTCGGCTTCGCCGAGTGTACGAACTTTGTTGGGATGTTGACTTCATTAATTTAAAGCCGGGCTCACCTTGAGCCTCGGGTCTATATAGGTCGTTGTCTTTTATTAAGGAAGGGATTAGTGAAAAAAGCTTTTCATATATATGCACGGTAAACAACAAGAATTGCTCCAAATTTGTCTGTGGAAATTTGAGTTTCGTATTGATAGCTGAATATTAATATGATTCCTACGTGGGAGAGTCACGTGATATTTTGATACAGCAGGGTGCAACATCACCGAAATTGCAAGCACGAAGAATTAAACTCGAGTGGGTGGGAAGACATCAGCCACTACCCAATATTAATATGCCTATCGATCATTATACCAATTATTCAGTGAGCTGTCGTTGTCATGAGTAGTTCAAATGTGCGACGTGTAGTGGATGAAAACAGTGTGATTACGTATTTACAAGGACAAATGTCGTTTTCAACATGAGACAGAGCAGTGCTTGGTTGGGACTTGGGAGACGTGGTCTGGCAGTTGGCAGGAAGGGTGTCGAACGACTCATGAAGGTGTTGCACTACTTACATTCACATATATGTAGTTGTATGTAGACATATTTTAGTGTGTATGCACACTTATTTTAGTATGTACCTAGACAACATGTTGAAGAGTTAAAAAGTCTTATATATTGGAACGGAGGGAGTGCGATCTAATGATTTATCCTAGCCACCGCCTCCATCTGACCGTGAATCGACGGGTCCCCATCTTCTTTGTTCGCCTCTCCGGCGAGTGAGGGGGTGAGGATCTCAGACCTGTGCTCGGCGCTATAGTGAGGTCCCTAAAATTAGAATTTAGTCAATCAGCAGCAACGCCATGACAACTATGGTGGTGTTGTGTGGGATAAGAATAAAGTATACCCGCCTCCCTTGTACACCTCGTCGGCGGCAATCCGTCAGTGATGTTGAGGAGTGCGGAGAATTGTCTGGTCGCTGCTCCCTTGGAGTCTCGGATCTCGTTCAGTATACATGTGTTGCAGTTTTGGTGTTAGAAGATTCTGACCAGTTCAAAAGTTCAGTGGCGATGACTTCGGATATGGGGCGCTGGTCTTTTGGGCATGTGCAAGAAGACTTCCCGGCTGTAATCAATAACGATAGGCCATCTTCGGTAGGGGAGTGGCAACAACGGCGTGTCGACGGCTTGTTATTGCAGCGGTAGTGGTTATTGTTTGGTGGTCCAAAGAATTCGGTGTAATTTTTTTATATTTGAAGTGCTTTGTACTACTTGTGAATTTCTAGAATTGATTTGGATATTTCTCTCAAAAAAGGCAGGTTTTACATAAAAGGACTCTAACAGAACACAAAATTACGACAATCACGCGGAAGTCTATTAGGTCCTGTTCTTTTAGGGGCTTCTCCAGGAAGCTGCCCTCCCCTTACCTTTCTTGAGAAGCCGCCTTGACAATTTGGTTAGGTTTACGAATTTGTTTAGCCTAAACTAATTTAGAAGCCTAACCAAACTTTGGGGCCGGCTTCTGGAGAAAGGTAGGGGAGGATTGCTTCTTGCGGAAGCCATCCTAGAAGCCGATAAAACTCGTGTCTCCTATAAAAAATTCAATTGGTCTTTCGTTCATCTCTTCTTCATTTTCTTAGAGATGCTCATATGCATGATGGGCATGAAATGTAAAAAATCAAGCTACCTGGCGCCATCATCCTCGTCTTCCGGTGCATCTGGCGCCATAGAAACGACGTGGTTTTCAACGGAGCGGTGACGACAGTGGGCACGATCAAGGCCCGGATCAAGGAGGAATACGAGAGGTGACGGCTAGCGAAACTGTTCCGTAGTGATCTTTTGGCTTTCCGGAGCCGTTGCCCCTGTGATGTTACCTAGAGATTTAGGCTTTTCTAGTATGTGAGGAGCTATCGCGTGGTACATGTGATAAGCTACCTCAAACAAACAAACAAAAAAAAAAGTATGTGAGGAGCTGTCACCTCCTGTTGACAGCAAGATTATTAATTGCAAATTTCACTAATCGACCAATGTTTAGTACTCCTACTTCTATAATCTTTAAAATGAAATAAAATACACATGTTTAGCTAGACAATTTCGGCGTCGGCGTCAGACGGCCGCTCAACTCTCGCCCGGCACAAGGGGCAGGTGCTCTTGCCGCCGGTCATGAACCACCTCCGCATGCACTCCCGGTGGAACTCGTGCCGGCAAGCCGGCAGCACGCAGCACACTTCGCCGTCCTCCAGCGCCGCCAGGCACACAGCGCACTCCTCAGCCACCGGCTCGCCGCCTGTGGCCGAAGCGCCGCCGCTGCCATGGCCTTGGGGCCGTGTGTACGACGGCACGTAGTCTATCATCTTGGCCAACTTGTTCCGCCGTTGCCAGTGGAGCCACCAGTAGACGAGGGCTAATACGATGACGAACGGGCCGAAGACGGCAGCATCTTCGAGCAGTTCCTCCAGCAAAGGAGATGGACGAGGCATGGCCGCCGGCCGGCCGGTGCTCGTGGTTCTCGCGCGTGTCGTCGTGTATGTGCGAAAATCAAGTTAGTTTTGCCGTCGTCATATTCAGAGAGACATATACAAGGTACGGCAGCAATGCATGGTACGTGTCCAAATCTAACACGGATTGCATGAGAAATTTTAACTGGAACACTCCCCCCCAAAAATTGAACCGTCTATTGCTTCTAAATCAAAGCTCTAGATTGAACGAGTTGGTATAACATGCGCATAGTAGCAAACAATATATTTCAAACCAACTAAGGACCCAACTATAATCTGCCGCCGCATGTTAGTATTAGCATGCGAGGTCATTCCATATCTTCCTTGCTCTCCTACATTCATGCAACTAAACACGCTACATGCAGTTGAGGGCGGAGTCACGAATATTGTATGAGGGAGCCCATAAAAAATGGATCTCTGTTCCAATTGTTGGGAGGGCCAAAACATTAGAACTCACAATTTTTAGGTGGTTCAAGCAAAGAGACTATTGGATCTACAATAGTTGTATGTGCGATGTGTGTGGGCAACGGCGGAACCAGGAAATATGGACAGGGGGGGCCGGACATTGGCAAAACTCTGAAATGTTAACCTCTTGATGTGCTCCAGCCAAGGTTTTAGATTTTGTATTGCAAAATTTACAACGCACCCAGGACGAAACGCCAAAATTCGTTTTTTTTTAAAAAATCAGAAAAACTGGGACTAAAAGCACAACCCAAAATTTGAAATTAGGAACGAAAATTGATAAAAAATTGATGAATTTTGGGGAGATTTGCCGCTCCGCTGCTTTGAAGACCGGAAGAACGGAGAGAGAGCAGAGAATTTGTGAAGGTACAGGATGCAGAGTATGCATGTGCAGCCTCGTATGTGTGAACAAGGAAGGAGGAAATGTCAAGAAGAGGATCTTCTGTGACCAGCTTCCGTGTGATCTACTAATGTATACATGTTTGTGTGATATATAAAGAAGTGGTTACACGATGATTGGACAAAAGATCTTGGGGTCTTAAGAAAGATTCTGCATGTTGGGGGGAGCCACGGCCCCTGCTCGCTCCCCCTGGTTCCGCCATTGTGGGTAGGGCTGGACTAACGAGCTGCTCGGCTCGTTAAGGCTCGGTTCGTTAAGACTCGTGATCGTTAAGGCTCGAATCGTTAAGCTCGTTAAGCATAACGAGTTAAATATAAAGCTTGGCTCGGTTCGTTAAGTGTTCGCGAGCGCTCGCGAACAGCTCGTTAAGACTCGTTAAGAAAATGCATCTGAATTTAGAGATGACGTGGTGACTGGCAATTGACAAAGAGTCAATAGGATTCGATGTTGCCTGCATGAGTAGACCGTAAATCTTGGCTAGTATATGGGCTTGTTGAGCAGTGTTGGGTTGTCACATGTCAGGCTACTAGTTAGATGGGATCCAAATTAACGAGCTTAACGAGCTGCTCGCGAGGTTTGTTAGCTCGCTCGTTTAGCTCATTAACGATAACGAGCGAAAATTATTGTTTGGCTCTGTTCGTTAGCATAACGAGCCGAGCTAAACGAGTCGAGCAAATGAGCACTCGTTAAGCTCGTCGAGCTTCGAGCTTTATGTCCAGCCCTAATTGTGGGTGGGGTGTTGTGGGGGGGGGGGGGGGGGGGGGGTTGTGTGTGCCTTGCTGGTCCTGTGTCTCTACACCTGTGTGTGCAACTCTAAATCAAAATGTTTACATGGCTTTAGAATTTTCATAAACTCTATGTCTTCAATCGTTGACCTAGTTTGAATTTCCATTTTCAACGATAATGTCATGGTCACAAATCTTGTTCCATAGTTCGATTAAAAATGGAAATGTGCCTGCTAAAATACACGTGACCCATGTGGTCTACCAAGTACCAACAACTACAACGGCCATCGAATATTGATCATTGTCGATGTGTTGCACCCTGCAGTCGCCCTTCTTCGCAGTGCTTCAGCTCCTCGCCCACGCCTTCTAATTTCCTCATTTCCGACAAGGGTGTTCGATGTGGCATTTTTTATACTAATATAGATATTTAAACCATATATATAGAACCGCTTTAGGGGTTTCATCGTGGAGAGTGGACTTTTGGAACCGAGCTACATGGAGTTCGTTTTTTTGAAAATTCAAAATCGATAATTGTTTGAAATTTTAAATTTCCAAAAAATTCCCGAATGTAGATATTCTTGAGATCTACAATCGTGCAAAATTTCAGCTCCAAATTCGTTTATTTTGGGCTGTACAAAAAAGACAAATGGGGGAAATTTCAAAAAATTTAAACTGTGTACTCCTCACCATCCAGATCCACCTGTTTTTTTTTGTGTAGCAAAAAATATAACGAATTTGGGTCTGAAATTTTGTACGATTGTAGATCTCAATAATCTACACCCGGTAATTGTTTCACGATTTTTGGAAACTTAAAAATGTCAATTTTAAATTTTCAAAAAAGGGCTCCACGTAACTCGGGCTCTAAAATAGGTTTTCGTTTCATCGTGCTACTATTTTGATTGGTGCTAACCATGCTAGTAACTCATGTGCCACTTCGTCGGTTCAACGCGGATTGTTCCCAGGTTTATTTTCGGTAACTCCATTGCTAAGGTGGTACTTCGTTAATTAGTCGAAAATAAAGTAAAATGGTAGCAAATCATGCATCAAACACGCGTCTGCCGGCGGACCAGCCGAGAAGCCACGCTCCAGTACTTTTCTAGCTATCATGGTTTAGTACACCAGTACCTAGAAAATTAAGTGAAAATATACATCTCTAGAGCGAGTCTCTACACCATATCAGCAAGAGCCGGCGTTTGCCGCGTTACACCCGGCCGGAGCACAGCCCTGCATGTAGGTCAGCTCCTCTTCTTTTGCTCGAGCCACTTGGCCATGCACTTCCGATGGAACTCATGGTGGCACGTCGTCAGCACAACCCACGCCTCGCCGTCCTCGCCGTCCTCCAGCTCACCCAGGCAAAACACACACTCCGACCTATCCGCTGCCGCTGGCACTGTCGATCCGTCGCCGCCGGCCTGGTGCTGTGTAACGCTACTGATCTCAGATACGAGTTCAACACGAATTCACTCAAGTTCACAGTGGATCTGGTACAACCGGCGTCACGCGCGGTCGAGGTGGAGCTCAGATACAGGCCGGCGTCACGCACGACCGAGAACAGCTCGCAAGCTGAGAGGAAGAAGAAGGTGCCCAAACGGGACTTGATAATTGTCTAATTAGTCGATGCCGTTCCCGAAGCCGATTCCTCCTCATGTACGCTGCGGTGTCGAGGTGGTTGGCGTCCTCCCCTGACTTGTGGGGCTGTGGTGCCGTCCTTGTCTTGCAGACGTCGAAGACGCCTTGCTTCCGTCCGCCTCCACTCGCCGATGGCCTGCGACACGTCATGGGTCATGACATTTCCCTCCCCTTGAGATACGGACTGTCCCCAGGCCGGTGCCGCCGGATAAGCTTCTAGTAACGAGTTCAAGAACTCCCAGCTGCGACAATGCGTCGGGAAGCCTGACCACTGCACGAGCACTTGTCGAACTTGTTTGTTGCCGCGTCGTATGGACCTGTCAGAGATAACTGCAAGCGGCTGCACAGTTAAATTTGCAAGGAAACAAGCTGGCACTTCGGAGCACACCTGAGTAGTTGCCCCAATGGCCTTTTTGAGCTGTGAGACATGTATCACTGGGTGTATTTTAGCTGATGGTGGTAGCTGTATCTTGTAAGCGACCTTGCCCACTCGCTGAAGCACTAAGTAAGGCCCAAAATACTTGTATGAGAGCTTCTGCGATACCCTTTCAGCCACAGAGGTCTGCACATAAGGCTGCAATTTGACATACACACTATCGCCCACTTGGAATTCTCTTTCTGATCTCCCCTTGTCTGCTTGCGCCTTCATTCGCATTGTAGCTCGTTCCAGATGTTGCTTGATAACTGGAAGTAATATGGCCCTTTCCTTTGTCCAGTTGTCCAAATCAGCATTGCCAGTAGCGGCTGGCACAGTGATCCCGAAATGCCTCGGGCTCCTACCGAACATTACCTCAAATGGCGATCTCCCTAAAGCTGAATGGTGCGAAGTGTTGTACCAGAATTCTGCTTGAGGTAGCCAGTGTGCCCATTCTTTTGGTTTTGCATTGATCACACAGCGCAGATAAGTTTCCAGACATTGGTTTAGCCTCTCCGTCTGTCCATCCGTCTGAGGGTGATAAGATGAGCTCAAGTTTAGCGTGGTGTCAGCCAGCTTGAACAAACTCTGCCAAAACCCACTGGTGAACACCTTGTCTCTGTCGGACACCAGCACCTGCGGCATCCCATGTCGACAGTACACATTGTTCAGAAAAGCTTGAGCTACTGTGTGCGCTGTGAAGGGGTGTTTCAGCGGAATGAAATGGCCGTATTTGGAGAATTTATCCACAATCACCAGTATAGTATCGAACGTGCCTGACTTCGGCAGTCCTTCAATGAAATCCATGCTCACCGTGTGCCAAGCATCTGGTGGAATTGGATGAGGATTTAACTTTCCTGGCAGCTTGACGCGTTCACTTTTAGCGTGCTGACATGTTGTACAAGTTTGCACAAACTTAAGGACGTCGTGTTTCATGTTGGGCCAATAAAAGAGCTTTTTTATTTTCTGGTACGTGCCTAGCACACCAGAGTGACCTCCTACTGCGCTGGAATGTAAGGCCGTCAGCACAGCATTGTGAGCTTCAGTGTAAGCACCCAACCAAATGCGACCCTTGTAGCGAATCACGCCCTCCTGCAGAGAGTATCCGTGATCATTCGAGCCAGCAACTGCCAGTTCTGTGAGGAGTTGTTGTGCCTTTGTGTCCTTGGTGTAGCTTTCCACAATCATTTCTAGCCATTTTGGTTTCACAGAAGAGATGGCACAGCTCTGCTCTGGATGTGCACGGCGAGATAAAGCATCTGCTGCTTTGTTGGTGGCGCCCTTCTTGTACAATATTTTGTATTGGAAGCCCAGCAATTTGAAAAATGCTTTCTGCTGGATGGGAGTATTGAACTTGTGCTCTCCCAAGTGTATCAGACTTCTCTGGTCTGTATGAATGGTGAACTGCCTGTGTTGCAGGTATGGCTTCCATTTCTCGATTGCAATCAAGATAGCCAGACACTCCTTGTCATAAATCGACAGTGTCTGATTCTTTGGCCCAAGAGCTCTGCTGAGAAATGCTATTGGGTGTCCTTGCTGCATGAGCACTGCTCCAACGCCCACAGCACATGCATCAGTTTCTATCAGAAACTCCTTGTCGAAGTTTGGCAAGGCTAGCACCGGAGCATTCACTAATGCCTTTTTTAGTGCTTCAAATGATGCTTGCACTTCCGGTGTCCATATGAACTGCACATTCTTGCATAACAGATTTGTCAGTGGTCGGCACAGGATCCCAAAGAACTGAATGAACTTTCTATAATATCCTGCTAGCCCCAGAAATGCTCTCAATTCTTTTAGGTTCATTGGCCTGGGCCAGTTTTGCACTGCTGCTATTTTTGAGGGATCTGTTGACACACCATGCGCCCCAATAATGTGCCCTAAATATTCCAGAGCTTGCTGAGCAAAAGAGCATTTGGATTTCTTGATTTGCAGTCCATGTTGTTGTAACAACTGAAATACCTCCTTGAGATGTTCTCTATGTTCTTCCACCGTTTTGCTATAGATGAGAATGTCGTCTACAAAGACTAGCACACATTTCCTGATCAGGGGTGCAAATATGTTGTTCATAGCTGCTTGGAAAGTAGCTGGAGCACAAGACAGCCCGAATGGCATTACTCTGAACTCGTAATGTCCACTGTGAGTTTTAAATGCTGTTTTATGCTCATCAGATGGCACCATTCTTATCTGATGATAACCTGAGTACAGATCCAATTTTGTGAACCATTTTGCTCCTGACAGCTCATCTAGTAGTTCATCCACAACAGGCATGGGGTATCTGTCCTTCACCGTCACTGCATTTAAGTGTCTGTAATCGACACAGAAACGCCAAGTGCCGTCTTTCTTCTTGACAAGCAACACAGGTGAAGCAAACGGACTCTGGGTTGTTTTGATTATCCCGTGTTTCAACATCTCCTTGATCTGCTTCTCAATCTCATCTTTTTGTTGTGGTGAATATCGGTAAGGCTTGACATTGACAGGCTGTACCCCTGGCAGCAAGGTTATCTTGTGATCAAACGGCCTGTTTGGTGGCAGCCCTTGTGGTTTTTGGAAACAAGCATCATTTTCGTGCAACAGATGTGCTATGTCTTCTGGTATCATCTCCTTCGGGTGCTGCCCTGTGATTGTGTGCAGTTCCACAACATGATAAATAGCATGGTCAGCTTCCAGCTGTTGTATTTCTGCCATATCAATTGGTGCACATTCAGTTTGCTTGTCTCGCACCCCTCTGACAGTGACTCTCTTGCCTTCTTGTTTAATGCGGAAGGTTTTCTTGTCCCAGTCGATCCACATGGGACCCAAAGTTTGCAGCCAATCCATTCCCACAATCACATCATAGTGAGGCAATTCAAATACCTTCATGTCTGTGCAAAATCGAGCCTGTTGACACTGCCACTGCACTTGGTGAACTGCTTCATCCACCACTGTTTGTGCTCCATTCGCCATGGCCACTGTGACTGCTGGTACCTTTGTTGCTGATAATCCCAATTGTTGCACTGTCTCAGAACTGATAAAGCTACCACAGCTGCCTGAATCTACCAGCATCAGCACTTGCCTGCCTTGAATGGTTGCCAGCAACCTAAAGCTCTTCTTCTTGACTGTGCCTGACAGAGCACATTGAGAGAGATGGCAGCAGGGCTCTGTCTCTGCATTTTCTTCCTCAGTTTCACTTCCAGAATCAGAGGTAGATAACTGTAACAATTCCACTAACTCTTCCACCACATTGAGAGGTACTGTGGTTTTGCATTTGTGGCCAGGGTGGAACTTGTCACCACAAGTGAAGCATTCCCCATTTGCTTTTCTTTGTGCTCTGAGGGAATTAATTTTATCCCAATTTGGCTTCCCCGAGCGCCTGTCGTCAGGTTTCTTCTGTTCCTCAGGCGAACTTGTTAGAATCCCTCGTCCTGAATAAGTGCTGCTTGGAGATGAGCGTTTATAATCATGCTTGAACCTTGATGAAGAGAATACCCGGGCTTCTTCCAGCATCTCCTCCTGTGTTTCAGCAAGAGATAAAGCAGCATCAACCGTTCTAGGTTTATGCAAACGAATACCACGTTGAATATCTTTCTTCAAGCCACTAATGAATTTTGTAACAAAAAAAACCTCATCATAGTGGTTGTTATGCACTAGCACCTTGTGTCTAAGCTCTTCAAACTTGTTATAATATTGCTCTACAGTGCCTACTTGTTTGCAGCGCTCTAAAGCCTCTAATGCTCTATGATGTTTATCACGGCCAAATTTAGCATGCACAGCTACGCATAGCTCTTCCCAATTTTCTACATCATGATCAGCTTCTATGTTTTGTAACCATAAAGCAGCATTTCCTCTAAAATGTATGGTGGCATAGCTAGCCCAGTTTTCATGGTCTACTGCATACATGGCAAAATATTTCTCACACGTCTTCTTCCACCAACGTGGATTGTCACCATTAAACTTAGGGAAATCAGACTTTGGTGGTCTAGCAGTTCTATATTGTGATCTAGAGTCATGCCTAGCATTGCTATATTCACCATCGTCGTCACTATCAAGATCAAAAGTAACCGGGGAATGACGAAACACGCGCGTACCCTTTGCCAGGGCAGGTGCCATTGCTCTGCGAGCAGCGGTCACGTTGCCCTGTGGTGCTGTTTCGTCGCCGTGCCCATTGGGCCGAGGAGTGGAGTCGACGCCGGGATGGCGGTCGGCTTCCAGGACTGCAACTCTTGTCCCCACCTCCTCCAGAGTTTGGTGCAGCGCGCGAAGGGAATCATCCATCACAGGCGCCCAAGTGTTGATGCCTTGTATGTTCTCCACTATCTTGCCCTGGCTCTTGGCCATGGCCTTCAGTGAATCCTTTACCGCCATCAGCGCCGAGCTCGTGTCATCGCCTTGCTTGTTGAACAAGACGGACAGGTTCTGAAGCTCAGTCTTCAGATCTTCCATGGTCGAGATGTTGCAGATCGCCGGGCGTGAGGGTCTGCTCTTGCTGGCCGCCCCCTATAGCTGAAACGGTCGGAGGAGTTCGTCGGAATTTTACCAACTGTGGTGATGATCCACAGCCAACTGAAGCTTCCTCAGGTCTGGTGTTCTACCGCCACCTTCGCCTCCGCCTGCTCGCCGCGCCGCCTGCGCCGCGTCCGCCGCCGCCGACGGAACCTGGGAGGGGATTTTACCAGGGCTAAACCCAACCCGCCGCAGATCCGGTCATCCTCAACGCCGCCCTACTCTCCCGACCTCGATTTCACTGGAGAGATTCAGATCGAGTGGCCTGATACCATATGTAACGCTACTGATCTCAGATACGAGTTTCAACACGAATTCACTCAAGTTCACAGTGGATCTGGTACAACCGGCGTCACGCGCGGTCGAGGTGGAGCTCAGATACAGGCCGGCGTCACGCACGACCGAGAACAGCTCGCAAGCTGAGAGGAAGAAGAAGGTGCCCAAACGGGACTTGATAATTGTCTAATTAGTCGATGCCGTTCCCGAAGCCGATTCCTCCTCATGTACGCTGCGGTGTCGAGGTGGTTGGCGTCCTCCCCTGACTTGTGGGGCTGTGGTGCCGTCCTTGTCTTGCAGACGTCGAAGACGCCTTGCTTCCGTCCGCCTCCACTCGCCGATGGCCTGCGACACGTCATGGGTCATGACATGCTGCCGTGGCAACGACACTTCGTCTAGGTCCAGTACCTTGAGCGCTATCGCCGCCACCGCTCCAGCCGACACCGGCAACCTGTCCGCCACCCCGACCGCTCCAGCCGACCCCGCGAACCACGGGACCGGCACGTCCTCCGCATGTCGTCGTCGTCGTCGTATCTCCATGTAGTCCATGATGAGTGATCCGAGGCCAATGAAACCGATGATAACGCAAAACAATATGAAGAGTGTCCAACCGACAACATCATCCATAGGTTTTTAGTTCCTTGCACGGGGCATACGCATGCATCGATCGCCGGATATGAAGTGAATCCTGCGACGTGGGAAGTTTGAAGGATCGTCGTGAGTTCGAGGGTATCATAGTACTACTTATCATGGACGATCCACAAATTAACACCCCTCAGCAAACGGATTCCGTGTAGGGAAACGAGAGGAGTACCTGTCGGACACGATCAGGACTCGATAATCTCTTGGAGAAGATTCTGGATTAGCTAGGTTGTTAAGGATCGGATCGGATCAAGGTCGTCTTACTTCGGTATACACAGAACCATAGATGTGTGTTTGACTGTTGGTCCTATGGTCCTCGTGGATTATCTCACGGTGGGCTCGCTCGGCTTTGGCTACCTGCCATCGTGGTGGTCGAGGCGGAATGCTGCTCCCGACGACCACAGTCGTCGCCAAGGTTTTTTTTCGGTTGAATTTTATTTTCTTTCAAAATTTGATCAGAAATTATTGAATTCGTGGCGCACCTCGGCTGCGGCCGGATCGCCGCCGCCTGTGCTGACTACCTAGAGTCCGCGGCGCCCTGGGATGAGGACGACGAGGGGGAGATCCTCGCCGCCGTCCCACGTGCCTCGGCGGAGGACAGTACGAGCGCGTCCTCGCGCACCTCCACCCGGCCGATCCGGCGCCCGCCACCTCCATCTTCCTCTCGTCGTTCCGCCATCCGGTTGGTTGCTCAAAAAATGAGTCATACAGCAGTTCAGGAACTGCGAGTAATAATTCTTCAACAGCGCGAGCTTATAACACACCGACCCCTCGCGCCGCTCCCCCAGGCGGCGCCAGGGGAGAACGCCGCGCCGCCGAGCCCTCCCTCCCGTCGGCGCCCTCCTGCCGCTGCCGTCGCCGGCTTGGTCCGCGGCGGTGGCGGCACCCCCCCGCTGCCAAATTCGGTGGTCGGGGGGGCTGGTTCTTCTCGGCAGGCGGCGACCGGCCCGTGGGGGCGGCGACGGAGGAAGCTGGGCCGGCGGGCCCAGGCGGAGGTCGCGGCTCGTGCGGTGGGCGGCGGCGGCGCCGTCGCTGCAGGGGCGTTGCGGGTGCGGTGGTGCTGCGCCGCGGCTCCCGATGGGCTTGGCGGGCCCAATCTGGGCCCGTCGGGCCCGGGCTGTGCGAGCTGGCGCGGGGCGTCCGGGGTGTGCGCGGGGCAGGAAGGTGGTGCGTGCGGTGGTGCGTACGATGGTGCGGCAGGGAAGAGGTGCTGGCTCCTGGCGGGGACAGCGCGGGCGCGCTGCGCGTCCTCTTCGTCGTCTCTCCGTCGCCAGGTTCTTCGGGGTTGCTGCGGTGGTGCTGGAGGCTGCCAATCGTGCCGGCGGCGGCAGGGGCCCGGCAGTGCGAGGTGGAAGGTGGTCGCGCGTGTCGGCATCGAGCGGAGGCGAGGTCGCGCGGAGGCAGGAGGCCGGTGAAGCGCGAGGCAGTGCGGGTCGATGATGCTCTTGCGGCGGTGCGGATGCCGGGGCGGCGGCCCCGGGTCATGGGTCCGGCATGGTTGGTGCGGCCAGGGGCACCGTGGCCGCCATGGCCGGAGCGGAGTCAAGCTGCAGCGGTGGGTTCGACGGGTCGGGGGAGGTTGGAAGGCTCGGTGCGATGGCTGCGCCGCCGTCGCACATGATGTGTTTGTTTCAGTGAGTGTGCAGGCCAGCGGTGCAGCGGGTCTCCCCGCCTTGGCCTGGCTGCGTGGGATTGGAGAGTCTCGAGTGCTCCGGGCGAAAGCCTGACGACGCGACGTCCGTGGACGCCGTTCTCCCTCTTGGGGGGTCGTCTTGGAGCTCTTCGATTCTCCCCGGTCTTGGACCTCCTCTTCGGGTGAAGACCTGACCCTGCTCTGCAGGGTCGGACGACGGCGTCGATCTTCGTCGTCTCCCCTCTTGTGGGCGTCGTCTTGAGGATGAAGGTTCCTGTGTGCGCGCTCGTGGGCTGGGCTCACACAACATCGTGGTTGGCAGCGGCTGACGATGTTTGGGTGCTATGGTGGCGTTGCGAGCTGTGTGGCAACGATGACGGTGGTGAGCGGAGCTGGGTCGCGGCATGTCCTTCGTCACCGACAGTCCGTGTTGTGTCCCGCTGTGAAGCTGTGAAGTCGGAGCTGCGTGTCTCGGGGCGGACAGGCTGGCAACGATGACACCTTTTCTACAGTGGCCTCGCGGTTTCCGTCGATGCAAGGTGTGCAACTTTCTCCGGTGAAGGTCTCCGTCGAAGTCGGAGCTGCCTCCTCCTCGACGCTTTGGGTTGACTGTTTGGCATAGGCCGACACGGTTTACGGCGTCTGCTGCGGCGAGGCTTCGTCGGTGGTCGTCCAAGGTGAAGTCGGAATCGCTTGCTCGGGGAGGAGTGACGACGATGACGCTCGGTGATGGCCTCGATGGTGTTTTTCTCCTCGGCGGCGTGTGTCTCTCGTGTGGGTAGCCAGGTTGGCCGAGTCTGCACAATGTGGTGTTTTCATGACTACATTGGTGCACTTGTAACGGTTTTCGGCCGGTTCCCCGTTAATGAACCGGTCAATTCCTCCTACTTTTTTAATAAAATGAGGTAATGTTGCCCGTTTTGTTCACAAAAAAAATGAGTCATGTGACCATTGTGTGATGATCCGATGGCTATTCCACCAAGAAGATATCCAGTGTGTGTGTTCTTTAAGAAGGTAATCAGGTCATCTATCTACTATATACAAAAGATGGTGGGATCGCTGCCTGTTCCGGCTCTCCACGTCGCCTCCAATCCCTGGCCGTCCGATCCGCGCGACGGACGGCCCAGATTCGCCCACGTCGGCCCCAAACCCGCGAGTTACTGTTCACGTCGAATTTTAGCCAATCACGCGTCCACACGTCAGCCGGTCATCCACCGGTCGCCCGGGGCGCAGCCGGTCGCCCACCCGGTGGCCACGATATTTTGCAAAAAAACCCTCCCCTTTTTCCAAAATCACACGAATTCCACCGTCCTCTCTGCGGCAGGGCCTAAACGCAAAATACGGAAAATTCAGGGACGCCCGTGCAAAAATGCCACGAGCCCCTCCCCGTCCTCTCTCCCTTGCGCGCGACGCCGAGGGTCGCCGCCGTCGCCGCCGCGCCTCGCCGCCGCCTCACGCGTCCCGGCCAAATCCGCGGCCGCCGGACGGTCCGCCGCGCTGCCCTCCACCTCCTGGCCGGACGCGGCGTGCCGGGACGTCGTCGCCGCGCCGCAATCGCTGCCGCCGCCGCGCGGACATCCGCCGCGTTGCGCGCGCCGCCGGCGCCGCTCCGGCGACCATTTCGGGGCGGCGCCGCCACCCCCAGGCGCGGCGCGACGAGCCGCGTCCGACGCGCCCAGGCGCGCGTCCTGGAACGCGCCGGAGGGTCGCCGGCGACCACGGCGCCGCCGCTGCGGCCACGGCCAGATCTCCCCCTGTGTCGTCAGCGTGACGTCACAGGGGCCCACCTGTCATTTTTTTTTAAGTCCAAAGAATATCCACATAATTTTGGAAAAAAAACTACAAAATGCAAACCAATTTTTTTTTAAAGTACAAAGTATATCTATATGATTTTGGGAAAAAAAATCTACATAATGCAAACCAATAATTAAAAAATGTCCACATTTTTTGTTTTCTTGAAAAAAAAAACCCCAAAACTATCCATATGATTTTTAGATAATTTTAATTAATGCAAACCAATAATTTTTAGATAAACAAATAGGTTTTGAAAATTCAAATATATAACAACCAAAATAATCTTTTTTTCCCACCTTTTTGCTTTCTTTTCCTAATTTCCAAAACTTTTGTAACTTTCCAAATTCATTTCAAATTCAATTCAGACCAAATTTAAAATATATTCTGACCAAATTTAAAATTTATGTAACAATTAAAATAATCATTACACATACTAAACCTTGAAATTTTAACATACACACAAACAAAATATATAAAATATATCAAATTGCCATCGAAAAAAAATTGTCAACTATTTTCCACAAAAAACAAATAAGTTTCGAAAATTCAAATATGTAACAATCAAAAACATCATTATATATACTTTCCAACATTATCAAAATGATTGCAAAACTTGCAAATTTTAAATTACACGCAAACAAAATGTAAAAATATATCAAAATGCTAGGGAAAAAATTGTCAACTATTTTCACACAAAACGAATAAATTTTCAAAGTTCAAATTATCCTACATTTATACAGGGAAAAACCAAAGATATTTCAGCATTCAGACCCAAATTACAAATTCAAATATTTTGACGTGTCATACGACTTCAAACCCTTCTCATTCCGTAAACAGTAAAACACAGTTCAGATTTCAATAAATTTCAAATTATTCAGTTCCTAAAATCTATATTTGAGCATTTCAACTCAAATTTCAAATTTACATATTCCAGAATTTCAAATGTCTTCCAAATCTGACCATTTTTCGTAAACATTAAAATAATACAAACATAAATACATTTCAATACGTCAAATTTTCACAAACTCAACAATCTTCTAAGCACAAACTTTCCGAATTCAAATAATACATATTTCAACACGATTTTTAAAAAAAATCTTCGAAAAAAAGAAAATATCCAACCAAATAATATGGAAAAATAATATGATTGCAAAATAAAACAAATTGCTTATCCAATTTCCCATACAACATTGAAAAATTCTAAATAATGCAAGCTGAAAAATTCAAATATGGCCACCAAAGAAAATAAATATGATTTCCACATAATTTCAAATAATGCAACCTGCTAATTCCAAATATGTTCACACAAAAAAATGACAAACATGCCAACTTTCCATGTGATTTGAAATAATCCCAAATAATGCAAAGTAAAAATGTCAAACATGACCACAAAAGAAAATAAATAGATCCAAAATTTCCATACAATTTCACAAACACTCTAAATAATCCCAAAAAAAATGAAAAAAAATGCCAAAATGATCAAAAAAAAAACTAACTACTTACGGCATAGTGCAAACATATTTGAATATTTCAACACGGTAAATATTTGAAAGAACTCCAAATTCATTCCATAAAATGATTAAAAATGCAAAATTAATATCTTCGAAAATATCCATCCAAATAATATGGAAAAATAATATGATCGCAAAACAAAACTAATTGCTTATCCAATTTTCCATACGATACTAAAAAATTCTAAATAATGCAACCTAAAAATTCAAATATGGCCACTAAAGAAAATAAATATGATTTTCACATAATTTCAAATAATGCAACCTGCCAATTCCAAATATGTTCACACAAAAAAAAGACAAATATGCCAACTTTCCATGCGATTTAAAATAATCCCAAATAATGAAAAGTAAAAATTCAAACATGGCCACAAAAGAACATAATTAGAATCCAAATTTCCATATAATTTCTCAAAAACTCCAAATAATGCAAACAAAAAAATTTCAACTATACCCACAAAATAAAATGACAAATATACCAAATTTCCATAGGGAAAGGAAAATAAATATGCACGACAAAAATTCAAATTTCAAATTTCCACGGGCCTTCCAAATTTGCATAATTCGTAGACGCCAAAAAGAACTCAAATATGTTAAACTATACGAAAACAGGAATAATTTCCGAAATGCAGACGGTTTATCCACTTCAGCAGTTTTGCAAACGAAAAATTCAAAAAAAAAAAATTAGCCCACGGGAGCGGCAAAGCCGCGCTTAGTCCCCTAGTATGGAGTGACGATTCAACAAGAACACAAGTGACATCTTCATTTACTTGGCTTGATTGGCTCGCGACCAGCGACTATGGCGACGAGGGCTGAACTGCCGCCGCCGCCAACCTGATCTCCCTCCTCCGGCGACCTCTCCGAGCTCCGCAACCAGATTCGGCTTCCCCTCGACGCCCTCTTCCCGTCCAGCTGCCTGTCATGTAGGGGCTGGGTCGGCTGACCCCGCTGCGGCTCCCGGAGCTTCCGACTCCCATGGTCGTGTCGGCCACCTCCATGGCCTCGCCGCCTTCTGCTGCCGCGCTGGCCGTCGCTGCTCTCTCCGCCCGCAGGTCAGACCTTGCAATTCGTGGGAAGCTGATGGTGAAGCGCTCGTCCGCCTCGCCCACCGCCGCCCCTGCTCCCGTCGCCAGCACCTCCTCCGGCCGACTGCCGTCAACCCTGGAGCCGCTCCCTGCTGGTTCAAGTTCCGAGCCCCGGCCCACGACGTCGCCGGCCACCCTGGACCTTCCGGTTGAAGATGGCGTCGACAAGCGCGTCCCCGAATCACTCTCCCCGGTTGTTGACGCGACGGGCAGCGCGGAGCAGCTCGAGGGCGAGGCCCCTTGGGTGCTTGTCCAGCCAAGGCGCAGCGTGCGTCGCACGAGCTTGGCCCGTCCGACATGGAAGACCCGTCCTCTCCCTCCCGCTTGGCTCAACGGGAGATGCCACCGTTGCCACGAAGCTGGACACTGGGCTTCGATCTGCTGTGAGCCGCTCAGGTGCAACAATTGCCACGAATTCGGTCACAAGGCGAAGTGCTACACGGGAGAACTGCTCCTCGTCCTTCTCCGGTCCAAGTTCGCCATGTTGTGCGGACGCCCGCTGCTGACCGTCCTCATCCCTGCCAGCGCTCCCCTCCCCACGAGCCACATTGCCAGCCGTCTCGTGTGTCGTCCGTCCTTGCCAAGCGGCTCGACCAGGATTCGTCGATTCGACGTCCTCCGCCTGCCCCTTCCACGACTGATGTTCAGCTTACTTTGGCCGAGCAGGCCATGTTGCTTCGTTCCGAGCTTCACGGCTGCCTCGCTAGGGTCGAGAGTTTCTTGGTGCGAGCGAGGGCTGCTCTTGGAACGTCTCCTGTTGCGCCTGAAGCTTCTCCTCCAGCCAAGCTCGACATTGAGGTAGAAGGCCCCTATGGCAGTTTCTCTCCCCGTGCCATGCCATGCCCGTTGCAGCAGCCCCATGTGTCAGCTGCCTCTGAGAGTGAGGTCATGGCTCCGTTGATGCTGATCATGCCCGAGATGCAGGAGTTGTGTGGGGAGTCAGCTCCTCCCGTGTCGATGGTGCACCCGGAGGTGGACTCGCTTGGATCCTCGGCGATGGCTTCCTTGCCACCATCTCTGGAGCCCTGCAAGCCGCGTGTCTTCGTTGACTCTAATGCCCTCTTTGCAAAAGAGGTTTGCAGGCTTCTTACTAGTTTGGAGGCGGCTAGCCCTGGATCTAGCAATGAGATTGCTTGCCTCCTCTCTCGGAAAGATACGGAGGACAAAATGAAGAAGGTGAAGGAGTATGTCAGGAGCAAATGCAAGAAGGGTGGCACCACAATGAAGGCTTGCGCAACATGATGGGTGCTTCTCATCTCTTCGAGTTGCTGTGTTGTGTTTACAGTGAGGTTTTCTTTGCGATGCGGTGAGTAATGTTTCGAGAGTTTGCGGCCGTAGCGGGCTGGGAGAGTTGGTTGATCCGCCTAGGTGATCCAGGAGTAGCATGTTTTGGGTATTGGCCGCATGTGGTTCTGTTGTAACGGTTTTCGCCCGGTTTTCCGTTAATTAACTGGGCAATTCTCTTCTGCTTAATTAATAGATTGGGGCAAATCTTTTGCTCCTGTTTCAAAAAAAAATCAGGTCATATAAAAAAAAGGTTATCAGGTGAGGAGTACGTAAATCAGAGTTGTTCTTCGTGCGAGGCTGACAGTCCCTTGGATATTCATATCAGATCCCTAACTGTGTATTTCCTGCAGTGATACCAGCTCCTGGAGGGGGGGAAATAGTTCTCATGTTAGGATATTAATAATTGATGATTGTACATCTGATAGTATTGCTGTACTCTGATGATTGCAAGAAACCAAGAGACATAACGTTGTGAAGACATCTTAACTTGGTGCACTTGCAACTTGAAATTTTTAAAGCTGAAAAAGATTTTTTTTAATTGTATAATTTGTAGTACGAACTAGATCAAAGAAAGCTCCAGGTAACTTTGTTCTCACATCCAACTTGATTAAAGCTCTACGTAATTCTAGTACTTGGAGATACATGCTGCATCTTATTGGGAGATTGATTGATTTCCCAACTATTAATGCTTTGATTGGTTCAGATTACTGGACTGGAGACTCAAGTCACTTAGAGATTGACATTGCTTACTTAATCATGAGAACATATGAAATATGCTCACGATTCAACTTATTTATTTTTTGACGTAATATGATTAGAGAAAAACAGCGGCCAAATATGCAAGTCTGTCAAAAATCATTGAACGAAGAATACATCAAACTTCTAAAAAGATATGAAATGTTCCGTGAAGAAAAAATACATATGAAAAAATGAAGCTCTAACACTCAATTCCTTCAAACCTGGGAAGGAGGTGAGGACTAAGATGAACTTGCTGACACCTTCTCAGAAAAAGATAAGAAATGCCAACCCGTTGATGAAAAAGATGAACTATGGTGTATGCTTGGTCACTATTGTACTTGTAGAATTTTAGAATTTTGGTGAAACTGTGCTTTGGCAAAAGATGTACAGTTTTTCATGGTTGATTTTGATTTACAATTTTTCATGGTTGAATTTTAGGGAGACATGTGTGTTGCACGTGCATATCAACTAGTAGGGAATTACCAATATTTGCATTACCAAATCAATATCATTTGACCCATCATGGAATATCTATTGAAATTGCACCGATTTAGTAATATAAATGTTTGTCTTTTTATAAACTTAGTCAAACTTTAAAACATTTGACTTAAATACTTGGTACAAATCCAATATACGGAGTAAAAAATACCGGTGGGAGTACTTCTTTAAAGGAAAACGCTTCCGTTAGGGCGACCTATCGCGCCCTCGCGTAGGTCGCTCTCCCGCTGCGCGCGTGCATCGCTAGTTGCTGGGCCGCCCGTTTCTTTCGGCCCAACAGTAGTCGGTCAACTCGTGTAGCTGCGCGCGCTTAACTGGACTGCTCGTTTTCCCGGCCCAATAGCATATCTGACTCAATTTTAACGTGTCAAACGAGCCCAACATACGTACTAGTTAACTGGATAGAGCTGTTCTGCTAAGTTTTTTCTAATTTACTATATTGCATACATGCGTTATTTTTTATAACAAAACACATCACTAGATTGTTGTGAAAAAACATGTTTTTTGTTGTAATCCTTTGTGATTTTTGTTTCAATTATTGGTGATTTTTGTTGCAAAGCAATCTGCGGCCTAAACCACTTTTTTATTGCTCTAAAAATATTTTTTGTTGTTGTGAATATTGATGATTTTTGTTTCAATTGTTGGTGATTTTTGTTTCAATTGTTGGTGATTTTTGTTGCAAAGCAATATGCGGCCTAAAAATGTTATTTAACCACTTTTTATTGCTCAAAAAACATTTTTGTTGTTGTGAATATTGGTGATTTTTGTTGAAATTGTAGGTTATTTTTGTTGTAAAACAATCTGCAGTAAAAAGATTGTTGCTTAACCCTTTTTACATAACATTACATGTTTTTCAAAAAGTTACGATGATTTGTTGCAGTAATATATATATTTTGTTGTCATAGTTTGTGTTTTTTGTTGAAATAGTTGGTATGTTTTGTTGCAAATGAATCTGCAGCAACAACATTCTTGCTTATCCACTTTTTTCGTTGCTACAAACACATGGTTTTTTGTTGTAATAGATTGTGATTTTTGTTGACATTGTTGGCGATTTTTGTTGCGAATCAATCCGATGAAAAAATTAGTTGTTTAACCACTTTTTTGTAGAATTACTTGTTTCTAAAATGTTGCGGAAATTTGTTGAAATAATATATATTTTTTGTTTACAGGATGAGAAATTTTGTTGTCTTACTAATGAATATGTTGCAATACACAGCAGAAATCACCACGGTGGCATTTTTAGCGTAAATACCGTCAAGGTCGGGGGCAACTCGACATACCCCTTCGTTTAAGTGAATTGTCTGTGGAGTGCGGGTTGAGTTCCGAAAAATCAAGGGACTAAAATACAAAAATGTAATTGACTGATTCTGGGCGTAGGATGACGATCCGACGGCTCTCGAGGGAACCTAGATTTGACAATTCTAGGCCGACCTACGCCTAGCGCTGGCCTTCTTTAAAACATAGTATAACAACCAAGTCACGCGCCAACTCTTTTCATGTTATCAGGTTTATTAGTAGATCAACATGTAGCAATTAAGTGAAAATATACATCTCTACAGTGAGTCTCTACACCATGTCAGCAAGAGCCGGCGTTTGCCGCGACACACCCGGCCGGAGCACAGCCCTGCATGTAGGGCAGCTGCTCTTCTTCTTCTCGAGCCACTTGGCCATGCACTTCCGGTGGAACTCGTGGTGGCACGTCGTCAGCACAACCCACGCCTCGGCGTCCTTGCCGTCCTCCAGCTCACCCAGGCAAAACACGCACACCGGCCTATCCGCTGCCGCCGTCGATCCGTCGCCTGCAGAAGCGCCGCCCTGGTGCTGCCGGGGCAACGACACTTGGTCCAGTTCCAGCATCGTGAGCGCTACCGCCTCCACCCCGACCGCTCCCGCCGCCACTGCCAGTTCGGCCGCCACGCCCTCCTCGTGTCGTCGTTGTAGCTTCTGGATGCAGTCGACGATTTCCATTATGAGGCTACTGAAAATAAGGACAACGCCAAGGAATATGTAGATCCCCGCACCGACAGGGTCATCCATAGCTTAGTTTCTCGCACCGGGTACACGCATCGATCGACGGAGTTTAAGTGAATCCAGCGACGAAGGAAGTTTGATGGATCGTGAGTTCGAGGGGTATCATAGTACTACTTATCATGGACGACAAATTAACAATCCAGAAAACGGATTCCGTATCGGGAAACGAGAGACGTGTACCGGACACGAACACGATCAGGACTCTTCTCTTGGAGACAGATTCTGGATTAGCTAGGTTGCTACGGATCAGACAAAGGTCGTCTACTTCGTTAATTAGTCAGTCGATCGATTCCTCCACACCGTTGAGCGGGTCGATCACCGCCGGCCGTCTCGTTTCCATGGACAAGGACGACATGCTGGATTGGTTCTTCTGGGGCCTCCTGATCACCCTCCTCGTCATGCTGGCGCTCAGCGCCGCCCTGGCGCTCGTCGTCGTGATCGCGGAGGTGGTCCGCCACGTGCGCAAGCACTGCCAGTCGCTGTCCGTCGAGAAGCTGCTGCGGAGCATACCCGACGTCGCATACAAGCAGATAGCCCAGCGAGACGGCGGCTCGCCGTCCTCGGCGCCGGAGGAGGAGCTGCGCCGGAGCCAGAGCTCGTGCGTGATCTGCATGGCGCAGTACGAGGCCGGCGAGCGGTGCAGCGTCCTGCCGGGGTGCGGCCATGTCACGCCCCGAGACCCGACCCGGTAGAATGACAGCCGCCGCGCGCCTATAGACCCGAAAGTCTATACACGCGCAAGGCGTAGAGAAGCAGGATAAACCAGCACAGTGGATCTCAAGAACTCATCTATTCATTTTACAAGATTATTACATTTACAAGATAATTAGATTCTCTAGTCGTTCCCGCCCACTGGTTCAGCCTACTCCTCGGATGACTACGGCTTCCGCTGCGAACTCTGAAGACAACAAAAACAGAGGAAGCAAGGGTGAGTACGATAAATCATACTCAGCAAGTAAATACTTTACTAAACAATAAAGATCAGAGTATCGAATACAGTAGTAACGGCCTTACTGTATTCTAGTCAGATATCAATGGACAAGATAAATAAAGCATCAACGAAACTTGATTTAAAAGAACAAATCATCCACCGAGAAAATATAGAGTTAAGAACGGTGAATGACCATGTATCGGTATCACACATGACAGCAAGGTTCCCTACCCGGGACTCACAGGGGTGAATATTCACGCTTTTACACTCTTAAGAGGGGTACTCCGACGTCAACAGCCTCGACCAGAACCACACAGGCTCCAGAACGAGCAGAGCCCTTTTGCCCGCTCAGACACCGGACACCTTGACCTACTCGATGTCGGTCGCTCCTACGGATCCATCACCGACACTTTCCATTCAAGGGCCGCCCCTCGCGGAGAACTCAGACTGTCCCATACCAGAACTGCGACCGGTACAATACGTTTGCCGTCGTGACACCAATACGGAACAACAAGATATACAGAGGGGTCAATCACAGAAATGGCTGGATGCTCATCATGCTCATGCCTCCGCAAGAGCTCGACAGATCATACCGATCTAATCAAGGATGAGAGATCTCCATATCTCTCAGATAGCACAATAATCAGAGAGGATAGCATATCATGTATAACAAATGTAATACGATCGCAAGGACCGAAGTGATACTCAACAGAGATGATAGAGCAGGATTTGAAGAACTAGTAAAGCAATCTACTTGCAATAATCAAGGGGTTAGCAAAGGATCTACTTGCAGGAATTAACAGAGAGTAGAGCATCCACTTGCCTCGATCACAAGATCATAAATCACAGCAGCACAAGTCTGGCCGATCAACCACGCCACATATATATATGTGTATATTGTACGTATATGCATCAGCTCTCCTCCAAGGCTTGGCTATGGCGGCGTTGCAGCTCTCCTCCTGACAGCATCGCCCGCCCAACTGCATGTGCTTCTTCTAGCACAGCTTCTCTCTCTATTTTCTTTCTCTGGTGGTCTACTCCGATCGATGGGTGGATGTGGTGGTGTGCGATGACAACACGGCGGCAGCAGCAGCAGCTATTTATAGAAGTTGAGGATCGGTGCCCGGCTAAAATATCTAGGTAGAAAATATCTGGCAGGCTTGCCGCTTACTCCTTGGCCCTTCGATGCTAAGGAACTGGTGCCGACGTCCAATAAAATAACCAAACGAGGCCTGCCACTCGACCTGGCAACCATGCAGCGACTCCACGAAGCTTCTGTATTGCTGTCTCATCCCTTCTCCCTCTAGCATGCAGCCACGTTGCAAGCTAACCATCAGCTCCACTTAAGTGCATGCATGCAACGTTCCAGGAAAAAAATCTCAAGCATGAGACAAGTACAACATCAGCTAACTAAACTAGCTAGCTCCATCGATGGATACATCAGGTAAAAGGAAAGCACATGCAAGGATTTAAAATATATCTTAAACACAAGTGATTTTCACAAACCAAAATAATTAGTAGTAAAATAATATTTAACTTAAAATAATTAATAACCTGAAAATACGGGTTATCACAGGCCACGTCTTCCACAGGGGCTGCGTCGCGGCGTGGCTGCACACCACGCACACCACCTGCCCGCTCTGCAGGGCGACCATTGCCGCACGTAAGGGCAACGACGCACAGGATATTGTGTAGAAAGAAGCCCTAGATGTATATTCTCGTTTTGTTTTGCTTTTGTTCTTAGTGATTACTGTACAATTTTCTCGCAGCCAACATTATAGTCAGGAACATTTTGTAATCAAGCTAATGTTTTATATGTAAGTACTGTGAAGATCGACCTTGTTGAATAATCCTCAAACTTTGGGATTTCAACAGATTTTTGTCACCCGTAAATTCCTGCAATATCTTAATAGCCTATGCACATTAGTGCAAAGTTCAGACCAATCAAAGTATAAGGGATTGTGTCTATCACCACCTTGAAGTATGCGAATATGGAACGACAATTCACATGCTCATTCATTCGGCTCACCATGCCACGGGTGTTGTATTTCGTTATCGGGTGGGACCGGGCTCTCTGACCTTATCTCCTGGGTCGATGCCCGAGCGGTTAATGGGGACGGACTGTAAATTCGTTGACGATATGTCTACGCTGGTTCAAATCCAGCTCGGCCCAAAAATCTAGGATTCGTGAATATGAACTCAATCCTTTTGTTTTTCTTCCATAAAATAAAATGTCTGATCTATAGAAATAAAAGATAAAGAAAAAAGAGAGAAATTTGATTTCTAACCCATATCTCTCTCATTCCTTTCTTACAACTTACAAACAAAAGAGTTTTTCTTATTGAAGGATGGATTATTATCCATTTTTAGTGAGTTTGCATATTTGCCAGTCATGGCAAAAAATCAACGATGACTAATGATTGGTCAATAAACTCCATTACCAACTAATACTTAATATCAAGAAAGAGTTGCCCCGAAGCGGTACCCAGTTTCCCTCGCCTCCCGTCAGCGCCGTCGCTGGGCCATCGGGCCATGGAGGCGCAGTGGATCTCAGCCCCTCGCCGGCGGGCGGGCTGCGTTTTCGAGTGTTAGGGTCATGATTTGTTGGGGCGGCGCTCAGATGGCGGTGCCTCGTTTAAATAAGGTCTCCCCGGCTTCAGTCCCATCTCAGCGGAGACGTCGAGAAGCATATGGAAGTGGTATGGTCTGAAGGAATTCTTCGATGGTGTTCGCCGAGTTGGCAAGGAGATTCATCGATGGTTCTTCCTTTTTCTTCGTCTCCGGCACGGATGTGGTATTCTAGACCCGTTCGACGGCTTCCCATCTGCAATCAACAACGTCAGACCGTTTAGGGAGGAGCGGAAGCGGCAGCGCGCCATCGACACGCTTTGGAGGTTGAAGACGAAAGGCATATCAAGGAGTTTGCTGTATTTTTGTTTTTGTTAAAATGTTTTGTACTGTTTGGTGTTTTTTTTAATGTCAGAGTTCTTTTCGCAAAACCAAAAAAGAAAAAGAAATAGTTGCCCGGGGCCTGCTTGATAAGGATAGCCATTCAATGGCACGCTTCAGGATTTGGCTATCCGTTGAGATAATCACACGTCCAATACCCAATTGATCTCCATGCAAAAAAAAAAAAACAATACCCAATTGATCTGCTATACGAAAACCGTTTTTGCACAGCCACAGCTTCCGAGTGTACAAGACCTAGCGGCCAAATTTCCTATGTCGGGTACATGTCAAGCCTAGCGAGCAGTTTGGCCGGCTTGCGTTGCAAACGCGGACTCGGGACTTTTTAAAAGAACAGAAGCGGACTCAGGAGTCAGGACTCAAGATCAAGACGTGACGTGGCATGCTATGGCGTCGATCGAGTCCAGCTCCAAATCTTCTTTTTTGTTTTGAACTGCAGCTCCAACTCTTGAAGGACAATCCCGGACGGTTTAAATTCCCACGCATAACCTAATCTATATCTATACCTAATAATAAAAGCATTAAGGTTGCTTGTGGTACGACACTTTTTATATCGATTTTGCCCTCCCACCAAATTACATACTACCCACCAATTCTATACCTAATCTATACCTATACCTAATATAATAATAAAAACATTAAGGTTTCTTGTGGTACGTCATTTTTTTTGCCGATTTTGCCGTCCCACAAATCACATATTTACCCACCCTGCCACCGGTAAGTGAAAGAAAACGTTTCGTTTTTTTTTCCGTGCGCTGCTTTCCCGTGCACGCACGACCGGTCCAGCCCATCAACGAGCAAAGCCCACCTCCACCATTCAACCGACGGTCGCGTGATTTTCCCTTAAAAAAAAAAACTACAGCTCGTTCCCGTCCATGTCTCCTATCGTCCCGGCGGAGGCGCGCACCACCATGTCTCCCGTCGTCCCCGGCGGAGGCGCGCACCAATGCGAAGTCTGTAGAACATCTGAGTCGCTGCTGGCCGGAGTTGCCACCTTGACGGAGTGGCCGCCTGCCGAAGTCCCGGTCACGCGCGGCTCACCCGCTCGGGCTGCGCGGTCTGGTTACGCATCCGTCAGCTGCCAGTTGTGATTTTTCTTCACGGATTTCACTTTGTGGTTGGATTTATCCCATGGACTTTTTCCTCTTTCATGGATGAGGATGGATACTCACGCTGCCCAGGTGCGCCTCCGCGTCCTCCCTGCTACGGGCAGCAGATGCGCCCGATGCCGCGCCGCCGCCAGGCTCCCATGTGCTGCAGCCCCGGTCACAACTCCTCTTACTGAGCAGTTCATCAATCCCTGGTTAGATGTACCCGTAGATGGGTTTCCTTGCACAAAGATAAATTCATTTTCTCCTCTGTGCTCTGTTTTATAATTTTTTAATTTCGTGCTCCGGTCTAAACAGTGAAATTGATCAGATTTATTGATATTCTAACATTGTCAGCTTATATAAATTGCATTTGAATGAATTGAATCTAAATTGAATGTATAAAAATCGCTAACAGAAGTAAGTATTTGTTTCTCAACAGAATCCGCTCTTTAGAGAAGAGACCGTTTGTTGGGGTAAATTTATTTTTCTATCCGTTGAGTGATCCAAGTTTTGCCATCTACTTTCAATCCGTGGAATAATCCATATCTTATATAGTCAGACAAAATTTCCTTACTATCCAGGAAATACATGGTGTACATATTGTACGCCATGCCAAACTTTGTTCCGCCGCCACAATTCTGGTTTTCAAACCATTTCTCGCTGCCAATTAATTTTCTTGATTCTCTCCCGTTGCAACGCACGGACATTTTTCCTAGTAATAATAAAAGCATTAAAGTTTCTTGTGGTACGACACTTTTTATACCGATTTTGCCCTCCCACCAAATTACATACTACCCACCAATGCCACCATAAGTCAGGTAATGTTTCGATTTTCTTTTTTCGTCTCCAAATTCCATGGTTTCGTACGTCAAAAATCGTTTTGAAAAGCGATCGATTTGGTGTAACGGAGTCCAACAAGGATACGCTACACACGGGGCAACGCAACGCCAGGCCTGCTGCTATAAAGCAAGGATCGATCGGAGGCAACACCACCCAGGGAACGTACGCACGTCGAACCAAAGGCGAAGGCGAGACTCGTCGAGTACGTCGAATCACCCAACGCAGCGCCACAGCTGAATCATATGCCCGCCGTCGCACCCGTCAAGCGGGCGGCGCCGTCTCCAGAGCTGTCGTCCGAGTCGTCTGCCGGGTTCCTACTGGTGACAGTGCTCCCGACGGCGAGCATGAAGAGAAGGAGGACAGATGAGGGGAGAGTGTACAGCGCTCCGCCTCGGCCACGTTGAGGAAGGATTGCATGATCTCGAACTTCCGTGTGAGGAGCACCAGGTCACTCCGCACCGTCAATTTCAGCTTCACCTCCTCCTCGATCGCTGACCTCACCTTGGAACCTTGCTCAGCGTCCCCTGCACCAACGACTTGGACAGCCCAAGCACGATCTTCTCCATGGCTCCCTCGCTTGGTATTTCCTCACGGACTCCGGCCAGTACGTTGTTAATCCGTCTAGGAGTTCTTGGACCGTACGTGCTTCTCGCACGCACCTACAACTAGAAAACAAGGGAGTTCCCGGCCGCGCACCCTAACGGACGGAACGCGATGCACACGCCGCTGTGCGCCAGCTTCCCCAACGCACCGGAACGCTGCTCATGCCCGCCGCCCCACCCGTCAAGCGGGGGAGACGTCTCCGGAGCACTGTCGATTTGGTCGTCTGAATCGGTTGTGTCATCTAACGATCCAAGTCATCCGACAGGTTCATGCAGAGTCCTTGCTACCCGCGGCCAAACGGCAAGAGGAGGAGGACGGACGGGGCGTAGCGCGATCGGAGTCTGAAGACAGTCCAATACACCTGGATGAACATGAACCAGGTACGTGCTTGATCACAAGATGGATAGTTGCATGATCGAACATGTCGAGGACCAGCTGATGCATTGATGGGCAAGCTCCGCCCATGTGAACTTGAGAATACGGGTCCTCACGTAGTCTGGAAGACAAAATGTGGAACTTGAGAATCAGGCTGGCCATCGGCGACACAATGATGTCCATTGTGTGGCATCCGCATATTTTTTCTTGGTTTTGGGGCAACACTGCCGCAAGTCATACGGATAGACCAGGAAGAAAGCAAATAATGGAGACAAATAGATTTAATAGGATGGAGAAATTTATGTTCTTGTGTATTTAATATTGTTTGCAATTCTGAATATACGTTTTTTCAGAAAATGCACCATTACAACCCGACAAGTACACATTGAGAAAGAAATTTGATTGACAAAAAAATCATGGATTGCAGATGACACAGAGCAACCAGACGGAGCAAATATTTGTCGTTTTGAATTTGAAAAAACAGCAGGCAAAAAGCGACTATACACAGTTTCGGCTCTCAAAATCAACAGTAAAAAAGACAATACACGGTTTCTCACGTGGTATAAAAGATATATGCATTGGGATTAAGTTTATAAACTACTTATATATTAATGTTTTATAAATGCGTAATTTTCTCAAGCGGCTAGATAACTCTCCTGCGTAGCCAGCCGCCAGCCGCCTACTCTGCGACGCCACCAATCTCGCTGTCCAAGACGAGACAACAACGTAGACAAGCTGAGTGCACCCTCCCCAACCACCATCGGATCGATTTTGCTACAGATGAAGTCTACATTGTTCCACGTCGGCCGTTGCACATAATAAAATGAACCCGTAGCAACGCACGGGCACATTTCCTATAACTACCAAAGTTAACCATCACAGCTAACCTCGCGGAGCCAATTGACCGCACAAAGGTTTCGAAGCCAGTCGATTGCAGGTAAACGAGCGCGCTCGTCGAGGGATCGCCGCCGGGGACCGATCCATATCCTGTCTGTCCGCCATGGTCGACGTGGATGGTATGATGGAGTGGATTTCAGATGCATGTGTTACGATCATCATCTTCTGCGTCAAGATTACGGTCACCTCGTCGATCGTCAGGGAGCACGCCGAGGCGATCAGGGAGCACGCTGAGGCGCCACGGCGAGACGTCGATCCCGGACGACTGGGAGCTAGTGCCCGATCAGAAAGTACCTGGTGGCGGCGCGCCACCTGCTGCTGATCACGACGGTGCGGACGACACGAGCTCGTACGTGATCTGCATGGAGCCGAGGCCGGCGGCGACCGGCGCAGCGTCCTGCCGGCGTGCGGCCACATGTTCCACAGTGGATGCGTCGCTGCGTGGCTGCGCAGGAATTGCACCTGCCCGCTCTGCAGGGCCACGATAGAGGAGTCGGCGCCGCAGACCGCCGCACGCCGGCAACGCCGTTCTAGATTGAATCGTTTTTTTTTTATTTACTTCCTTTTAATTTCGTTCTGAACACCCGGGTCTGTATACACTGTCGTCGATTCATTTAAACATTTGTTGGGTACCTGCAACAGTAAAGTTTGTTTTTAAGCTTCAACTCGTGGAAGAGGTTGGGATTAATTTTGAGGGTACTGATTTCAGTGATTGAAAGTTCAAGCTTTAAGATGGATGTAAGATGAACTTTACTCTATCCTTAACAGATTAGCAGAATTTGCTGACACACACATCGGTTCGTAATAGCAGGATAGCAGCTAGGATCAAAGTGCAAGTTTTGAACCAGCGCGTCATCTCTTAGGTCCATCTAGCTAGCCGAAGACGAAGATCGATGGACAATATTAATTAGAGATATGTTCTACGGTGGTTCCAAAAATCACTTTTTGAGTATAAAAAAAATCGTAACAAAAAGAGGGTTAAGATATCTAAGTTTTTGTTTTGTTTTGGAGATGCTCTCAACGTCCACACCTGCGACGCCTCTCCTCAAAGCAGCGCTGCACTAGTGGAGACAGGGCCTACTGTCCCGGCCCGTGAGGGGTTTTAGTCCCGGTTGGCCAACCGGGACAGACCAAGCGGGACTAAAAGCCCAACCTTTAGTCCCGGCCCTGTTACCAGCCGGGACCAAAGGCCCTCCACGTGGCCGCCGCGGAGCGCTCTGGGGCACCCCTTTAGTCCCGGTTCGTATAACGGGCCGCGACTAATGATGCCGCGGCAATTCATTTTGTTTTCTTTTATTTACTTCTTTCTTTAAAATAGTTTTCGTATTTCTACGCTACCCACATACCGTACACGTTCGTGCATATATAAGATAACTTGACTTACGATCGAGCATACAAATATATACAATTTTTATAGTTACATGGAGATCACAATTACCGGGACTAGAGTCCGTCTATTCGATTACACGGTCAGGGATTATCAGTAGCGCCTATTCACATTAAATTCTCCGGCGTCGTCTACCATCTCTTTCAATAAAAATCTCGCCAGTTCGTCTGCAATTCCTAGTACGCGTTGCTCTGGTAGGAGCTGATCCCGCATTCTCTCGAACTATATAAGAAAAGGAGATCAATATGAACATCAATCATGATAACAAAAAGTGACGGTAATAAAATAATATTATGAATGTATTGCTTACGTCGACTCTAAAATCTTTGTGCTCAGTGGTAAACGTGCGAATGAACTCGCAAACGTAGTATCCACATAGATTCGTCCCCGGTGGCTGCCTCGCGCACTTTACGAGAATAGAATTCAATCAAAATAATAATCTAGCATCATAATTGTATTGAAACTAGAAGTAAAGAGATGCGCGGACATATCTCTTACTACTTACCGAGACCGGAGTAAACGTCAGCTTCTCACTAAAGGAACCCGTCACCACACTCTTGAACAGGTTCCAAACCCTACCCGACAAAGAAAATGAATTAATGAATGAGTTATTCATTACCTGATATCTCATGAAATCAACGAAAGAGACCGATATAGCGCGAAAATTACCTCTGGAGCATGTCCTGCATGCTGCGGAACTCTTCCAGGTGTCTCTTTAATGGGTCCATGACTTCAACTATTCCCTTATCAACTCGAATGTCTAGCAGAATCCAGTGAAACCTGCACACGTTTATATATACGTCAGTAACTCATCAATTACACTTAACATCGAGTAAGCAAAATTGAATGTGTACAACAGAGTAAGACCCTCACTGGAAGTTGTAAGGAAACAGTATGTGGTCACAGAAATTTTGCTCCGTTAGAAAACTTAGAAGGTTTTTCGCCGTCTCGTCAGGGTTCGTCGTTAGCATATGTATATGTACTTTATCTGGGTCAATGAACCCAACACTATAGATCCTTCTTTTACATTCCTGAATCTTCATTCTGCATAATAGAGTACAAAAGGATATAATGAGGATAATTACATGCAATGAACTGAACAACTTATATGTAGACAATGAATTCAACAACTTACAGACAATAGCAACTCATGAGAGATTTGGCGAGGGCGTCGAAATTGTATAACTGGAAGAGTTCTGAAAACTCAACATGGACCTCGTCGGCTCGGAAGAAGTACTCATGTGGGACTTTCGCCACGATCATTGTTCTGCCCCCCCCCCCCCTACCACACTCAAGTACCATTCATGCAAATTCCACATTTGTGTTGGCAGTTGTTTCAACTTCTCTTTGCTGACCAAAGACTTCCCTGGGACATATGCAGGGACTACATCAGCCTTGGGTAACTTGTCGTCTTGGGAATCTAACAATTCAGCAACACTCACACCCATAGCGGCCGCCAACTTCGCAGCTTCTTCCATATCCTGCTGCAGCACCTGGGGAACGTCTTCGGATAACACCTTGAGGGGTGGGATCGATTGTTTGGCCTGTTCTCCGAGCTGGGGAACATCCCTTCTTTTCCCGCTTGCACTTTTACTTGATTTGCTCCCGCTTGCACTTTTACTTGATTTGTGATTGATGACGTGGATCACACGTTCGTTGGGAGACCCCAAGAGGAAGGTATGAAGCAGTGTAGCAGCAGTTTCCCTCAGTATGAAACCAAGGTTTAATCGACCAGTAGGAGCAAGAAATCACTTCTGAAGGTTGTCAGTGGCGCGCTGACGTGGAACCTGCACACACCACAATCAAACTACTTTGCCCCCAACGAAACAGTGAGGTTGTCAATCACACCGGCTTGCTGAAAACAAAGGATTAAACGTATGGTGTGGAAAACAGTAGTAAATTGCAGAGAATGAAAAGGAACAATGTTTGCAGTTGGTTGTATTATCAGTGTAAAAGAATGGACCGGGGTCTACAGTTCACTAGTGGTGTCTCTCCATAAAAGATAACTAACATGCTGGATGAATAAATTACAGCTGGGCATTTGACAAAATATTGAGCGCATGACAATGCATATATATGACATGATGATTACTATGATATTCATGTGGGCATTACGACAAAATACATAGACCGTTATCCAACAGCGTCTATGACTAATAATCCATCGTCAGGTTGTCATCCGAGTTCCCCGTTGGTATTAAGTTGCAAGCAACAGATAATCACATTAAGTAATGTGCGTAATGTAAACAAATGCATTAGACCTAACGGCGCACCCTTAAGCTAAGCATCGGTTATTTTATCCCTAGTGGCAACAGCACATCCACAATCTTAGAAGTTATTGTCACTCTCCCAGATTACCGGAGGCAGAACCCACTATCTAGCATAAATACTCACTCTTGGAGTTACAAGCATCTACTTGGCCAAAAGCATCTACTAGTAACGGAAAGCATGCAAGATCATAAATAACATATAAGATAGATTGATAATCAACTTGACATAGTATTCAATATTCATCGAATCCCAGCAAACACAACATGCAGCATTACAATAAGATGATCTTGATCATGATAGGCAGCTCACAAGATCTAAATATGATAGCATAAAGTGGAGAGACAACCATCTAGCTACTGCCATGGACCCGTAGTCCAAGGATGAACTACTCACGCATCACTCCGGAGGCAGACATGGTGATGTAGAGCCCTCCGGTGATGATTCCCTCTTCGGCAGAGTGCCGGGAAGAGCTTTTGAGCCCTCCCGAGCTAGGGTTGACGACAGCGGCGTCTCTGGAACTTTTCGTAGATAATGGCTCGGGTATTTAGAGTTTTCACGTCGGGAGGAATAAATAGGCGAAAGGGCGGCGGCTGGAGACGCACGTGGGCCCCACACCACCCCACGGCGCGGCAGGGGAGGCCCGCGCGGCCCCATGGCGTGGCTGCCTCGTGGCTCCCCTCCGTCTCTCCTTTGGACTCCGTGTACGTGTTGGAAAAATAGGAGGTTCTGTCCAAGTTTCGTCCAATTCCAAGAATATTTCCAGATTTGCTTTTCTGGAATACAAAAACAGCAGAAAACAGGAACTGGCACTGTGGCATCTTGTTAATAGGTTAGTCCCAGAAAATGCATAAAAATGCAATGAAGTGTATATAAAACATGTAACAATTGGTATAATATTAACATGGAACATCAGAAATTATAGATACGTTTGAGACGTATCAAGTATCCCCAAGCTTAGTTCTACTCGTCCTCGAGTAGGTAAAACGATAAAAACAAAATAATTTCTGAGGTGACATGCTACAATCATAATCTTGATCAAATAGTATTGTAAAGCACATGTTATGAATGAAGTGATCCAGGTCAATGGTCTATAGTTTGCTAGCAAGTAGATAATGAGCAAACAACTGAATCATATAAGCAAAAACTTTTCATGAATAGTACTTTCAAGACAAGCATCAAAGAGTTTTGCATAAGAGTTAACTCATAAAGCAATAGATTCTAAGTAAAAGGTATTTAACCAACACAAAGGAAGATTTAAGCTTCAGCAATTGCTTTCAACTTTCAACATATATATCTCATGGATATTTGTCAACACAAAGCAATATAATAAGTGCAATATACAAGCATATAAAAATTGTTGCACCAAAGTTGACACTAGTGTTTGCTTCTAAGATAGAAAGAAGTAGGAAAACTGACTCAATATAAAAGTAAAAGAAAGGACCTTCACAGAGGGAAGCAGGGATAAAATCATGTGCTAGATCTTTTTAAGTTTTTGAAATCATATAGAGAGTAAAAATAAGTTTTGAGAGGTGTTTATTAATTGTCAACGAATCAGAAAATGGAAAGTACAATATGACCCCTGCCAACCAGACTTTTAAGAGCGGCTCCCATAAAGGACGTTATTTCTACCAGCAAGGCAGATCATCCCTCTTTCTCTTTTGTTTACACATGCAGATATTTCACTGTTTGTCATTGCTTGACTGATAAATCAGGGCAAAAATGTGAAGAGAATTAAGCGGTTAAAGTTGTAATTAATTGGGACTGGGCACCCCATTTGCCAGCTCTTTTTGCAAAATTAATGGATAAGCGGATGTATATGCCGCTAGTCCGGTGGTAAAGTCTGTTTGACAGTTGACATAAAGACATCCACCCAATCCTCATGAGCTTGGTAAACATTGACACAAAAAGGAGTAATAATTTTTGAATAGTTTAAAAGTAGCACATGAAAAATTTACTTGGAATGGCAAGGAAATACCACATATAGGTAGTTATGGTGGACACAAATGTCATGGATTTTGGCTCAAGGTTTTGGATGCACGAGAAGCATTCCCTCTCAGTACAGAGTTTAGTCTAGCAAGGTTATTTGAAGCAAACACAGGATATCAACCGACACAGCAAGACTTATATGAAAACATATTGCAAGCATTATAAGACTCTACACTGTCTTCCTTGTTAACCAAACCCTTTTACTAGAAAATATCTAGACCTTAGAGATACCAATCATGCAAACCCAGGCCCGGCCTTGGGGGGGGGGGGGGGGCAGGAGGGCGGCCGCCCCGGGCCCCCGAATCCTAGGGCCCCCCAGCTAGGCATACGCAGTGTATGTGATGGCGCCATTAGAGTAAGGTCTGAAGGTTTTTTTTCTCGGACGGGTCTGGTGGAAGAAGAAGGACGGACAGTTACCGTCTGCGTCTACTACTTGGGCCTGGGCCATTTTTTATTAGCCTGGTCCTTTAATTTTGGTGCTAAAGCGGGGTGAAGCCAGTGGGCTAAATGCCTACACTATAGCCGCAAGGCCCAATAAATTAGGCATGCAGTCGACACTCACCATTAAAATGGAAAATCACGCGCTGATTGGTCTCCTCGTTTGCACTGATGAGAAACGGCCACATTTTCAACAAAAAAAAGTGAGGATCGGCTGAAAAATTGTGCGATAATAAGTTCAGCTGGCCCAGGATGCCGGTTGCAAGACAGCAAGAGGGATAGGGCGGCGTGAAACCAAACGGTAGACAGTTGAGTGGCGTCGGGCGGGAGCGCCACACGGAAGTCTGACAACCACGCACAAGGTCTGTTCAAAATCCAAAATTTTATAATTTCATTCACATGGTAGTTTTGTACATTTGAGGTGTGATGTGTGTGGCATCCGTCGGCCGTTCCTTAGACAAGAGATAGAGACGACTCATCGCTAGCCTTCGTGCAGCGACCTTCAGAGTGCTAGCTAGAAGTCGAGTCACCAAGAAGAAAATGTACTGCGGCCACCGGCCACCAAGACTATATGATTCGACGTAAAGTCGATATGATAGTTTCTGTGATTTATATTGAGATATGATCACCCGCAAAAAAAAATTTGAGATTTTTTTTTGACTATAAAAAAATATTGAGATATCATTTCGTGTCTTTGCATGTAGAAATGTTAGAATTTTTAAAGAAGCTTTTCGGGTAACATTTCATATGCACATGTAAAAGTATTATTCTAATATGTATATTAACTATTTAGGGGCCCTAAATTCTAGTTTCGCCCCGGGCCCCTAAAATCTCAGGACCGGCTCTGTGCAAACCAAATTTCAACGAGCTTTACGGTAGTTCTTCATTAATAGGTTTTAACTACATGATACAAAAGCTTAAACATGAACTACTTGATAACTCAAAACAATTGACAAGTATCAAATTATCCAATACAGTGATCTACAAGAATATGTAAGCTTTTTCCATTATACCATCTACCACATGCAACATTTTCTGTTCCAACCAAACACCAATCAATTTATTTCAACATAAACTCTCCAAACAATTATAAGTGAAGCAAGAGAGTACTTTCTTTAAAAGAACTAACAGCTCTGAATAAGAGATGCATGCAAAACAGGAGCTAAAAGCATAGCAATAGCTAGATAAGAATACTCAACAAGTATAAGTGAAGAATAGGAGTATTCATATGAAAAAGCGGAGCGTGTCTCTCTCCCAATCAAGAATGCTGGGGTCCAATCAAGTTGACCATAAGAAAAATAAAATACTGAAAATAAAAGCACACAGACGCTCCAAGTAAAGCACATATGATGTGAAAGAATTAAAATATAGTTTCACTAGAGATGACCTGATAAGTTGCTGATGAAGAAGGGGATGCCTTGGGCATCCCCAAGCTTAGACGCTTGAGTCTTCTTGAAATATGCTGGGGTGATCCATGGGAGCATCCCCAAGCTTAAGCTCTTCACTCTTCTTGATCACATTATATCATCCTTCTCTCTTGACCCTTGAAAACTTCCGCCACACCAAACTCAAGTAATTCTCATTAGAGGGTTAGTGCACAATCAAAAACTCACATGTTCTATAAGGACACAAACATGACCGTTACTTTTAACATTAACTACTGCCACTGATGTTATGTGAAGCTCTTCACCCTAAAAAAGAATTCCACTCAACACTAGTAAAAGAGAGAATGCGAAAAATAAAAGACAGAATCTGTCTAAACAGAACAGTCCGCAAAGACGAATTTTTTCGAGGCACTTACGTTGCTCAGATCGAAAAACTTTAAACTAACGAAAGATGCGTACATATCTGAGGATCACGCACAAAAATTTGCAGATTTAAATAATTTCTGTGATTTTACAGAATAAAACGGTGAACAGCAGAAATCTGTTCCTGCGCAGAAATCCAAATCTAGCATCATCTTCCTATTAGAGGCAATACTTGGCACAACAATGCGATAAAATAAAGATACAAAGGAATTGTTACAGAAGTAAACAACTCCTTGACTCAAAAAGAAAGAAAAATTGCAGAAATAAAATAATGGGTTGTCTCCCATAAGCGCTTTTCTTTAACGCCTTTCAGCTAGGCGCAGAAAGTAAGAATCAAGTGTTTCCAAGTGATGAAGCATCAACAGAATAATTTGCTCTAACAATAGAATCAAAAGGTAACTTCATCTTCTTTCTAGGGAAGTGTTCCATACCTTTCTTGAGTGGGAATTGATATTTAATATTCCCCTCTCTCATATCAATAATAGCACCAACAGTTCTAAGAAAAGGTCTTCCCAAAACAATAGGACAAGAAGCATTGCATTCAATATCCAAAACAACAAAATCAACGGGGACAAGGTTATTGTTAACCATTATAAAAACATCATCAACTCTCCCAAAGGTTTCTTTATAGTATTATCAGCAAGGTGAACATCCAAATAACAGTGTTCCAAAGGTGCTAAATCAAGCATATCATAAGTTTCTTAGGCATAACAGAAATACTAGCACCAAGATCACATAAAGCATTGCAATCAAAATCATTCACCTTCATTTTAATGATGGGCTCCCAACCATCTTCTAACTTCCTAGGGATAGAAGCTTCATGTTTTAATTTCTCTTCCCTAACTTGCATGAGAGCATTAGTAATATGTTTAGTAAAAGCCATGTTTATAGCACTAGCATTAGGACTTCTAGCTAGCTTTTGCAAGAACTTAATTACTTCAGAAATATTGCAACCATCAAAATCAAAGTCATTATTATCAAAAGTAATGGGACCATTGTCTCCCCATCTCGAAAAATTTCAGCACTTTTATCAGGAACAGTTTCAGTGTTTTCAGGCAATTTTAAACGTTTTGCAACAGAAGTAGAGACATTGCCAACACCAATTACTTTACCATTGATAGTAGGAGGTTTGTTAACACTTGAGTTTATAGCATTTTCAGTAGTAGTAGTATAAACTCTAGCAATACTATTCTTTTTAGCAATTTCATCCTCTCTTGCCCACCTAGCATGTAAATCAGCTAACATCCTCACATTATTATCAATTTTAACTTGAATGCATTGGCAGTAGCAAAGGTATTGTTATCAATAGTTTCAGGTTTAGCTGCCATTCTATTAATCAAAGAAGCTTGTGCTTCAGACATGGATGAAATGCAAGTTTCAGCATTAGAAATCTTAATCTGCAAACCAGAAATTTCCCTATTTAAGTTCTCAAGTTGATGTCCTATATTCTTCAACATAGCAGATTGTTCATTCATAGTTTTAGTAAACAATTGGTTTTGCTCATATTGCGTTTGCATAAAGTTCTTAGTAGCCTTTTCAACTTCTAACATCCTTTCCTCACTAGGCATTCCAGATCTACCATAAGAATTAGCATAACCATTGCCACTATTAGAAGGATAGGGCTTATAATTGTTATTACCAAAATTATTCCTATAAGCATTGTTGTTGAAGTTATTATTTTTAATGAAGTTCACATCAACATGCTCTTCTTGAGCAACCAAAGAAGCTAAAGGAACATTATTTGGATCAACATGCATTTTTCCATTTGTAAGCATAGACATAATAGTATCAATCTTATCACTCAAGGAAGAGATTTCTTCAACAGAATTTACCTTCTTACCTTGTGGAGCTCTTTCGGTGTGCCATTCAGAATAATTTATCATCAAGAAGCTTTGTTGCAGCACCCAAAGTGATGGACATAAAGGTACCTCCAGAGGCCGAATCCAATAGGTTTCTTGAAGAAAAATTTAGTCCTGCATAAAAGGTTTGGATGATCATCCAAGCAGTCAGTCCATGGGTGGGACAATTCTTTACCAATGATTTCATTCTCTCCCAAGCTTGAGCAACATGCTCATTATCAAATTGTTTGAAATTCATAATGCTACTTCTCAAAGATATAATCTTAGCAGGAGGATAATATTTTCCTATGAAAGCATTTTGCATTTAGTCCATGAATCAATACTATTTCTAGTCAAAGATAGCAACCATTCTTTAGCACGTCCTCTCAAAGAGAAAGGAAAAAGTTTCAGTTTAATAATATCACCATCTACATCCTTATACTTTTGCATCTCACAAAGTTCAACAAAATTATTAAGGTGAGCAGCAGCATCATCAGTACTAACACCAGAGAATTGCTCTTTCATAACAAGATTTAAAAGTGCAGGTTTAATTTCATAGAATTCTGCGTTAGAAGCAGGTGGAGCAATAGGTGTACTAATGAAATCATTGTTGTTCGTGCTAGTGAAATCACACAACTTAGTGTTCTCAGGGGTACTCATTTTAGCAAAATTAAAACAAAACAGAAAGATAACAACTTGAAAATAAAAGTAACTAATTTTTTTGTGTTTTTGATAAATAAAGCAAACAAGACTAAATAAAAATAAACTAAGCAAGACAATAACAAAGTAAAGAGATTGGAAGCGTGAAACTCCCCTTGCAGAAATCCTCTTGCTCCCCGGCAACGGCGCCAGAAAAAGCTTGATTGCGTGGATCACACGTTCGTTGGGAGACCCCAAGAGGAAGGTATGAAGCAGTGTAGCAGCAGTTTCCCTCAGTATGAAACCAAGGTTTAATCGACCAGTAGGAGCAAGAAATCACTTCTGAAGGTTGTCAGTGGCGCGCTGACGTGGAACCTGCACACAACACAATCAAACTACTTTGCCCCAACGAAACAGTGAGGTTGTCAATCTCACCGGCTTGCTGAAAACAAAGGATTAAACGTATGGTGTGGAAAACAGTAGTAAATTGCAGAGAATGAAAAGGAACAATGTTTGCAGTTGGTTGTATTATCAGTGTAAAAGAATGGACCGGGGTCCACAGTTCACTAGTGGTGTCTCTCCATAAAAGATAACTAACATGCTGGGTGAACAAATTACAGCTGGGCAATTGACAAAATATTGAGCGCATGACAATGCATATATATGACATGATGATTACTATGATATTCATGTGGGCATTACGACAAAATACATAGACCGTTATCCAACAGCGTCTATGACTAATAATCCACCGCCAGGTTGTCATCCGAGTTCCCCGTTGGTATTAAGTTGCAAGCAACGGATAATCGCATTAAGTAATGTGCGTAATGTAAACAAATGCATTAGACCTAACGGCGCACCCTTAAGCTAAGCATCGGTTATTTTATCCCTAGTGGCAACAGCACATCCACAATCTTAGAAGTTATTGTCACTCTCCCAGATTACCGGAGGCATGAACCCACTATCTAGCATAAATACTCACTCTTGGAGTTACAAGCATCTACTTGGCCAAAGCATCTACTAGTAACGGAAAGCATGCAAGATCATAAATAACATATAAATAGATTGATAATCAACTTGACATAGTATTCAATATTCATTAGATCCCAGCAAACACAACATGTAGCATTACAATAAGATGATCTTGATCATGATAGGCAGCTCACAAGATCTAAACATGATAGCATAATGTGGAGAGACAACCATCTAGCTACTGCCATGGACCCGTCACTAGTAGGAAAAGGGTTATCAGTGGCGCACCAAATTGACATTCTGTGGCGCACCCCCAGAATTGCTGGGTGCGCCACAGAATCGTCACCACTAAAATTTGTTTTCTGTGGCGCACCATGGGCATGCGCCACAGAAACCCACTTTCTGTGGCGCACCCAGGCCGTGCGCCACAGAAATAGCTCGGTAGGCCACATAGCAGAGTAATTCTGTGGCGCGTCCACGCCTGTGGCGCGCCACAAAAACATAAAAGCGTGCGCCACAGAAATATGAAACAGTATTACAGGTATTTTTTCATTTTGCTGTATAAATACAGGTATATACAGGATTTATCCAGAAATACAGATATATTTGACAGGTATATAAACAGACACACATTAATCACTATTTCATCACACATATTACTTAGTGTGCCCGAGATACATACACATAGTCACAAAAGTGCCGAATGTTAATTTACATGCACATAGTCACATAGTCACACTACACAATACAAATGAAGTGTTCACCGCCTAACTAGGATCAAATGTAGCACACATCGGCGATGATGGTGAGCAAGAGCGCGCGGGAGCATGCATGATCATGGCTTCCTCTTCTTGAGCGGCGCCGGGAATGGTAGAATGCCCCCTTTCGTCCTCCACTCCCTGGTGTCACTCTGCGCCGCTAGTCGTTCTTCCATCTCCCTCTGAGACAACGCTAAAGATGGATTGGGATATATATTGGTCGGCAAGAATTTCACAAATAATGGCCGGCAACAGCATCACATCAAGACATTTCCCGCCGGCATAGCTGGCCGGCAACAGCATCACTTCAACACATACATCACCACATCCACATCCACATCGAGGGAGAGGGAGGAACTACCTCGGGTAGGGAAGGGAGGCTCGGGTCCGAGATCGGCGTGGTGGAGGGGTGCTCCTCGTGGTGCTGCAATAAAGAACAACAGATAACCTTTAATGAAAAGAACATAAAGCACATATCATTATTCATTGCTCACGAAGTTAATCTGTTGAGTTTGAATAGAGATTCTATATGAACACGGTGATATGCATTTACTTGAGATCTATCAGTGGTGTCAACAAGTTTCGCTAAATAAAATAAGCTCATGTCTGTTAATTAAGTGCCACTCCATGTAAGTAGATATAATAAGTATCTCGGTTATGTGTTCTGTGTGCTTCTGTGTGATTTTTGTGTGCACTGATAATCTAACCAATTTTGAAAGTAGTGAGGGATCTCATTCATTTCTGTATCAAACATGAAAATATTGCTATCAACCAGACAACATGTATTTACATGTGGACAGTCAGAAATGGAATATATAACAACCAAACGAACTGCACCTATGTTCCCAGTCATACGATGCAGGCGCATAAGACCCAGAGCCTACATCAGCCAGACCATCAGGAGACATGCCGATGAAGTGGTTCAATTTGCTGCAGTCTACCAAACGTGTCAAAGTGTCGCGCACGTGCTTAGTGTACCGGCTAAGTGGACATGGGTGCTTTAGACCGAAGGCTTGAAATGTGCCCAGTGGACATGGGTGCTCGAGGCAGAGGCAGAAGAGCCCGGATCCCCATTCCGCTTTCTGGAGGAGGCAGTGGTGGCAACTGGAGTGGAGCATTGCTTTCTGCTTACCCATGCAGGCAAGGCAAGAGTGTGCAGGAGAGGATCGGGGACACGGTCTGGGCATTTCCACAAGCACCTAGTGTGCAGGAGAGGATCGGGGAGGCTCCATGGAGAGGAGGGAGGAGGAAGATGGCCGGGAGGGAGGAGGAGGAGGATTGCAGGGAGGGAGGAGGGAGGAGGGTTACCTGCGCAGGCCGGGTTGGCACCGAGGAGAGCCGGCGCGTCGAGGGCACGGGCACGGGCGCGTCGAGGGCACGGGCACGGCGAGGCACGGGCACGGCGAGGCACAGGCGCGTCGAGGTAGCAGCGGTCGGCGTCGACGGCGAGGGGAAGGACGCGAGCGCGGGAGAGGTGCTGCCGTCAACACTTAGCGAAATTTGGGGAAGAAGAGAGGCAGCGCGGGGGCGGCCCCACATGTTAGTGGGCGCAACACAATTCTGTGGCGCACCACGGATGGGATGCGCCACAGAATTATGATGATTCTGTGGCGCGCCACATAAGGATGCGCCACAGAAATACTTGGCCTGGAACTGGGGCAGGGCGGGACGGGCCCACATGTAATTGGCGCAGCACATTTCTGTGGCGCACCTTGGAGGGGATGCGCCACAGAATTATCAGGATTCTGTGGCGCATTTGTTGGAGGTATGCGCCACAGAAATAGTTGGTTAAATTTGCTGAACTTTTTTTCTTACAAAATTTTGGTTAAATTTGGTTCAAAAAATACACACAATATGTGTCCTACATATTTAGTTCATTGAATACATAACTCTTGCATTGTCATACATATTCCTCGGCCGGCCCAGTTTGATGTAATGTTGCTCGAGTAAGCATTTGTGCTGTTCCACCCAAGTTTCGATCAGCTGTAAGTGTTGTAGCGCGACCCGGTGAGCCCTTTCGAAGTCGTCCTTTCGACCCTGCATGCTGACAAAGATTGAGCTGGCGCCCTCTCGGTGACCATATCCATTGAGCCTGTCGAAGTGTTTCCTCGTGGGCAGACCTGCATCCTGGTTCTCGTTGCTTAGATAATTCTGGCAGAAGGAGATGCACTCGTAGGTTAGAAAGCCCTTGGTCATGCTTGCGTCTGGACGGGCCTTGTTGCGAACGTATCCTTTCATGACACCGTTCATCCTTTCGAACGGCATCATGTAGTGCATGAACGTTGGCCCTAGCTGCCTGATGTCATCAACGACATGGAGAAGGAGATGCACGCATATATCAAAGAATGCTGGCGGGAAGTAAATCTCGAGCTCGCATAGTACCAGCTCGATCTCTTCTTGTAGCCTGTCGAGCTGCTTCACCCCGATCGACTTCCTATTGATGACGTCGACAAAGTTGCAAAGAGCAAGCAGCGTATCACGGACGTGCTCGTCCATTATCCCTCGAATCGCAACGGGAAGTATCTGCGTCAACAACACGTGACAGTCGTGAGACTTCATCCCGCTAAACCTCTTCTTCTTTCCGTCCAGATATCTGCTTATCTGTCCCGCGTAACCATTCGGAAATTTGACTCCTAGAAGACACCTGTAGAATTGCTCGAGCTCCTCCGGACTCATAGTGAAGCACGTAGCGGGAAGCACCACAGTGTTCTTCTTTACCCTTTTGCCGCGACCTTGAGTCCCTTTTGTCTGATCATCATCATCATTGTCATCGCTATCGGGGGCCTGAAGATCTTTCCTGACACCAAGCCATTTCAGATCGTATCTTGCTTTCGTCCCATCCTTGGTCTTTTCTGGCATGTTGGAAAGAGTGCCAAGCAGACTCTCGGTGACATTCTTCGTAATGTGCATCATATCGAGGCTATGTGGCGTCTTGAGTAACTTCCAGTAGGGCAAGTTGTGGAAAACAGCCCTCGCTTTCCATACACCCAGCAGGGGATCTACCTTCGGTCGTTTCTTTCCCGGCGCAGGGCACTCCTCCCAATTATTCAACAGCTCGTCGATTTCTATGCCGCTCCTCGGGATCGGGGGTTCTTCGGGCTCGTCCTTACCATTAAACAGGTCACCGCGTTTCCTCCACGGGTGATCCATGCGAAGCCACCTTCGAGCCCCTGGGTACACGGTTTTCGAAGACCCGGGATTCCTTGGTAGCTGGAGATGCGGGGTCTTATCCATGCACCTGACACATGCGCAGAATCCGTGGCCTACCTGGGCCGATACATATGAGCAACCAGGATAGTCCTGCACCGTCGTGAGCAGCGCGGCTCTCATTGGGAAATAATCTCCAGTGTAGGCATCCCACGTACGGGCTGGGGTCGCCCACAACGTGGCTAACTCCTCTTCCAACAGCGCGAGATACGTATGTATGTGGACACCTGCTTGTTTCGGCCCCTGAATGAGAAGACTCATGTGAATATACCTTTGCTTCGTGCACAACCACGGGGGAAGGTTGTAAGGCCATACAAACACGGGCCATGTGCTATGCGTGCTACTCTGGTTGCCGAACGGATTGAGTCCATCGGTGCTCATACCGAGCCTGACGTTCCTTGCGTCGCCTCCGAAATTTCCGACAGCGTCCAACTCTTGCCACTGGCCAGCGTCTGAAGGGTGTGTAAGGATCCTGCCCTTCTCCGGATCTTCTTCAGGCTTCTCCCTTTCCGCGTGCCATTGCATGAGCTTTGCTTCCTTAGGGTCCACGAAGTACCGCTGCAGACGGGGAGTGATAGGAAAGTACCATACCACTTTGTGAGGACCTTTCTTCCCACGGCTCTTGTATCGTCCTTGGCCGCACACCGGACATGTGGTTCTGTCCTCGTACTCGCCCCGATAAATTGCGCAATCATTGATGCAGGCGTGGTATTTAACGTGCGGTAGGTCAAGAGGGCACACGACTTTCTTGGCCTCCTCGATACTAGTTGGCAATGTGTTCCCCTCGGGAAGACGCTCGTGGAAGAATTTCATGTTCTTGTTGAAGCTCACGTCGGTCCATTTGTTTCCCGACTTCATCTTCAGAGCATCAAGCGTTACTTGCAAGCGCGTATCCTGTGGCCGGCACCCTGGATACAACGGAGTCTTCCCGTCTATCTCCATTTGCGCCAGCTTGGCTTTCTCTCTAACGGTCCTCGCCTCCTTGAGGAGCAGTTCTTGAACATGAGACTCCATCAAGGCCGACATTAGCGAGCTCTGCGGCGTGTTCGCGTCTTCTCCACCACCATCTACTCCTTCATCATGACCATGTCCGTCGGCATCTCCTTCGTCACGATCATCTTGCCCGCCCTCGTCTTCAGGCGCAACATTTGTTGTCGGCGCAACATTTGCTGTCGGCGCTTCATTGAAGCCTTCCATGAAACCGCGCCTGAGCAGGTGTTCCTCCAAGTGTCCGGAATCAGGGTCGATCCATCTCACAAATTTGCAACTTCTACACAGACATCGTATGTGGCGCTTGTTGCACCAAATCATTTCCGCCTTCGCATCTTCCTTGTAGTTGTTGATTCGACTGGAGCTCATCTTCATGACCATGGTCGCCTACGCGGTATACATATAGAGTATGTGTTATTAAGTCGGAAATGTTCGACGAAAAAATTCGGCATGACTTCCCCTAGAAGTAGGACATATGTGGTGCAAAAATTTACCGAAATGGAAATGAATCAACATTTCGGCAAACATCCATGCACCACGTCGGCGCAACACAACAACAAAAGGCAACAACATGCACAACACACACAAGCTTCATGTACACACATATTCATCCAACAATACTCACCTAGTAGATCTAGATCCGTTGCCGAGACGTGACCGTGATCGATGAGAGAGAGTGTGTGGTGATGGAGAGAAAATAGTGGACAAAAAGAGAGGAGGAGAATATATATGGAGGCTCTCCCCAAGCCCTCACCAATTATATGTCAAACAAATTAGGTTTAACAACAAATAATGGATAATAGGATGGTCAAAATGCCATGGGAGAGAGGAGGAGCTCGAGCTAGATGCATGAGGGGGAGAATAAAGAAGGTCACATGGGGAAAGTGGGTGTTGCCACCTTTTTGTGGATCTGGCCGACATTCTGTGGCGCACCATGTTCACTTTCTGTGGCGCATGGTTTCTGGTGCGCCACAGAAAGATAACATTCTGTGGCGCATGGCTACGGGTGCGCCACAGAATGTTTGTTTTCTGTGGCGCACCAGACACGCTGCGCCACAGAAATTGTTCAGATGGACCTAGCTCCAATGATTGCACGTGGGACCCACAGGATATCTGTGGCGCATGGGTACACATGCGCCACAGAAGTCTGACTTTCTGTGGCGCATGGGTGTCCATGCGCCACAGAAAACCAACTTTCTGTGGCGCATTGCCTCCATATGCGCCACAGAAAGGTCAAATATTTCGTGGCGCACCGCCTTCCATGCGCCACAGAAATATTTCTGTGGCGCACCAATTAAGGGTGCGCCACAGAATGTCAACCTACCTATAACCCTTTTCCTACTAGTGCGTAGTCCAAGGATGAATGATGATCCCGAAGAGCAAGTCTTGATGCCTGCACAAATAACGGGATTTAGGTTGAGACTCCAAGTGCAGAGTGTATAGTATAGTGGAAGACAGTTTCCCCACGAGGGGTGACTCGAGGGTTTAATATCGAACTCTCGGGGAATCTGCAGTGGTAGATTTATCTTCTTATCCTTCTTTTGGTTACCTACAAAATAAGGTTAGATGTTTTGGTCCTCAACCTCACCTGTGGTTGTCAAGCACAAGGTGTAAGAATGATATCAGGATAGTTATGCAATGCAAACAGGAAATAAATATGCAATGATGGTGGATGCAATGGTAAATGATATTTTTGGGTTTTTAAATGATGTATGCAAGATGAAAAGTATTTTTGTATTTTCGGATTTAATGATGGCTGAAAATATAAAAGTGGTATATGGTGTTGGAAAGGTGTTTCTTATGATTAAAAATGGACTGGGGTTCATGGTTTCACAAATGCACTCTCTCTTTATAAAGTGGTAGACAATGGAACACACATAGTTAACATATGAGATTGCAACACGGGGTTTGAGAACAAGTTACTTAGATATATGGGCATCACGTCCTAACATAGAGATCTTTTGGTTATTAACCTCTCTTATACTCCACCAAGATGCGAACTAAATCATAACACCTCAGTAATTAAGATAACTCAGAGTATATCAATAAGTATCATGACATGAAGTGAAAATAAGAACATGCTAGATCTAGTCATGGAGTAGTGGCAATGGTCACACCCACATCTCCGGTAGCATGGTATTTTAGTTTATCCCTAGTGAGGTAACAAATTAAGGTAAAGATACCAAAGTGGATCGCAGAACTTTCTCTCACGTTCACTGCACTAGCCACCCCCCGTTATTCCAACTAATGCACACGTTCCCCCTCACACGCTCTCATAAACATGCTTGATCAAAACAAGTAGACAAGAACGGGGTACATAATATGCATCTATACTCATAACTGAAACAAACATTGCAATCTCAAACATATATTAACTCATAAAGATCCACCACAAAGGTATTACAACGGTGACCGTAATCATGTTCAGCAGCTCATACGGTACTAATTAGTGAAACTCAAGAGAGGAGAGATACATAAGTTACTTCCACAAACCCATAGTCCAGAGGTGGACTACTCCCTCTTCATCATGGAGACGGTGGAGAAGTCGATGGAGAAGGTGGAGACCACGCCGGCAGCGCCCTGCCGGAGTTTTCCCCCTCCAATCTGCAGCTCCTGATCTCCGTTTCGGTGTTTCTGTGTTTCTGCGGCGCTCCATCCAGAGAACGACGGGGGACCTTTTTTATAGGCGTTTTTAGGTCAAGACGAAGGCGGTGGAGCGAAGATCGACGGCAACGGAGCCACGAGACCCAAACGGGTGGGTCCCACGCGGCCACAGTACCTGGCCACGTAGGCCATGCTCGTTTGGCCCTCGGGCCTCCGTTTGCTTGCTTCCTTTTTCCGTAGTCCTTCTTCCTTCCAAATATTGACGCCCGTAATTTTCCAGGTGATTTCGTTGACGTTTGGGTCCCTGAAACATTAAAATACAAAACTAGGGTTTTCTGCCTGTGCAGGGTTAATTCCAAATAAATGGGAAAACTATGAAGTATTCCCAAAATCATGATAAAACATTGATATAACCCTTATATGATGCAAATATGATTGGAATATAAGCAATTAAAGTGCAAAGTTCATGTATGCATTTTACATGCATCAATGAACTACTCACGCATCACTCCGGAGGCAGGCATGGTGATGTAGAGCCCTCCGGTGATGATTCCCCTCTCCGGCTGAGTGCCAGGAAGAGCTTCTGAACCCTCCCGAGCTAGGGTTGACGGCGTCGGCGTCTGTGGAACTTTTCGTGGATAATGGTTCGGGTATTTAGGGTTTTCGCGCGGGAGGAATAAATAGGCGAAAGGGCGGCGGCTGGAGACGCACGTGGGCCCCACACCACCCCACGGCGCGGCAGGGGGGCCCGCGCGGCCCCATGGTGTGGCTGCCTCGTGGCTCCCCTCCGTCTCTCCTTTGGACTCCGTGTACGTGTTGGAAAAATAGGAGGTTCTGTCCAAGTTTCGTCCAATTCCGAGAATATTTCCAGACTAGCTTTTCTGGAATACAAAAACAGCAGAAAACAGGACCTGGCACTGTGGCATCTTGTTAATAGGTTAGTCCCAGAAAATGCATAAAAATGCTACGAAGTGTATATAAAACATGTAACAATTGGAATAATATCAACATGGAACATCAGAAATTATAGATACGTTTGAGACGTATCAATTTGCTCTTCTCCACTTCCTTCTGAAGTGTGCCTAGATAGTCATCTGGCTTATGGTGCAACTCATATTGCGATTTTGTGTTCAGAAAATCACGTGCCCACGCTTTTTGCTTCTCGGTGTATACCGGGGCGGGCTTGGGTTTCTTCTTTGCAAAATGCGCATCTTTTTCGGCCTTTGCGATTGCTGCGATTTGCTCGTCAGTACGATCGTAAGTTCTGATGGGAAGATTCTTATGAGGTACTCTTGGGAGGGGCGACATTTGTCATTTCGGGCTGCTGCGTCGGTTAGTACTCATCGACGGAGCACGCTTCCGCTTATTGTCCTTAGCGGGCAAAGGCGGCGGCGAAGACGGCCGACCCAAGTCCGACGACGGAGATCGAGATGGACTCGCGTTGTGGTGGTCGTACTCATGGGGTGGGCTTCTTTCAGGTGATGGAGGTGTAGGTGACCTGCGACGACTCGGAGGCGGTGTTGTCCTTGGCGCCGAGCCTAGAAACTTGATGTCGTTCTTGTCCCATAGAATGATATCACCCACAACTTCTCCGAGTGTCCTCTCATCTTCAGGTCCAGGGATGTCAAGCTCCATATCATGAAACCCCGATACGATTTCACCCACCCTGACTTTAGCATAGCCAGCTGGAATCTCACGGCCTTGCCAGCGTGCATCAGGTGGACAAGGTAAAGCATATCCGACCGCCACCTTCATGGATATGTTCTTCAATTTCTGATGGAGCTCACAAGATATTGAATCCTTGATTCCATCCACGGGGTAGCCGGGACCGCCCTCAATTTTTCAGCGGCGGCTGGATCCTCACATTCTGGCAGGTTGAAATGTGCCATGAGGTCATTCCAAAGACCCTCTTTGTACCTTTCAGCGACATACTCACTATCGTTCGCCCCTTTGCGCTTATGCCAGTCTCGAACGCTTATCGGGACATGATCCCTAACCAGAACTCCGCATTGTTTTTTAAATACGTCAGCAGCCTTCTTGGGTTCCTTGGGTTCGCCCGTAGTGGATATGACCTCAAATGTGTAATGCGTAGATACGGCCAACTTTTTGGTCGGGCCTCGTTTGGTAGCTTTGCTCGATGTGGAGGCCTAAGAGAAGAAACATTCGTCAATTTTTATGTATACAACTCAAAATATACAGCTCCTCCAATATGTCCACATATATCTAGTGATCACCGGACATCATATATATACCTCGCCGGACTTCGTTAAGGGTCCACCGGCTTCTCCATCATCGGAGCTGTCGGATTCTCCATCATCGGAGATGTCTGCTTCTCCATCACCGGAGCCGGCGGCTTCTCCCTCTCTTCGGTCGACCTCCTCTCCCTCACCGGATGGGTTCAGATGATAAATCGATGTAGATTCCGGTGGATCTGCAGCGTCGACGATAATATCCTCGAGAGCTTCTTCTTCTGCTAGGTCTCTGCGGAGTGGATCGTGATCCATAGTTTCTGCAAAATGCGAGATGCACACAATATTATTTCAAAATGCACACAATATTGAACACAATATATATTTGAACATAATATTTTTGCACACAATATTTGCAAAATGCACACAATATTTGTGCACACAACATAAAATTGTACTCTATTTTTGAACGAAATAATTGTACAATATTCTATGCAAAAATATTCTATGCAACTATATTTGTACAATAATTGAACAATATCCTATTGTACAATATTTGAACACAATAATTGCACAATATTTGAAGACACTAATTGCACAATATTTGAACACAACAATTGCACAATATTTGAACACAATTTTTTTTGTACACAATATTTGAACACTATTTTTTTTTACACAATATTGAACACAATATTTGAACAATGCACACAATATTTTTGCACATAATATTTCTACACATATTTTTTATATTTCTATTTTTTCTTCTCTCTATTTTTCTACACATATTTTTTCTATTTCTCTATTTTCTGTAATCAACTATTTTTGTTAAGTAAAAAAATACTAAGAAAAAACCTAAGAAAAAATCCAAAGGAAAAAATACCTACCTCTCCCTGTGGCCGCGCGGGGCGAGGCGGCGGCGACGGCGTGGTGGTCGCGCGGCGGCGGCGACGGCGAGGGAGGCGCGCGCGGCCGTCGACGGCGGGGGAGGCGCGTGGTGGCCGCGGCGGCGACGGCGTGGTGGTCGCGGCGGCGCTGGCGCGCACGGCGACGACGGAGACCGGAGGCGGTGGCGGCAACGGCGAGGAGCGCGCGTGGAGGCGACGGCCGGAGCGGTGGCGGCGACGTACGGCGAGGAGCGCGCGCGGGATCGAGTTGGGCAGCCTGGCGGCGCGATTTTGTGAATTTTGGCCTCCGGTGTCGCGGCTCGAGCAACGCGCCGTGATTAAATACCCTCCCCCCCCCCCCCTTTTCTCCCGGTGCGTGGCTCAAACCGGAACTAAAGGGGGGTCTTTAGTCCCGGTTGGTGCCACGCAGCGGGACAAAAGGGGGTGGGGAGCGTTTCACCGTGCGCGCGCAAAAATGGGCCTTTAGTCCCGGCTGGGGGAGCGGGCCGCGACAAATGGGCCAAATTTTGCGCGGGCAAACCGGCTGGGCTAAAATTTTTTGTCTGGGAGCTTATTTTCAAATCTGGGAGGTGTTTAAAACATTTAAACACTTAAATAATTTATTTATTTCGTAATTATGAATTTGAGAAAACTTTCAACATGAAAAGTGCTTGAATTTGAATAAGTATTCCAAATCCATTTTCTGTTTTATAAAATAATTATTCTAACTTATCAAACTATTAACAATTTTGCCATTTTCAATTAAAAATGGATTAACTAATATTTTTTGCATATTTTTGAATCTCAATAAACTTTCAACATGAAAAGTGCTTGAATATGAATAACTAATCCAAAACCATCAAGTGCTTATCTTTGTGCACTCTAGGGAGGAGACGGCGAAAGCTGCTAATGCAATACTACCTCTTCCTAAGTATGATACACACGGAGAGGAAATAATCTTAACTGGCCACAGTGAATTGCAATACTACCTCTCCCTTATGAATCAACAACTGCCAACTGAGAGTCAGCTCATACCCAGAGATCGTCTTGGGAACTATTCAGATGCTAAAGATCTTGGAGAATGGTTGTAACATCCGGATTGTGGCGCTTTCTGCATCACTTGGAAATGCTAAAGATCTTGGAGAATGCAGAGATTGTGTTGGTAAAACTGCAGCTGATTTGAAGCTTTTTGACAATACACATTGGAAATACACATTCATTATTATTACACATGCTCCTTACATAAAGGTTTAATACATTCCATAGAATGCATTACATAAAAGGTTTAATACATTATTACACATCAGCAACATCCCTATCTATTGTTTCTATTTTCTTCTGCGCCGTAGCCATGGAGAATCTTCATCATTTAACAGGATGCTTGGGTCAGTTTTCACTGTGAAGGGCGGAATTTCATGAAACTTATTATAATCTACTGACATGTCTGTCTTGTCATCTACTCCACGATGTTTCTTTTCCCTGAAAGAACTATGTGGCGCTTTGGCTCATCAGACGATGTATTCTTTTGTTGATTTCTTTTTTCGGTTTGGTAGACATGTCCTTCACATAGAAAACCTGAGCCACATCGTTGGCTAGGACGAATGGTTCGTCCATGTACCAAGATTGTTGAGATCCACTGTTGTCATGCCGTACTTTTGGTCTACATCTACCCCGCTCCTGTCAGCTTGACCCATTTGACCCATTTGCACCGAAACAAAGGGACCTTAAAAGTAGGTCCATAGTCAAGTTCCCATATCTCCTCTATGTACCCATAATATGTGTCCTTCTGCCCATTGTCGTCTGTTGCATCAAAGCGGACACCACTGTTTTGGTTGGTGCTCTTTTTATCTTGGGCGATCGTGTAAAATGTATTCCATTTATCTCGTACCCTTGGAAAGTACATATAGTCGAAGATGGTGACCTGGCCAACAAGTACAGCTGATCTCCAACAATGGTGTTATTCATGAGATGTGTCTGCAACCAACTGCCGAAAGTTTCTCGTGTTCCCCTTTAATCCAGGAGTCAGCCTTCCCCGGGTTTTCGGAGCGTAGAATATTCTTGTGTCTCTCGATATACGGAGCCACCACGGTGGAATTGTGTAGAACTGTGTAGTGTGCTTGAGTGAAAGAATGCCGTCCCTACATACCGTTGCTTTCCTTCCTAGTGTGCCTTTTCCAGTCAGCCTCCCCTCATACCGAGATTCAGGAACACCAATCGGCTTAAGGTCAGGAAGAAAGTCAACACAAAACTCAATGACCTCCTCTGTTCCATAGCCCTTGGAGATGCTTCCTTCTGGCCTAGCACGGTTACGAACATATTTTTTAAGACTCCCATGAACCTCTCGAAGGGGAACATATTGTGTAGAAACACAGGACCGAGAATTCTAATCTCTTCGACTAGGTGAACTAGGAGGTGCGTCATAATATTGAAGAAGGATGGCGGGAACAACAACTCGAAGCTGACCAGACATTGGACCACATCAATCTTAACCCTGATAGACTTTCTCGATCGATTACCTTCTGAGAAATTGCATTGAGGAATGCACATACCTTCACAATGGCCAGTCGAACATTTTCCGCTAGAATTCCCCTCAATGCAACCGGAAGCAATTGCGTCATAAGCACGTGGCAGTCATGAGACTTTAGGTTTTGGAATTTTTTCTCTTTCATATTTACTATTCCCTTTATATTCGACGAGAAGCCAGACGGGACCTTGATACTGAAAAGGACTTCAAAAAAGATTTCCTTCTCTTCCTTGGTAAGAGCGTAGCTGGCAGGCCCTTGAAACTGCCCTGGATGCATGTCGTCTCGTCCTTTATGACGTTCCTGGTCCTCCCGTGCTTCCGGTGTATCTTTTGACTTCCCATACAAGCCCAGGAAGCCTAGAATATTCACGCAAAGATTCTTCGTCAGGTGCATCACGTCGATTGCGGAGCGGACCTCATGGACTTCCCAATAGGGTAGCTCCCAAAATATAGATTTCTTCTTCCACATAGGTGCGCGCTTATCAGCGCCGTTCGGAACAGGTTGGCTGCCAGGACCCTTTCCAAAGATTACTTTTAAATCCTTGACCATACCAAATACTTCAGCACCAGTACGGGTGACAGGCTTCGTCCGGGTTTCTGCCTTGCCATTGAAATGCTTGCCTTTTTTCCTTAAGGGATGCTTGGGCGGAAGAAAACGACGATTGTACGGGTACACATTCTTCCTACATTTGTCCAGATATATACTTTCTGTCTGATCCAAACAGTGCGTGCATGCATTGTATCCCTTGTTCGTCTGTCCTGAAATGTTACTAAGAGCAGGCCAATCATTGATGGTTACGAAAAGCAACGCTCGTAGGTCAAATGTCTCCTGTTTGTGCTCATCCCACACAAATGCAAAAGTTCATCGACTAATGGCCTTAGGTACACATCAATGTCGTTGCCGGGTTGCTTCGGGCCTTGGATGAGCACTGGCATCATAATGAACTTCCGCTTCATGCACAACCAAGGAGGAAGGTTGTAGATACATAGAGTCACGGGCCAGGTGCTGTGACTGCAGCTCTGCTCCCCAAAAGGATTCATGCCATCTGTACTTAGACCAAACCATAAGTTCCTTGCGTCACCTGCAAAGTCCCCGAACTCTCTCTCGATTTTTCTCCACTGCCGACCATCAGCGGGTGCCTCAACTTGTCGTCTTTCTTACGGTCTTCCATGTGCCATCGCAACAACTTGGCATGCTCTTTGTTTCTGAACAGACGTTTCAACCGTGGTATTATAGGAGCATACCACATCACCTTGGCAGGAACCCTCTTCCTGGGTGGCTCGCCCTCAATATCACCAGGGTCATCTTTTCTGATCTTATACCGCAATGCAGTGCATACCGGGCATTTATCCATATTCTCGTACTTCTCACCGCGGTAGAGGATGCAGTCATTAGGGCATGCATGTATCTTCTGCACTAGAGGGCAGACAAGCTTCTTTGCTTCGTACGTGCTGGCGGGCAATTCGTTCTTTCTTGGAAGCATCTTCTTCATTAGTACCAGCAACTTTTCAAATGACGAGTCAGTCACACCGGTCTCTGCTTCCCAGTGTGCTACCCAGCTTCTTCTGGCCATCTTCACAAGTTGGGTACAACAATTTGTTGTGTCCTGTAACATCTGCTCGAACTGCAACCTCTCCTTTTCTGTGTCGCAGCCTGCCTTGCATCAGAAATGACCCGACCAAGATCATCAGCGGGCTCATCTGGTGCCCGTTCTTCACCCTGACCTTCTTCTTCATTGTCTTCCATTGCGGTATCAGCGTATTCAGGGAACATAGATCGGTAGTTGTCATCATCGTTCTCTTCTTCATCGCCGTCTTCCATCATAACCCCTCTTTCTCCGTGCTTGGTCCAAACATTATAGCCGGACATGAAACCGGACCGAAGCAGGTGGCTCTGAATGACTCTTGAGGAAGTGTGATCCTTCTCATTCCGACATTCAACACATGGAAAAACATAAAGCCACCCCCATGCTTGTTCGCCTCGGCCGCACGCGAAAAGAATGCACGCCTTCTCTGTAAGCGGTTGTGCGTCGGTCACCGTACATCCATGGATGGCTCATCTGCATCATACAACTGTATATCAAACGCAATCATGATGCTAAAATTATACCGCACGGTCTAAACGAGAAAATAGTTGCTAACCTTTTAGGACAAGTGGAAATAAAGAGGAGGAAGCTTAAGTGTGGCTCGGGCACCTCATATCATGTTTGTCTTGTGTGAACTCAATTGGCATCGCTCTAACACGCATTTCACCGAACACCTCTAGTGCATACGAAGAAAAAAAACTAGCACAAACCACACCACCTCCCACCAGGAAAAAAAACAAGAGAGAGGGAGAGGGGCTGTCATATATATAGGGCTAAACCCCATTTGTCCCGGTTTAAGATACAAACCGGGACTAAAGGGGGGGCACCTGGCCGCAGCGGGCCGCAGACCCCTTTTGTCCCGGTTTGTATCACAAACCGGGACAAATGGGCCCTAACGAACCGGGACAAAAGGGGCCGTACGCCATCGCCGGTTTCGGGGCGACGTGGCCGGACCTTTAGTCCCGGCCCAGGCCACGGCCGGGACTAAAGGGGCCGGACGAAAGGGCTGTTTTCTACTAGTGCTGGTAGAGAATCGTCATGGTGGAACCCTCGTCGAGAGCACCATCCTCCTCGCGTCGCTAGCGGCGGCGATATCTCGATGAGCAATCTCAGAACCAGATCAAGTACTAGCGCCACCCCTGTTCACCAATGCTCATGCTACAGACTGTAAAAAAAAGATATCTAAGTTTTTTAGGAAACTTGTTCTTAACTATTCCCAAGAAATATTTTTTTAAAGCTCTTGAGGAGAAAAAAATAGTTATTCTCGGGGTAACTAGTTTGAAGTCAGAAGTATCAAGGTTGGCCTCTATGGCTCTATACAGAGGGTCAGAGACTTGGCTTGGCTATGTTGTTCCAGCCTTGTAGATGTTCATTAGCAGATGTCCTAGCGAGATGTGTTGGGAGATAAGGAGTCATGTCTGTTTAGGGTTGCTCTAGGTTGTTGTGCTTTGGAATTGGTGCTGCCAGTTTTGAAGTCGATGATTCTGGGTTTGCTCTTATTGTCAGAAGCCTAGTACTGGCTTTGTTGTTCTCGGTCGTTCTTGATATTTGTTTTGATCGATCTACAATTCTGTTCTAGAGTTCTGCATTTCATAGTGTAGCTCATGGTTTGTTTCCGATGTGTCCATGTTTGGTTTATGTTTCACGGTGTAAACGGTATGTTAAAATCTTGGTCAATGTTCTAGAAATGTCTCTAAGGAGTAAATCTATACTTCGTATAAAGCAAAACCCACTAACTTCATTAATTATTTTTCTATCTCAACATGCAAAGCTATCCACATCATCTATTCTTTTAACCAATCAATTGTCCATGTCATCTCCACTAATTAATCACACATCATCTATTCCTTAAGCCACATCATCCACTATTTGAGCATTATTTATCCATGTCATTCCACATTTATTAATGATTTTCTATCCATCGATGAAAACTATTTGCATTATAAATTCTCTTATCCATACAATTACCTCATCAATTTTAGTTGTTAAATATACAAATATTCCACATTGATCAAATTTAGATTCTCGATTATTGTGCCCAATCGAATCCTAAATATTCTCGAACTTTTTTCCCGTTGCATGTGCCATATGTACTTCCGTTTATATTACAATCTTTTTAAAATAAGTTCCCGCTGCAACGCTCAAGGTATTATTCTAGTAATAACAAAAAGTGGAGACCACATTCCTTTAGTAGCAACAAGGTTTAAGCAAAAAAAAATTGTGAAGGCTTAAGAGATTTAAACATTGACTTGAATCTCCAACATTCTCGATTTTGAAGCCGGCGCTTTCAGGAAAAGAATCTTGTTGTCCACCTTCTTTTTTCTATTATAAGTTTTAGAGTGATTGGCATTTTTAATAACCCTCCATTCACCACGATCTAATGGTGTTAAGATAGTCGGAACCAGACTGACGGAACCGACTGGTTCCGCGGAACCGAAAATTGTGTGGGACCAGAACCAAAATTATGTGGGACCAGATACCAAAACTGTGGGGCCGATACCAAATTATGTGGAACTATAATTCAATTTTAATTACTCCCTCCGTCCAATGGATGTCGGGAGAGAGTTTTCTTTTTAACGAAGTCCATTTTTGCAGTTCAGCCCTGCGAATTTGAAGCTGTAGCTCGCAACACCCTCCTTCCGTCCTCCGTCGATCTCGATCCCGTCCTCCGCCTCGCGCGACCTCCAGCACCGCCGGAGAAGGGCCCCTGCCACCACCGACGCCGGAGAAGGACCCCATCCGCCCGATCAGGGCCCCTGCCACCACAGCCGCCGGAGAAGGCCCGCATCCACCGTAGCAGGGGCCCTTCCACACGGCGTTGAGGTCGTGTGCGAGCTTGAAGAAGTGAGCACCGCGGGCCTGCTCGATCGGTGGAGCCTGCTCGATCTCCAGTTCCGGCGGCTGTTGGTGGTGAGGGCGTGTACAGGCTTGAAGGAGCGCTCGCTGTAGTTCTCTGAAGAAAACTGAAATCGAGCCACCGGTGGAGCTCGTGCTGCTGCTCCCTGCTTCTCCCCTGTGGTTCCCTGTTGCTGCTTCTCTGAGAAGATTGAAATCGAGCTTGTGCTGCTCCCCTGTTGCTGCTTCTCTGAAGAAGACAGAAATCGAAGCTTTAAACCTGACAAAACTCAAGAAGAGGTGTGCATTTGTCTGTCATGACAATGAAATCTGTAATTACTCTGTAATTTAATCTGCAACATGTAAATACAAATCAGTACTCTTGTTACTTACTCAGTCAAGTAATATCAAAAGAATTGGTTACTGCTCTTTGAATGTCAAGGGTAGTTGAATGTTAGAACAAGACTGGACTAGAGTAAGACAGGACTAACAGATGACAGAACAAGCAAACTAAGCAGAATGTCAAGGGTAGTTGAATGTCAAGCAAACTAAGCGGTACATTCAGAGATCATTTTTAGTGAATAGAAAATGAATGAATCTAGTGTATAATATACATTTTCAGTTACCAACAGTAATATGCATTTGCATTTTTATTGACTTTGCTTTTCAACCGTTGATTACAGTTTGCCATTCATCCTGAAAGAAGAAGTCACATGAAAGTAGGAAAGGTACAGAATGAAAAATGAGAGGTAGAGAAAGGAGAGAAAATGTGTACTTGTGTGTAGCACAAACAATTTATACTTGTGTATGATATGATCAAGAACAGTTAATGAATGGTTTTTTCATTATTTGTTCCAGGAATAGTGGCTTAATTGGCTGCTATTGTGCAAGTGAGTTTTAAAATCTTCTAAATATCATTCAAAATTAGAATGGTAATAGGTGTCATACACATCACATAATCAAACACTGTAACAGTTTATCAGTGCACACATTTTACAAATGAAGTTGTTCTTGTGTTGTTTTTCCAACCTATTCCACAGATGCCAAAAGGAGTCCTGTTGCTACGGTTGCAATCGGAAATGCTGAAAATGCAGGCTTGTTGGCTGTTAGGATGCTAGCCAACAAACAGCAACCAGATGAAACAAAAGCACACAAACGTGACAGGAGATATAGCTGCATAATATTTCATTTCATTTTATTAATTTAACAGATACAACAGGAGTATTACAAACTAGCGCGCACACACACTTGCCGCTACCTATCTACTACTTTCACTAATACATGCATACTACTAACAGATACTAAAGCTTAAACTCCGACTCTAGTTCTTGATCTTCTTCTTGGGCCTCAGCTGCTTGCTGTGACAACACTTCTTGCGATATTGCAGTCAAGTAAACTGCTGGAGAAACCATCTCCATGTAAGCAAGTGGCTTGATTCTTGGATAAGATAACTTCAGACAACATTCTGCATATGGCATCTCCTTTATTGGTTCCATGTCTAAGCCAACAGAGGATTATCCAGTTCCTACATTTCACCAACTGAAGACATAAAGGCATCATAATTCAAACTCACTGCTTGGTAAATAACACAAGCAACGTTGCACTAAGCAAACTAGCAGAAGACGGTAAATCATTTAACCTGCAGGCAATTTCACTGCTACTTTCAGAATCTGCTTTCTCAAATGGGTTCTATGATCATTCCAGACCAAAAAAACTGCAGGCAATTTCAGTGATACACAGATCAGAAAATGCTGGTTTCTTATGAGGTGGAAGAGCAGCTCCGGGAAGATCAGCACCTGCAAAACAACACACGCCTGTATGAGGTGGTTGACGGTCTTGTTGAGCTGCGTGCCTGCGTCGGGCCGATGCCCAGCGCTTTGCGGCGGTGATGCCAGTGCGTGCCCATCCAGACCACCGACACCGCCCGCACGTATAGCAGCACCACCGTGCTCGGCTTGAGCTTCACCACCCACAGCATCACCTCCCCCTTCCCCGCCGCCTCCCTGCCCGCTTCCTCCTCCACGGTCGTCGCCGTGGCATCATGTGGCCGATCACCGTTTTAGCATCACCGGCATCACCTGTTCCTGCCGCCGATGAGGATGTTCAGGTCGGGTCGGAGCTTCGAGAGCGCGGTGGCCGTGGAGCCGCCGACGTGGCCAGTGCAGCCGAGCACGAGCACGCGGGCGCTCTCCTCACCGCGCGCCGCCACCTAGTCACAGGCCGTGGCCTGCCCGATCCGTCTGCGCTGCCGTCGTCGCCGACCTCATCGCCGCAGGCTTAGGGAGTGGCCTGAGTGGGGGAGATCGGCGTGTTAGTCCAGCCTCGCCTTGTGAGAAGAAGGGATGCGGCGTCGGCTGCCCTACTCGCCGCGAGTGAAGATGGGATGCGGCGCGTGCCCTACGTGCCAAAGTGAACAAGTGATGTGGCGGCGGAAGATGAGATGCGGCGACGGAAGGAAGACGGGATGCGGCGGCGGCTGCCCTACTCGCGTTTCTCACGATTGATTTGGGTCACGATACAACAGGGGAGTAGGGCATAAACTGGTTGTGTTTTTTTTGTTTCGGAACGAACTGCATCAATTTTTAATCAAGGGCTAACATAAATCGGGTCTTAATCAATGGCTAAGATAAATCATAACCGACGGTTCCGACGGAACCAAGAGTTCCGTCCCAATCACCGTAAAAGAGCTCTTTTCTATTGGCCTCCCATAGACGGAACGGGACCCCTTCGGAATCGGGTGGATTTTTGTTGTTGAGTCACAGAGAGATGAAATCGTGGAGAGAGATGATGAGCTTTAGTTAAACATCTTGAGATACCAACTTCAAGCCCAGAGATCGATTTTGATAAATTACTTTTAAAGATTTGACATCTCCTAGCTATTTAGGGTCAACTGAGAGCTTCAATCTTATAATCAGCCTCAAGGAAGTTTGTCAAGGTTTGGGAATCACTCCAAGAGATCCACCATGAGGGATTAGAGTAGTTCTTCGTGAATTTAGCTCGAGGAGAGGAAAGTGTGCGTTGTATGCGCCGTCTGTACCGTGTTTCGAAAAGAAAAAAGTCGGATACATGTCAAGACTAGCAAGCAGTTTGGCCGGCTAGCGTAGGAAACGCGAGGTCAGGACTCAAGAGACCTGTAGTTGTCAGAAATAAAAAAGGACACAAGAGATGTGACGCGGCACGCTATGGGATCGATCAAGTTAAGAACAATCCGGACGGTTAATTCCCACGCATAACCTAACTTCGAAGAGCCAATTCACCGCAAAAAGGTTTCGAAACCAGTAGATTGCATTGTAAACGAGCGCGCTCGTCGAGGGATCGCCGCCGTCTGCATCACCGGGGCCGCCATGGTCGACTTCGATAGTGTAATGGCCTGGATTTCAGTAACATGTGACACCCTCATCGCCGCCTGCGACAAGATTACGGCCACCGCGTCGTTCGTCAAGGAGAACGCCGAGAAGATCAAGACGTTCGCCGAGTCCCGCAGCCGGCGCAACTGGCAGACGCCGATCCCGGACGACTGGGAGCAAGTGCCCGATCCCAGCGTACCTGGTGGCGTCCCCGCGCACCAGCAGCCACCTGCTGCCGATCACGACGGCTCTGACGATACGGACGACAGGAGCTCGTGCGTGATCTGCATGGAGCTGTACGAGGCCGGCGGCGACGGGCGCAGCGTCCTGCCGGCGTGCGGCCACATGTTCCACAGCGGGTGCGTCGCCGCGTGGCTGCGCAGGAACCGCACCTGCCCGCTCTGCAGGGCCACGGTAGAGGAGATGGCGCCGACGGCCGCCGCACGCAGGGCCGGCAACGCCGTTGTACATTGAATCGTTTTTTTTTTACTTTCTTTTAATTTCTTTCTGACCACCCGGGTCTATATATACTGTATTCATTTAAACATTTGTCAACAGTAAAGTTTGCTTTTAACTTTCAACTCATGGAAAAGGTAGGGATTAATTTTGAGGGTGCTGATTTGAGGGATTGAAAGTTCGTGGTTCTATTTCCATTGACTTCTGTTCAAGATGAACTTTATTCTATCCGTAACAGATTAGCAGAATTTGCAGACACATACATCGGTTCGCAATAGCAGGATAGCTAGGGTCAAAGTTCAAGTTTTCGACTAGACCATAGATGGGTGTGTATGCCTAGGCCAGGCTGCTTCTTTGGGTATTCGAGGTCGGGCAAGATTATTATACGAGAGTTGCTAAAGACTGCAGGACACTAAAATAATGACATACCAAAATCGGCGGTCGCGGGTGAAAGATGGCGAAACTACTTGGTCTGTCAAGATGGGTGGAACACGGAGGGGGGATGATGTGCTCAGTCTCTATCGCCATTGTTCACTCATTTGCATGCGTAAGAATGCCACAATGGCGATAGTTCTGCGTGTTAAACTACATGTACTATACGGTATGGGTATGGTATATTACACCAACCCATACCGTATTCCCTCTGTATTGCTACGGTGGAGGCTTTTTCCACCTTATAAACACGTACCGAAGCTCTAGCGGGCTATCGTTTCCTCCTAGGTTTAATATGGTATCAGAGCAAGTCCTCTTCCACCTCTAGCCGCCGATCCGATCTCACAACCAGAAAACCTCATAACGATGTTTATTGTCACATCATGCAGCGTTAATTAGCGCTAAAAAGATACCCGCAAACTAATTAGCGTAAAGACAATTAGCAATAGCGCTAGAAGATACCCACAAACTATTTAATACTGTCTTTTAATTAACGCTAAAAGATACCCGCAAATTTTTATTTCTTTTATTCTAATAAAAAAGGTAGCGCTCAGAGTTCGAACAATTTTTACTTACAGCCAGTATGGACGAGCTCTACCATCAGACCAATTAACCATTGATGTTTATGTGCGCATATGTGAGTCCTTTAAACTTTATGCGCACGCATGCTTCTCTATTAGCGTTGATGATGATAATTAGCTATAACTAGATGAAAATAATTAGCGATAATCAGATAACCGGTGAAGGCGGAGGGCACTTAACTGTACGCATGATTAGCGCTAATTAACGCTGCATGATGTGACAATAATTACCGTTTCACATGCCACGACTCCATGACCATGAGGTCGATCTATCCATCCAGGGATAAATTAGGCGGGACTAAGCCGCTGTTCCATCGTTCCAATGCATGCTTTCTAATTTTTAAAATTATAAAAAATAAATTAAAGGAAAGAAAAGGTGGTAGTGGATATCGAACCCTTGCCCTGCTAAAATCTTTGACCAGCGCGCTCATCAGTCATATACACCATACAAGGACTAATAAACCAGAAACACGTCGCTGTTAACTCTGCCGTTAAACGGGGCCGTTAGGCCATGTACAATGTAAGATGCTTAGATATGTGCTTACCAAAATAAGTCAAGCTTTTTCATAAGCACCGGTGCATGTTTCTATAGGAGGGGTGACTAGTTAAGCATTTGTCTAGTACAAATAAGCATCGGTGCTTAGTTAAAAACCGGTTTATTTTTCTTAACACCTTGCATTGTACATGCCCTTAGAGGGCCTCTGAATGCGTCGTCGCCTGTGGCGTTGCTGGGCCGAAACGCCTTAGCAGGTGACGTTGCTGGACTGGAGACACGTCATTCTAAGTGAAGTTTTGCAATATCTACGTGAAAGTTTTCTGAAGGGCCACAATTAGCTTAATATCTGCTTAAGGGTCATTTAGTAAAAAAATACGCAACTCCTAGCTAGCTAGATTGCACTCGACACACACCTACACAAATTATAGACGTTGCAGAATCTCTTCAGCATACGTAGCTGAAAGGGCAGAGCTGGTAAGAGAATGTGCAGTGTCACCAGGAACCCCGTGGACAACAAGATTACAAGGGCATCCACCTTTTGGCCACGTGTATGGATAGATGCAAAGGCGCGGGCAAAGTGAGCAATCTTCATTGGGGCCTGCGCTCGTACGGTGAGCTAGCTGCCTCCAGATGGATGCACAGCCAGGCAGGCAAGCAAGCAAGCAAAGACGCGTCGTTGTCGTCGGTGTAAGAAGCGCGGTGCATGACGCGCCAACTTCAATGCACACACTAAATTAACCAAAGTCCACTCGAGTAACTTCCAGCTAGCTGGAGCTGGAGTAGCTATCTTTCTCCACACCGCCAAGCTCGGATGCATCTTCCGTCCCAACCAAGGAAGACTTAGTATTGTTTAAGAATAGTGAGAGTAGCTCGATCTTGATTTGGTTGACCAAAAGCACACGACATCCTCCGCGCCTAGCTCGCCGTCGTCGTCCTCACGCGGACACACGGCATTCCTCTCCATTTGACTTGCCCACCAAGTTTGTCCGTCTCCACCCTACACCGACGACTCTGAGCTTGCTTGCATCCCTTTCTTTATAAAATCCTCTCCTCTCCCCTGATCGCCCCATTCCCATCGTGATCCAACAAAGAACCCTTTCCTTGCCTGATCACACCATCATTCCCTTCGTGATCCCACAAACAACCTCCGGCTTCACACATTCTATTCTTCTCTCCGACCACACCAAAATCAATGGCGAACGCGTCGTCGATGCTAAACAACAAGCGCTCCCTCCGGCTCGTCTTCCTCCTCGTGCTGCTCCTCCTCCTGACCGTCTTGACGCCGCGCTCCAGCGCCAGCAGGCCCCTGCGGCAACCAGTCGCCGCTGCTGGCCCGGCCGCGGCCGTGCAGACGATCGCTCTCCCCGCCGCGGCCATGTCGAGGGCCGCCGTGCCGGCCGACAAACTGGTCGGGGCGCTGCTCGGAATGAAGCCCAGGGGGAGGATGCCGCCGTCGGGCCCGAGTAAACGCACCAACGACATCAAGAGCTAGCTAACCATTCGCTTCGTTCAAGCTGCCTGCTCTGATCCGATGCCCATCGATCTTGGTTTCTCTAGCTTGTGCTCGTTTATAGGTTCTTACTTAGAAACCACGACTGATTTTGACCAGTCGTATATATACATTGTTTCATTTGTTCTTTGTCAGGGTAGGTTATACGTACTAGTGTAAATTAATGTAATATAATGAGGATGAACTCCTTCCAGCTTGTAGCGTGCAAATTGTTTCTAGCACACTCAGGTTCTTTTGTAAAGAAAGTTGTTCTTCACATATACGTACATTTCAGTATGAATATAACAATGCATTCAGATTTTTGGCTCATCAGGTTCTTCTTCTGCATCTGTTCTTCTGATTGTTTCACACCGGCCGGGTACCGCGCGCGAACTTCTCACTAAGTTGCAGTACGGACCTATAGCTCTAATTGCTACAGTGCGTACTGTAGTCGTAGCTAGTTTAGAGGGAAACGAAGTTAGGCTTGGAGATCTTTTTTTTTACGAAAGAGGCTGTCAGGCTTGGAGATCTCAAGAAGATCTTGGATCAAGGGAGGGAAGATGATGACTTCGAGCTTGCACATAGTTTTGACCGTTGACATTGCGACCCAGTCCCTACGCGTTCCGTGCGCGACCCCCTGTCTCTGTCTGGGTCCACGCGGAACGATGCTTACGTGGGAGCACGAGCCAGCAAACTCAGCATGCTGTGTGAACAAGCAAGCTTCGCCGCGCGCGGCAGCAAAAGCGTAAAACGAGCTTGCGAGAGACGCGTGAAGGAAGGCGCCACGCCACGGCACGCGTCTTCGGGACCTCCTATGTAGCGCCTCAAGCCCTGCTTCATTGGGCATTGGCCGGCCCAACAAAAAAGGCACAGTTCGTATTCTTTTTAACCGCTATCAAAATCGGTTTTTTTTTATCTGGAAATTTCGAAATCTGAACAAATTTTAAAATCGAACATTTTTTAAAATCTGATTTTTTTAAAATCTGAACACTTTTTTGAGTTCGAACATTTTTTGAAAATTTGGAAAGTTTTTCAAAATCTGAACGATTTTTAACTTGAACAATTTTCATTTTTGAACAATTTTTTGAATTCAAACTTTTTTTTCAAAAACAGGGGTTTTTATCTGATTTTTCTTAAATCTGAGCAATTTTCAATTCTGAATAAATTTCAAAATCTGAACAATTTTCAAAATATGTAAACTTTTTTCGAAAATCTGAAACTTCTGTCGAAAATAAATAAACGAAACAAACAGAAAATAAAACAATAGAAAAAAAAACATAGAAGAAAAAAACGTGAAACAAAATTGCTCCAAGTGGGCGGCCCATAAGTGGGATTCTTCAAGCGACATGACGATGTAGCTTTGCTTGTATAGGTTTACCCGCATCTTACCGTAAGCGGGTCGATCAATCTGTGTCGTTGGGCTTGGGCTGCTGCTCTATTCTGGGCCAAATCAGTTTAAGGGTGTGTTTGGTTACCCATATTCACTATAAGGAATCAGCTAATCTCTGGCGTGGCGATTTTGGGATCACCGACGAGAAACGCCCACGCCGGTAACCTCACGCCAGTGCTATCTGAGATCACCGGCGAGTGCGAGGTCACGCCGGTGATCTGTTGCTAATCACGGCCGGCGTGCGCGAGGCCATGCCGGTGACGTATTGGGATCACTGGCGTGAGAGGTCCCGCCGGTGACGTACTGGCATTACTGGAGTGTGAGATCACGCCAGTGATTAAATTTCGTAAATTAAAAAAATGAATTTAATATATTGCAATTACCAGCATAGTACAATTACTAGCATAATACACGGAAACACATATCATGAAAATTAACAGAAATAGTACCGGGAAGAGCTGCTAGACTCAACAAAGTTCTTAGTAGTCAACATATTTGTAACTATACTAGGTAGAGCTAGCTAGTCACTTAGCCTCTCGACAACCTCAGACTCAGGCATGTAGTCATTATCTTCTCTAGGGTCATGATCCTCGGACTCGGAACTGGAGGAGTCTTGTGGTGCCCTGTATGTGAAGTACGTCTCATTGTGTTCATGATCGAGAAAGAAGGTGCACCTCTCAGTAGGTTGCATGCCGTATGCATTAACAAGCTGTGTCCAAGTAGCACCATTGAAGCAAGTGCGGTCCATCGTGTTTGTACACATAACTTTGAAACTCCGAGTGGGCACCATCATCTGTACCAAGTTGACCTCAAATGTCCTGTGGTCGGTGAACGCAACACCCAGATGCTCCAAGAAGTCACGTCTAACCTTGCACGGGATGTTCTACGTAAAACATCAATTAGAGATTAGTGTTATCTACATGCTCCAAATTAACAAGAAAGGTAGGCTCATAACATGTTGAAGTTTAATATACCAGATAAGTTTCAACATCCCATGGAAGAACAACGCCAAACTTCGTATCCATGCAGTAGATATGGCCACAAACCCCCACACGGATTCATTTTACTGCTTATTATACATATAACAAACATTCGGAGAGTGCATTACACAAGAAATAGTCTAAAATGAACTAGAATACAGCAAGTTACAAAATATACATGAACGAGAAATCATGCCTCATATCATATCACTTGCACCACCCCCAAAATAGTGTCGCAATATTTTAATCACCGGCATGTAACAAGTATATTGAATTTGTGACTCATAGTTATATTGGACACACACAAATCCAGGGATGGTGCGAGTGAGCCAAGTTAGATGCACAAGATGTGTATTTGTGCATATAACAAGGCTCACTTGCACCATCCCATGATCACATAGTGCCACAAGATTTTAATCATTGGCATTGTAACACACATATCAAATTAATACTACATCTAATACTACACATGTAGCATCTAAAATAAACTAACTACACTAAAATCTATAACTAATACTACATATCTAAATAAACTAAGTACACATCTAACACTACAAATGTAAATCAACTAACTACACTAAAATGTAAATCAATCAACTAACTACACATGAAATTGGACTCACCGGCGAGGCAGGGGACGGCGAGGCGAGACGCGGGTCGAGGACAGCGAGGCAGGGGACGGCGAGGTGGGTCAGGGACGGCGAGGCGAGGCGCGGGTCGGGGACGGCGAGGCGGGGGACAGCGAGGCGGGTTGGGGAAGGCGAGGCGAGGCGCGGGTCAGGGATGGCGAGGCGCGGGTCGGGGTCGGCAAGGCGAGGCGGCGGCGGGGAGCGAGAGGGACGGCGCGAGAGGGGAGGCGGCGGCAGAGCGCGAGAGAGACGGGGGCGCGATGCTGTGCGAGAGGAGGCGGCGGCGATGCTGATTTGAGAGAGGTTAGGGTTTGAGAGGAGACTGAAATAGGTAGGTAGTAAAAATAAAATTAATAAAAATAGACAATAAAATGGATTAAAGTCCCAATACAATTGGAGTAAATTCTCAATATTACACTGATTGGTTCATAAAAAAGACAATAAAATAGGTAGGTAGTAGTTGATCTACAACATGGATTCAAGTCTTCTTCACGGTCTTCTTTCTCTTCTTCGTAGTAGTAGTACTGGATCTTATGAAAGGATTGGTTTTTTTGGAAGAAGGTAATGTGGTTCTGCTTCTTCTTGTGGTGTATGGCTCATGTAAGTCGTCTTCTTCTTTAGGATCGTCGAATTGGTGAAAATCTTCCTCGGTCTCGACTTCATCAAGCCCGATGATACTCCTTTTACCTCTCCTCACGACTACACGGCTCGGCCTTGTCGGGTCTTTTTTGAAAAAACATTGGGCCACATACTTAGCCATAACCCAGGGCTCGTTTTCTGCGGTGATTCCCTTCACATTGCTCTGTGCACCAATGGGTTGCGCTTCGGGTATAGTCATGGTAACGAAACCATGATCTTCATAGTCGATATTCTTTGCCCATCTGACGCGGAACATCACCACCTTATAGTCTCCCACGTAGTCAAGTTCCAGATTTCTTCGATCCTTCCGTAGTATCTTCGGTTCACACCACGATCTTTGATTCCATAGTTACCCCAGAGTTCTGGTACACACTATTTTTGTCTTTGGCCTCCGTATAGTATGTGAATCTGTTCATATCATACGCTTGATAAGACATGACATTGTGTGCGGGGCCTTGTGATAAGGTGTATATGATCTCTGCATTTTCATCATTCACTAGCAATGCATTTTCATCATTCACTAGCAATGGATCTCAGAATTCTGTGGCGCACCGCTTAAAGGGTGCGCCACAGAAATCCTTCGCACCCAATTACATGTGGGCCACCCCGCGCTGCCTCTCTTCCATCCGAAATTTCGCTAAGTGTCACAGCGCGCGCTTCCTCGACGTTCTCTCTCGCGCGCTCGACGACCACCACCGCGTCCTCGCCGCGGCAGCTCCCGCCCGCGCGCTCGACGAGCACCGCGTCCTCGCCGCCACTCCACCGCGCTTGACCCGCCCCGCCACCGACGGCCAGGAGCACCTCCACCGCCACCCCCGCAATGCCCCTGCCCTAACCGCACGCTCGGCCCCCGCGTGGCGCCGCCGGCGAAGACCTCCCGTCCTCGCACCTCCCTTCCCTCCGCACCGGCGACGACCTCTACACCGCGCTCGACGACCTCCCTCCCTTCCCTCCCCCAGGTGCTTCCCCTTTCCCCGTCCTCCCTCCCCTACCGAACTGCTGCACCAAGGTGTTTGTAGAAATTCCCCTCTCATTCATCGAGCATTGGTAACCTGTGGTGGTTTTGTGCTTCTGATGTGTGTATTGTTAGTGTTAATCTTGTTGTATAGGCTTAGTCTCATGTGTGTTCTTGTGTGATGTGTGTGCTCGCGTGAAGTAAAAAATGATGACAATTTCATGTGTGTTCTTGTGTGCTGTGTGTGTTCTTGTGTGTTGTGTGTGCTGTCCACTCAAGGTTCACTGATGAAGTAAAAAACTAGTTGGAACTAGGAGCAACTAGGAGCATGCTCTAGTAGATAGTATTCACATTTATCATGTGTGGTCCATATGTGTTTATTATGCAAATTTACTTATAGTTGCAATTTTATTTCGGTGGAACACCGCAAGCGGGTACAGCATGCAACTAGGGTGCATCCTCCGGGAAACCGTGCCGATCACCACGTATGACCTCAGGAGCAAGGAGAATGAGGCTTTGCGCACAGACCTCCTCAAGAAGCTTCACCAACGATACAATTTCCCGGATGATGGAAACAAAAAGGTGGACAACTACGCCATCACGAAGATGAGCACCGCCTTGACCAGCTGGAGAGGCCGGGTGAAGGCGAAGATTGACAAGGGTCTTAGCTGGGCGGAGATCAGTGCCAAAGAGCCGTACATCGACATAGAAGAGTTCGAGGCATTCAAGTTGTCCTTGGAATCTCCGGAGGCTCAAAAATGGACCGAGTGGGGGAAGAAGATGCGGGCACTGAACTTAGGTAACCACCGTTTGGGAAGCGGTGGTTACGCAGGAAAACAGCCCGTTTGGGACAAGGAGGATGCCGAGGTTGCGAGACTTGGGAAAGAGAACATGTGGCATAAAATCACGGACGAGCAAGTTAGGAACTTTGTTCGGTCCCGCTACTATCTGAAGCCGGGGACGGGGGAATTCGTTACCGACTATCAAGATGTGCTGGATTTCGAGAAAACGCTGGTAAGGAACTTAATTACCGCGGATATCTCACAGTCCATTTGCGTTGATTTCTACATGGGTTCACGTTTATTTCCTTTGTCCGCAGGAGGCTGAGTTGAAGGCTGAGGCTGAGGCCAGCCCGTCGTCCCAGGAGGCTCAGGCCGGCCCGTGGGACACGACTTTCAACCAGGCGATGAACGTTTTCAAGGGGAGGGACAAGTCAAAGCCGCCGACGTCAGCTGGCCGTGTGACCGGCTTTGGTACGAGCATGAAGTTCATCGAGTACTACAGCACGGACCCCGAGAAGAAAAAGGAGAGGAGGAAGCCGGCTAAAGATAAAGCCGAGGTTCTCGAGCTAACGACGAAGCTGGAGACACTAGAGAAAGAAAAGGTGGACTCCAGCATGGTGGACAAGCTAGTGGCCGAGAAGGTGGACGAGCAGCTCCGGAGTTTCTTACCCCCTGGCTTGATGGAGGGGTTAGCTGCTTGGAATGCGGCAGGTCGACAGGGGCCGATACACGTGCCCAGCTACGCCGGCAGCACCTCCAGCAATAACGTGTCGCCAGTCCTGGTGACCCCAACGGTGCCCCTGTCGTGGATCAACATACACCAAGGCCGGAGAATAATGATAATGCGCACGAACGGCCGGAGAATGATAGGCCGGCCGCCGGCATCGGCGCCCTTGTCTCGACATTAGCCGAGCTCGACGCCATCACCAAGGTAACTAATTAGTTAGTCCGCGACATCTTCTATGACTATATATGCCTTTGATGACTGCCATATCTCATGCATGCATGGTGCCCAATATGTGTTGACTCCCAGGACATGCCTTGCATACTCCTGCATAGGGTGGGGGCCGGCGGCGAGTTGAAGGAAGTCGCAACGGCCAAGATCATACAACCTTTGACCCGCGATATGCACAACACCCGAATGAGCGAGGCCGTGACGAAAGTCAATGTGAGCGAGGTACTGCCTGAGTTCCGTGACATCGACCCCCCCACGCAACCTCCGGGAGCCGAGAAACACATGAAGCTTGGCGAATGCGGGAAGTGGATGATGGAATGGCCGAAGACCCTGATTCGTCTTGGGGATGTTCTTCATGGGGTCAGGCGCACCGGCGGCGCCACCTCGAGGCTCCGGCCCCGGTCATTCGGCCCCCGCCGAGGCGGTGACAAAAAGCTGTTGCGGATGAACCGGCGCCACAAGCAGCCGTCGCCACCACCCAGAACGAACCGCCGGTCGCCGCCACCACCGGCCGGAAGCTACCGCCGGTCGCCGCCACCACCGGCCGGAAGCTACTGCCGGTCGTCGCCGCCACCAATGGCCACAAACAGTTGTTGGGAACGTCTTCACCGCAACCGTCCAAGGTTAGTTCTGACTTTCCGCATTCCCCGACTCTCCGACTTTCCCGACTAACGGATGTGCTATTGTTTATGTTTAGGACAAAGCCGTTGCACCTCAACTTGGTGGCAACGACCACAATGAGGAGGAGGAGAATGATGTCAACGTCGATGACTACATCAACACTGGCGCCTGCATGGATGGTATGTACATGCCTCCTGTGGATGAAGAACCCTTCCGCGACCACCGCGGTCAACCTGCTCGTCCCACTTCATGCACACAACGCCTGGCCTTCACCGACACGCCTCCGGATGCCGAAGATCATCAAGCTCAACCGGGTAACATTTTCAGCCCTAACACACTGAAAGAAACTGTTAAAGCGGGGTTCACTTCACCCCCACAATCCACAGAGATGAAGAACAAGAAGAAGCACAGGAAGAGAAAAGGATCCTCCAACTCTGCGAGCCAGCCAGCTCCTAAGATCCGGGGTCTTGAAGACACGATTCCACCCCGTGCGGATGGCTTCCCCCGAGTTCATGAGGCTGGTAAACCTATCTTGTCTGGGGACTTGCTCCGCCTTGCAGAAGGACCCATGATTGCCTTGCAGGAATCTATCTTGCATCTAGAGGAGCTCCTTCTTAAAGACAAGCAGCCGAGTTACCCGGCGTTCAAGGTGCCAAAGGAGCTGGTGGACTTCGTCCAGGAAGACCCCGCGGATGTGTTCTTCATAGCGTACGAGGACATCTTCAAACTCTTTCACACTCAACGGCTGGACTATAACATGGTCCGCCTATATGCGCTCGATGTGGCGATGAAGATCAGGAGAGATGATACCCCGTACGTCGCGATAGTGGATCCCTACTACATGCGCGACAGCCATCTGGTGGAAGGATCAAAGACACGGGAAACGGCCATGGAGTACCTCGTAAGGGTCATGCTGGCCAACAAGAGGAAGAACGTCCTTCTTCTGCCTTTCTTTTTCGAGTAAGTACACATCAGCTCGCCACCGTCGTATCTTATGCCTTCTTCTACATTTCTTCCATCGCTGATCCTTTGTCCAACATTCCGTTTCAATTGTGTTGAGCAGGGACAAGTACTGCGCACTCATCTGCGTATCCCCGAGGTGGTCCATTGCCACTTATTTGGACTCGGGGAATAAATCCACGCCGAGACGATACACCAGAATAAAGGGTGTTCTCGATGACGCTCTCGAGGCCTATGCCCAAAAGGGCGGCCTCTTCCATAAGAAGTCGGAATTCTTCACGGATGAGAACACACACAAGTTCCAGCATGGGACCGGATTCCATTGCATCAAGCAACTGGATGGCAGCGTGAAGGAGGCCTACTACGCCCTCCATCACATTAAAGCGATTGTCCGGGATGTCAAGAAAACGAAGATTCCATCTGGTCTCGCAGAATACACCAAAAGTGCGGATGCTCTCACCGATGCTGATTACAGAACAGACTTCCATCGCATCCGGCTGCAGTTGTCAACGATCATCCTCGAAGATGTCATTCGCAAATCAGGGTCCTTCCACTACCCCGGAGGTATTATAGAAGTGCATGTGTAGGGTTATATATTATATATATGCTATACTATGAAACCCAAATAGGATAGCCATATGATTTCCAACCATGACAATTGATTGATTGTCTTGCCTCTCTACTTAGATGAATAAATTATACTCTATTTATATCACTAACCAATATATATCCCAATCCATCTTCAGGGTTGTGTCAGAGGGATATCGAAGAATGACTAGAGGCACAGAATGACACCAGGGAGTGGAAGACGAAAGAAGGCTATCTACCGTTCCCGGCGCCGCTCAAGAAGAGGACTCCATGATCATGCATGCTCCCGCGCGCTCTTGCTCACCATCATCGCCGATGTGTACTACATTTGATCATAGTTAGGCGGCGAACACTTGATTTGTAATGTGTAGTGTGAAATGATGAAACATTCGGCACTTTTGTGACTATGTGTATATACGTATCTCGATCGGTCACTAAGTAATATGCGTGATGACATATTGATTAATGTGTTTGTCTGTTTATATACCTGTCAAATATACCTGTATTTCTGTATAAACCTATATAAATCCTGTATATACCTGTATTTGTACAGCAAAATGGAAAAATACCGGTATTTCTGTTTAATATTTCTGTGGCGCACACTTTTTTTTTTGTGGCGCACCAAGAAACAGTGCGCCACAGAATGCCTCTGCATAGGGGTGCTGCCGAGCTATTTCTGTGGCGCACTGCGCTGGGTGCGCCACAGAAAGTTGCACTTTCTGTGGCGTACGCCCTGGGTGCGCCACAGAAATAATTTTAGTGGCGAGAATTCTGTGGCGCACCCAGCAAACCTGGGGGTGCGCCACAGAATCCCAAAACCGTGCGCCACTAATAGCCGTTTCTGTACTAGTGTTACAATCCGGTTGATCCTACCAACTTGACAAAGCAAGAAGAGATTGATGAGCAACTTGATGCAAATGCCAAATACATTCTCGAGAGTGCCATGTCCGCCAATGATGAAGATCATGTGCGGAATCTCAAAACCGCCAATGAAGCTTGGGTTTATCTTGAGTCTATATATGAAGGCAATGAAGGCATTCAACGATCCAACATAGCTATCCTTCAACATCAAGTTGACAATTTCATAATGCTAGAAGATGAATCTCCCAATGATCTCTTTCGAAGACTCATGAAGCTTGTTGTGACCATGAGGGAGAATGGAAAGAAGGATATGGACAATGAATGGGTCAAGTCCAAGTTCCTCAAGACCATGGTTCCATATAATGAAAATATGGTGATGAATCTTCATGCTAGAGCCGACTACACAACAATGTCTTCCAATGACCTATTGGCACAATTCATCACCTATGATACCTTGAAGGCCACTTCCAAGTCTTCCATCAACCAAATTCGTGGCACTAAGAACCTTGCCTTGAAGGCTCATGTGGAGAACATCCAAGATATGAAGAAAGCACAAGTGGTCATCATGAAGAAGATTTTGTGGGTGAACTCAATGAGGTTCTTGCTCTTGCCGCCACCAAGTATTGGAACAAAAAGAATCTCAAGAAGCAACTTCTCCCCACCAATGAAAAGAATGTGCTTTAATTGTGGAAAGGAGAATCACCTTGTGAAGGATTGCCCCTATGAGAGAAGAGAAGATCATGGAGGCCAACTCATCTTAAAGAAGAACAAGTACTTCACCAAGCCCAAGTACCTCATCAAGAGAGCTCCTCAAAAGGCTCTTGTCCGCAACACATGAAGAAGAGTATGAGTCCGGTGGCGAGAGGAGGATGATGATACAAGTGAGGAAGTGGGGATGGCGGCTCTTGCAATGGGCAACCTTCCTCCTTCATTGGCACCCCTTTTCTCCGCTCCAAATGACAACAAGATCCCAAGCCTATGTGCCTCATGGCCAAGGAAACCAAGGTGAATTCCCCACCTAAAATTACTATCTCCTCTAAACCATCTCTCTTGGATTGTGTTGAGGATGTAGGGAAAAATGAGAGAAAGAGGATACAATTACCCTCTTTATAAACAAGCTCCAAGGTCCAACCAAGAAAATGGTTGAGGCTCTCATGTACCAATATGGAGAAGCCAAACACCTCCTTGAGGAGAAGGAGAATAGGATTTATGAGCTTGAGGGGCATGCACGTGATCATGCCGATAAAATTGGTGAGCTAGAAGATCAACTTGTTGAGGAACAAGTGTTCCGGGAGCAACTTGAGGAGACCCAAGCCAAGGATTTATCCAAGGCAAAAGAAACCCGTGAAACCTCTATTCAAGTTGCTAGTGATCTAAAAATTAAAAATGATGAGCTTGTAGAGAGTCATAACAAACTCCTTGAGAATTTTGAGCAACTTAGGGAAACCCACAAGGTGACCTCAAGTGAGCTCACCAAGCTCAAGGGGTCACATGCTAAATTACAAGCTCAATTTATATATGCTAGCTTCACCACTCCTCATAATGATAAAGATGCCAATGCTTGTGCTACTAACCCTTATGTCTTAAAGCATCTCTCATGGAGGAGAACACTAGGTTGAAGGCCCAACTTGAAAAGGGCCTAGCCACTTGTATCCAAGGGGAAAAGAACCTCAATGATCTTTTGACCAATCAAAAGGGAGTGGTTGGCAAGGAAGGGCTTGGGTTTGCTCCCAAGTCCAAGAAGGCAAACAAGAAGAAGATGCCTACCTCCCCTTCAAAAGATATTATTTTTGTGAAGGAGGGGGAGTTGGGCAAGAAGAATGTTGAACCCATTGTGGGTGGTAAGCCACAAGGGGCAATGCCACTCACAATGACTTTGCCGGAAAATATAACCCCTCATATGTGCTTATGAAATCTAGAAATGGTTATGTTTTTGCTAAATATGTTGGTACCTCATATGGAGATGATTATCACTATGCTATTTGGGTTCCAAAGACCCTTGTGACTAACAAAAGAGGACCCATTCCAAAATGGGTACCTAAATCAAAGACTTGATTTATTGTAGGGCTTTTCTTCCGGTGGATCTTCATGGCTCATTGATAGTGGGTGTTCATCTCACATGACCGGAAGCAAAGAAGTAGTAAAGGGCTTATTGAAACAATTACTCTCATTCTCTCATGTCACCATTGGGAACAATACAAGACTTAAGGTATTGGGATATGGCAAGGTGGTGATCACACCGGAGTTATCAATTGAGAAGGTCCTCCTTGTTGAATCCCTTTCATATAATCTACTTTCCGTTGGTCAATTATGCGATGCCGGTTACACCGTTATCTTTAATAAATACCACGTGACCATCCTTTTCACAAAATCTCTTAAAGTAGCCTTTGTTGGATTTCGTGAGAACGGTTTGTATGTGGTCGATTTCTCGAAAGAGACCACTCAAATTGCCACGTGTCTAATGGCTAAATCCGACAAGGGTTGGCTTTGGCATCGCCGGCTAGGCCATGTCGGTATGAGAAATTTACAAACTCTTGTAAAGGGTGGACACGTGGTAGGACTAACCGATGTTAATTTTTCCAAAGATCGTCCTTGTAGTGCTTGCATAGCCGGAAAGATGCATGAAAAGAATCACCCCAAGAAGACCATTATCTCCACTAAGAGGCCTTTGGAGCTCCTTCATATGGATCTTTTGGGCCTCCCACATATGATAGTCTTGGTGGCAAGAAATATTGTTTGGTGATTGTGGATGATTATTCAAGATATTGTTGGACTTTCTACATCAAGAAGAAGAGTGAAACTCAAAAGATATTCATTGACTTTGCAACCCTAGTTCAACGCCAATATGACTCCAAGATTTTGGCAATTAGAAGTGACAATGGTACGGAGTTCAAGAATTACACTATGGATGATTTCCTAAGTGGGGAGGGCATTCAACACCAATATTCCGCTGCATATACTCCCCAACAAAATGGTGTCGCCGAAAGGAAGAACCGCACTCTTATTGATATGGCAAGAACTATGATGGCCGAATTTCATTCCCCATACAACTTTTGGGCCGAAGCCATCAACACCGCTTGTCACTACTCAAACCGGCTCTTCTTCCGTCCTCTCATGGAAAGACACCATATGAACTCCTCACCGGTAAAAAGCCAAATGTATCTTACTTTCGAGTCTTTGGTTGCAAATGCCATGTTTACATTAAAGGTTGCAAAATTGCTAAATTTGAATCTAGATCTTTTGATGGTATACTTGTTGGATATGCCGCAAAGTCTCATGCTTATAGGGTCTACAACATATCCACCGGGTGTGTTGAAGAATCTATGAACGTGGAGTTTGTCGAGGATAATGGCTCCCAAGCGGAGCATATTGATCATGATGATGTAGGTGATGATGCTCCATCTCAAGCCATAAGAACTATGGGGATTGGAGAACTTATTCCTATTGAAGGACCTATTGATGATACTCAAGAAGAAGGAACAAGTTCTACTCAAGTTGAGCCATCCACCTCAAAGTTGATCAAGAAACTATCCAAGAACAAGAACATGATATTCATTCACATGATCAAGAAGATGGTCAAGACCCACCCAACTCTAGTGGTGAACGAGAACATAATGAACCCACAACCCAAGAACTCCACTTAGGGTTGACCATGAGCAAGATGAAGGCAATGATGAAGATATTTGTGTTGGTGAAACAATTGGTCAAGCCATGGAACGCCGGGTCATCCGGCGTGCATCAAAATTGGATCATCTTTCCCACTTCAAAGAAAATATCCTTGGGAGTATTCGTAGGGGTGTGTCCACACGCAAACAATTATCTAACTTTTGTGGTCATGTCTCTTGTTTGTCTAGCTTAGAACCTCTCAAGGTATATGATGCTCTTGAAGATATGGATTGGGTTGCGGCTATGCATGAAGAGTTGAACAACTTCGAGCGCAACAAAGTATGGTCATTAGTTGAAAAACCCAAAGACACATGCCATAATGTCATTGGAACCAAGTGGATATTTAAGAACAAGCAAGACTCACATGGTCAAGTCATCCGCAACAAAGCAAGATTGGTTGCACAAGGCTACACCCAAATCTATGCCCCCGTTGCTAGACTTGAATCCATTCGCTTACTAATTGCTTATGCATCTACTCATAATATTGTCTTATATCAAATGGATGTTAAAAGTGCTTTCTTAAATGGTCCACTAAATGAGTTGGTGTATGTTAAACAACCTCCGGGTTTCGAAGACCCTAAATTTCCTAACCACGTCTACTTACTACATAAGGCTCTTTATGGGCTCAAGCAAGCTCCACGTGCTTGGTATGATCATCTCAAGGAGTTCTTAGTAGACCGTGGCTTTGAAATTGGGGTAATAGATCCCACTCTTTTTACAAAAAGGGTAAATGGAGACTTTTTCGTATGCCAAATATATGTTGATGATATTATCTTTGGTTCCACTAACCGTGAATTTAGTGATCAATTTGGCAAGCTAATGACCAAGGAATTTGAGATGTCCATGATGGGAAAGTTGAATTATTTTCTTGGCTTTGAAATCCACCAATTTCGAGAAGGAACATTCTTATGTCAAGCCAAGTATATTAAGGACATGCTCAAGAAATTTGACATGAACAATGCCAAGCCATATAAGTTTCCCATGGACTCCAAGGCGGATCTTCACTTAGATCCGGATGGTAAGGAAGTTGATCAAAAGCTTTATCGTTCTATGATTGGATCTTTGCTTTACCTTTGTGCATCTAGACCGGATATTATGTTTAGTGTGGGTATGTGTGCAAGATTCCAATCAAGTCCTAGGGAAAGTCATGAAACCGCGGTTAAAAGGATTCTAAGATACTTGATGGATACTCCTAACTTTGGTCTTTGGTATCCCCATGGCACAAGCTTTGATCTTGTAGGTTATTCGGATGCGGATTGGGCGGGTTGCAAAATGGATAGAAAATCAACTTCGGGTACTTGCCAATTCCTTGGTAGGTCCCTTGTGAGTTGGTCTTCTAAGAAGCAAAATTGTGTGGCCTCGTCCTCCACCGAAGCCGAATACATTGCCGCCGGAAGTTGTTGTGCACAACTATTATGGATGAGGCAAACTTTAAAGGATTATGGTGTCATTTGTGACAAAGTGCCTCTTTTATGTGATAATGAAAGTGCCATCAAAATTGCTCACAATCCGGTTCTTCATGGGAAGACCAAGCATATTGAGATCCGGTATCATTTTATTCGAGATCATGTTGAGAAGGGTGATATTGCAATCAAGTATGTCAACACCAAGCTTCAACTCGCCGATATGTTCACAAAGCCTCTTGGTGAAGCAAGATTCAAGGAGTTGAGAGGAGAACTTAATGTGGTGGACATAAGCAATTGGATTTAGTGGACTTCTTGCATACCTACCCATATTAGACGATATTCATTTGGTTTGGATGTAGGCATGGACATAGGGGGAGTGCGGTCCTAATCCATTGGACTATCCCTCCCCCCATTATGCCGATAGTAAGAACTCATTTTGTCTCTATATTTTCATTTCATGAATTGTGAGCTTAAATGACGAGTAGTGGCCGTGAACCCAAGATACATCTTCGCGGTGTCACACCACAAACTCATACATGGTGGCCTAGGCCACCGCCCTCTTCTTTATGAAGAGTTGGTTCTTTTGGGTCTTAATTGAAAATCATTTGGAATTTTTGGTCTTTATGTTGGTTTTATGGAAAACACACTCAACTTGGCATTTCCTTGTTCGATTCTTGCAAGCTTGAGTGTGAAGTACCAATGTCAGTTTGGCAATCCTGTCCCAAGCCTATCCTACCTAAAAACATTCTATCTTATGCACACAAGTCTTGTTTTGCAACTGAGGAGAACGGGTTCAGCAGGCCAGAATTTTTCTGTTTCACAGAATTTCTGAGAGTCGGAATATCCGATGCCTGACTTGATCGGATTATCCGATCCGTCGGATTATCCGGTCTAAGTCAGACTCGGAATATCCGACTTTGCGGTTTGTCTCTATTTCTGGAGAGCGTCGGGGTGAAGGGCTCATACGAGTTTTTCTTCCACCCCGACACTCTCTCTCCACCCCACCGCCGCCTGCCGTCCCCACGCCGTCTCCGGCGACTCCCTCCATCAATCCTTGCGGTTTTCGGCCGGATCTGGTGCTCCTCCTACCCGGGAACTCCTTCCTCCAAGCAGTTTCCTCAATGGAAGAGGGTAAATCTCTCATTTTCAAATCTTGGGTGTTCTTCATCTAGATTCGTAAAAAGGAGTTTTATTGATGCTTTGCTTGAGGATAGAGTCTCCCTAGGTCATTCCCTGCACACTAGGAGCACTAGGGTAGCATCATTTTGTGTCGATCTACTTTTAGACCTAGGATTCGAATCAAACTGTTCTGAAAATTTCAGATCGGATTATCCGTTCTGTGGAATCGGATTATCCGATTCCGACAGTTAAGTTCAGAATTATTTTGATTTGCCTAGGCCTAAGTATTATCAACCTGTGGATGCTCTCCTATTGTACCTTGTGTCATTCCTTGCTCTGTGACTTGTGTGTACTCATCTATGCTATCCATCTATTGCTTTATCTCACAGGTGGTTCGAGTAGTCCTCCGAAGAAGTTTGCTAGAAAAGAAAAACTGTGAGCCAAGAAGAAGTCGTGAAGCAAGTTGCCTCTAGGCCTCCGAGGAAGGGCAAGGAAACTCGCCCCAACTACTTGACCATGCCAAGCGTTGACTATGCCCGAGTTCGTCAGTCCAACTGGTATAGGACTGTGCCCAGAGATGAAGAGATTGAAGATCCAAACTTCTGGTGCATGGAGCAGATCTATATACACAAGGACATCTATCAGCATTATCAGCACCCTATTCGCCCGATGCAGCCCTACAAAATGCGAGATATCAAGGCCAAGGCCAGTTATGCTCAAGCTGCAGATGTGATTGAACTGATGGGCATGGTTCCTCTCATTGAAAAGCAATGTCCCTACAATGTGCCACTGATTCTGCAGTTTTTCTCCACCTTGGTGATCGAGAGTGACCATCAAAAGACCATGAAATGGATGTCGGGTCGCACTCAGTGTACATCCTCCTTTGCTCGGATGGCTACTCTCCTTGGCTATTCTTACCAGCAACCTTCCTCCTAGTGGTTACGTATGCACTCTGTTGAGAAGCCCAATAAAAACATATTGAAGGACATGTATGGGGCTGGTGGAATTATTGGCCAAAAACAGGGCCTCCTGCCCCTCTATGACAGCTTGTGATCATCTTCCGCTCAACTATTGCTCCCAGCGGAGGTAACAATGACAATATAGTCGCTCCCCTTGCCAATCTGCTTTGCCTTGCTAAAAATATTGTTGAGAATGAAGACCCTGACGCTGATTTTAAAGTGGATGTGATGCATTTCATCTTTCGTGAGTTGTTTGACTCTATGGTCATGGGCTCACTATTCCTTATGCTCCTTACATCATGATGCTCATCAAGGACACTATGAAGAACCACAACTTCAGCAAGTATGCTATGCAGCCCCATTCGTACAAGAGGGTTTATCAGAAGAGGAAAGAGGTCATTCCATCTTCTGCTGCTGCAGCTCCTGCCCGAGGTTCCTTCATGGGTGATGCACGTCGTGGCGCCACCAGTCAGTCTCCGGTTCCTTCCTTTGCTCCGCCCAAGAATCTGAACTGGTTCCAGCGGAACATCCTGTGTATGAATGCGGACATCCGGAGGGGACAGTATGACACTTATCTTAGGCAGGAGAACATTCTCAAGCACCTTCCTCGCCTCGCAGATGACCCCCCAGAGTCTGCTCCTCTCTCTTATGATAAGTGGAACGAGGGCTCTCAGTTTCCATGGGCTCAGCTTGAGTCTCATCTTCTAGAGACAGCTTCTGCTGGCCCTTCCCGGCCATCCTACACTCGTGCCCGTAATTATGAGTCTTCAGAAGAGGATGATGCTGAGTTTGAGGACAATGATGGTGATGATGATGATGATGACGGTGACGATGTTGATGATGACGATGCCTCTGAGTCGGAGTGATCTACTTGGGCCGTAGCATCGCTCTTTTCCTTTTTGGCGTTTCGATGCCAAAGGGAGAAGTAGTTCTATTAGGTCTCCGTGTGGGATTTGCATGGGTTTCGGGCACAAGCATATGCTTTTACCATTCTTGTTGCGCTTGTGTCCATTTATGTCGAACTTATTCGTGTTGTGTTTTCATGTGGAACTTATGTGTGTGAACCTTTGTGCTTAAGTTATGAGACATATGGATTTCTTATATGGTTATGAGTTGTATCCTTGTGCTATGGTTTATTTCTACTCTATTGTGCACAAGGTATAGTTCTCTCTCAAAGCTCAACCTATTTTGATATGTCTCTCATGAAATTTCCTATCTAGTTTCCTTACTATTTGGAGGTGCCCTCTTCCTATATGTGTTGCATTTGTATTCCAATGCAATTTAATTATATGCACACATTCAGGGGAGCTTCTCATGTCTTAAGCTTGAGAATCTAGGTAATATATAATTATGCTTTCCTTGCAAATCCTAGTGTTGTCATCTAACACCAAAAAGGGGGAGATTGAAAGGACATTTCTTAAATCCCTTGTGTTTTGTGTGTTAGGCAACAACACTAGTGATGATTTAACATGTGAATCAAGTGATGCAGGTTTTAGGTGATTAAAAAAACTTTGCATCAAATCCAAAAAGGGAGTTGAAAAGAGCTTGTTGTGTTGCTGAAGGGAATCGGATTATCCGATCCAGATGTATCAGATTATCCGATTTGCAAGGACTGCTGGAATTCGGCTAAGGACTACGAGCAACCGCTCACTGAAGATATCCGGAATATCCGATTTTGGAAGATTCGGATTATCCGATCGTCAGGAATTGCTCGAATTCTGCTAAGGATTACAAGCAACCGCTCACTGAAGATATCCGGAATATCCGATTTTGAAAGATTCGGATTATCCGATCGTCAGGAATTGCTCGAATTCTGCTAAGGACTACAAGCAACCGCACACTGAGGTTCTCCGGAATATCCGATTATGGTCTGCTCGGATTATCCTATGGCATCGGATTATCCGATGCTGACTTGGATCAGATTATCCGACTGACCTGTCTGCAACGGCTAGAAATCGTGGAGTAGTATATAAAGGCCTTCTCCTACCTTGAGCAGGGTACCATGACCAGAAATATCTAGCCCACCATTGTTGAAAGCTTGAAACTCCTAGATCTCTCTCCCTACCCACTCAAACACCTTGTCCTTCTAGGACTTGGGGGAGTTGACCTAGATCTACACTTCCACCAAAGCGATTTGAATTCTACATCCATTCCTTGTGAGGAACTTGCTACTCTTGGCTTCATTGGAACCCTAGAGGTCGTTGGTCGTTCTTGTGGCTTTGGGAGCCGCGGGGACTAGCCGGGAGCCTCCAATTAAGTTGTGGAGTCGTGCCCCGGCCTTGTGATTCTTGTGGCTTTGGGAGCCGTGGGAATTTGGTGAGAGCCTCCAATTCGGTTGTGGAGTGTGCCTCATCCTTGTAAAGGTTTGTTGCCGGCCTCAAGGGCATCATATAGTGACTCGTGGAACTCCTCATTGGAGGATAACACGAGGGAGATACGGTGTGCCATATCAAGGCTATTCGGGGCTCACTTGTGACCCGCACCGCTTCAACGAAGACGTAGCTTCCATTGGGAAGTGAACTTCGGGAATCATCTCCGTGTCACCGTGTGGTTATCTCTTAACCTTCCTTTACTTGTATTGCTAGCTTATCTTGTGTAGAATATCTTGCTAGCTTGTTTATTGCTCATCATATAGGATTGTTCACCTAGTTGCATATCTAGAGAACTTATATTTGAGCAATTCCCAAATTTGTATTAAAAGAAAAGAAATTTTTTAGTTGCCTATTCACCCCCCCCCCTCTAGTCAACCTACTCGATCCTTTCAATGACCCTGGTACACGGTTTTACAGGACCTCAATTTTAATAGCTGGCGGTAAGCTGTCTTGTCCATACATTTGACACATGCATAGTGTCCGTGGCACACCTGGCAAGACACATACCCTAACCCCGGAAAGTCTTGTACCGTCGTCATCAAGACGACTCTCATATTGAAATATTTTTCTTTGTAGGCATCCCATGTACTGACACCTTTCTTATCCCATAACGTGTCTAGCTCCTCCTTTACCAGTTGCATGTACATGTTAATATCGCTACCTGGTTGTGTTGGCCTTGGATTAGCATAACCATGTGTATGTATTTTCTCTTCATGCACAACAAAGGGGGCAAGTTGTACATCCATATAAACACGGGCCACATGCTGTGATTTGGGCTCTGGTTCCCAAAGGGATTTAGTCCATCCGTACTAAGGCCCAACCTCAAGTTCCTTACCTCATCCGCGAACTCTTTGTTCATATAGTCAACCTTTTTCCACTGCAAACCATCCGCTGGGTGTCTCAACATGTTATCACTTACTTTTTCCTTTGTCCTTTCCTTGTGCCAACGCATTAGCTTTGCTTCTTTCTTGTCCTGGTAATAGCGTTGCAAAATAGGAATGAGAGGAAAGTACCATACAACCTTATGAGGACTCTTCTTTCCACGCTTGTAACAGGAGTGACCGCACACTGGACACACTAAACTATTCGTGTGCTCGTTCCGATAGATGATGCAATCATTGATGCACGCGTGATATCTAGTGTGCGGCAAATCAAGAGGGCACACGACTTACTTAGCCTCTTCGACATTCTAAGGCAATTTGTTCCCTTTGGGTAAAAATTCATGCACATACTCTAAAATCAAGTCGAGGCATTTATCGATGGCTTTTGTTTTTGCCTTGATGTCAAGAAGTTTAAGCGTCACGTCCAGACGGTTGTACTCGGGACTGCTACCTTCGTACAAAGGAGTTTTTGAGTCTATCGACAGTTGCTCCAGCTTCTTTGCCTCCTACATGCCGCACATTCATTAGTCGTCTTCTTACGAAGCAACTCTTGAAGATATGGGTCAGCCAACTTTGTTGCTAACGAGCTTTCCGTGCCCATCTCATCTTCTTCAGGCCGACATCATCATCATGATCATCATCGATGTCAATGTTTCCCCCTTATTCATCATCGTCCGACGACAACCATTCCTCAACATCGGGCATATTCTCATTGATTTCATCATCACCTGATCATCTGGCACCAACTCATAGCCTTCCATGAAACCACTTTTGAGCAAATGCGACAACAAAGTTCCTCTGAAGGGGTCAAACATGAGTGTGTTCTCGCATTTACGACAAGGACATGGAATAACGCTTTCGTCCCTCTCGTACATTTTCTTCACCGCCGTCTCCAAATACGCAGCTGCGGCTACACCTCGATTGTCCATGTTCACCGTCATCGATGCCTACACAAATATGTACACGAATTAAACCAAAATAGAAAAATTCGGCATGACCTTTGCTAAAAATGGGACGTATCGAGTGCCAAAAATTTGACGAAACGTCGTTTCATCAAAACATTAGCACTCATTTTCCTGCATGAGAAACAACACACACCACCAAATATGCATCTTCATGACCATAAACGCATGGCCGAATTCGGTTTCAACCACACATGAACAAGATAATAAATGCGTGGCCAAAATTAAATATGGCTCCAACCCAAATATGTATATGTGATAGTAATGATCGATTCGGAGATAGAGATGTTACCACAAGTAGTAGAAAACACCCAAGCTAGCTCCAATCCATTGTATCTTCCATTAGTAAACCTAGAGAGGGGGAAGTTCAATTAATTAGAGAGTTAGTGAGATAGAGCAAGTAATTAAGAAAGTGATTGGTGGAGAGAGAGAGGAGAGAGAGTAAGTGGGGGGGGGGGGGGGGGAGAGAGTGAGTGAGTGGAGGAGAGAGATTAATTTACCTTGCTTGGAGTGTGGGAGGAGAGAGTAAAAAAGAAGAAGAACCAAGGAGGAAGAAGATAGATCCAAAGAGGTAAAGAGTAAAGTGAGTGGTGGGGAAAGGTGGTCACATGGCTACAGAATTTTCACGTCGCAAATTACCGGCGTGGTGGACAAAAGCCACACCAGTAACCTCAAACTAATTACCGGCATGTGGAAAAAAGCCACGCCAGTGATTTGCTGGGTCCGTATCGCGCGGTAGACCATACACAATTACCGGCATGTGCTCTACTAGCCACGCCGGTGATTACACACAAAGTAATCGTCGTGTCTTGGTAGTCCCACGCGGGTAACATGTTTCACTGTGGTTCGATTTTTGGGCCCACAAATCACCGGCGTGGCTCTAAGATGTCCACGCCGCTGATTCCACCGTATCACCGGCGTGGAAAAATTCCCACGCCGGTGATTAGCTGCAGAATTTGGTCCCAGCAGATCACCGGCGTGGGGTTTAGGTGGCCCGCCGGTGATTACAAGCTGGCTATTAGCTGTTTCCTTGTAGTGATTGAATCGGTGCTTAATTTTGTGTTGTTGTTTGGTGTGTTGCACTTGTGGTTTCAGGGCGAGAAGATGCGAAATGAAAGAGTTTGGTTTTGTGCAATGGTGTAGTCTTCTCACCAGATCATTTCGTTGAAGAAACGACCAATTCAACTGTTTCTACTATGTACTTTTGGTCTGGTTTAAGAAGCGCGTGAGTAAGGATTTCAGTGAACCCCAACAACCAAACATGCCACTTTTGCATCCGTCGGCCTGTGTGGTCTCCTTTGTGAGCAACCAAACACGCTCTACATGTGTTTTGAAATCACTCCTTGCTTCTAAGTCTCTCGGCTATGTTAGGATTCTTCTTGTTATGAACTCCGGCTATGCCAAGCTTAGAGATCTCTCTGGTGGCTCACCACGTAGGCTTTAGCAGTAGGTTGAGAGGAAAGATGTGGACTTAGTCACTCCGTTGAATCATTTTGAAGTTACTACCTGAGAGGTTTTTGTTTTGCGAAAGGTCCCTGGCATTAAATGAAACACCGAACGGTACAAAACACCTCAACAAGAATGAAAATTACAACGAAATCTTTGAGATGCCCTTCGTCTTCAACCTCTAGACCGTGTCGACGGCGCGCCGCAACTGTAGCTCTCCCTGAGCCAGCCTAACGTTGTTGGTTGCAGACGGGAAGTCGCCGAATGGTCTAGAAGATCACATCCGTCTCAGAGACGAAGAAGAAGGAAGAACCGTTGATGAAGCTCCTCGACGATCCGGAGAACCCACCGGCAGAAGAATTCCTCAAGACCACACCACTCCCACAGGCTTCTCGACGTCGCCGACGAGATGGCACCTTATTGAAATGAGGCGCCGCCGCCGCCATCTGAGCGTCGCTCCAACAAACATTGGCACTAATACCCAAAAACGGAGCCCTCCCACCGCTGAGGGCCGAGATCCACCACGCTTCCATGGCCTGAAGGCTGCAGAGGCGGAGCAGATCAGCGACGACGCCGACGGGAGGCGAGGGGTACTGCTTCGCGTCTCTTACTACCTGAGAGGTCAACTAAGTAATTGTATTGCCCCTATCACTACTGGTACCTAAAGTTTTGAAAGTTATCACATTTACACTCTCAATTGTGTGGTTAGTAAAATTGTTGACCTTCTCTTTGTTGTTTGTTTTTATATTATGTCTCACAATCACCGTCTTTCATGCCAAAATGACTTCACCTTATTTGGAATATTTTCCATATAAATCCTAGACTCCTAGTGACATGTTTTTCTTATGTGTTTACGCTGTGCTGTGTAATATGTGCAAGATATTTTCCGAAAAGACTCAAGACATGCTACTTTTAGGAAGCTTACAATTTTCGGCTCATTTTTTCCTCAAAGCGGGAGTTAAAACTTAAAATGGTGTAAACAATTACCGATGTTATAAATCATGTGGTTACCACTACACACATAGTCTCAAAGTGAAAATAAAGTGGGGGCATTGATGCATCTATCATCGAACCGCCTTCTCCTCCTCGCGAATCCTCCTAGCTAGCGTTTTACGAGGTATTCAGACGTACAAGAAGGGATGAACTCTAAGAGGTGATTTGGTAGACCCGATCGCTTGACTTAGGCATAAAAGTTGAAGTGGCTAGAGTTTCCAAAACCCTCAAGCCAAGCTAAAACTAATAGTTAATTGTGGTTGCTCCATCCACTTATATAGGCATCATTAGATGGGCTTAGACACTCATGTCATTGTCGGGCGTGGCTCCTCTCTCCACGGAGATTGTAGCTGGTGGGACATAAGGTGTCGAAAATCCACGAGGGCATTCAGAAAGGTGAGTCGCGTGAGGAAGGATGCGGCACAATCTCTAGCGCAACTAGGCAATGATGATGCAAATTGACATGTTAGTCGGTGGTTACCTGACTTGCGTGTCGGAGACAATCACACACAATTGTATGAACATACTACTATATATAAAGGGCGGCACGATCCGCAGCCTCTCAGCCATCGTCCTACTGTTCATACTACTAATGGTTCCTGGCCGTCCGATCGTGGATCAAGGCTCACATCTACCCTATCCGGTAAACAGTACCTGTGAACAGTATTCGGCGATGAACAGTGGCCGCGATGAATAGTGTCTACGATGCACAGTGCCCGTTGCCCCGAACAGACTCCGCCATGAGCAGTACCGGGGATGAACAGTGTCCGCGGTGAACAGTACCGGCAGTGTCACCCTCCATTACCAGTCGACGAATAGTGTCTGCGATGCACAGTGCCGGTTGCCCGAACAGACTCCGCGATGAACAGTACCGGCAGTGTCACCTTCCATTACCAGTACCAGCCGTCGACTGGACGAAGTACCACCGTGATGATCCTTTTTATGATAACACATACATGAAATATATGCGCGTCGACAAGTAGGTTCCATTCCCGTGATCGGTTTCGAGTTTGGTCGACTCTAACTGCTTAATTTTGGATCTAGGTTCGCAAAAACATTTGACGAATTTTGTCAAATTCGTCGCACTCAGTCTCAGTCATCTGTTTGAATTTTCCTTTCACGAGCAGACGGATATCATCCTTCCAAACAACTTTTATGTTTTACCATTTTTATTTTGACGGACATATACGTATTTCTCTCTAATCTTCAAATTCAACTCAAAGAATTCATCTAAATCCATCGGCTCATCCATGGTTACTATACCTTACACTGAAGAAAAACGTACCTATTTCAGATGAATAGTGCTCCACCCGGTAAACAAGCCGGTCACACCGGTGAATAGCTGTGTAATGACGGTGAATCATCCGGTGAACAGCCGATCAACCTTTTTTAGCTTTTTTTTCTTAGTTTCTTTTTACACATAGACTTTTCTTTTTGGCAGTAGTTTTCAGCGTATATTTTCTGGCTAAAAAATTTCCAAGCGTATTTACATAGGTCTACCTTCTAAACGAGTTTAAACTTTTGACGGTATTTTTCTTTAGCTTTTTAACAGTTTTTTAAACCTTCTTTGGACTTTTCGATTGTGATTTTTGGTGTTTTTTGTCTAAAAAATACAAACCGAATTTACACACATATACCTCTCGAACAAGTTTAGATTTTTCCGACCTACATGAGTTTAGACTTTCTTATGGTATTTTTTTTCACTTTTTTCCAGTTTTTGAACCTTCTCTTTCACTTTTTTTTCATTTTTAAAACCTTTTTTCGACTTTCCGATAGAATTTTTTGGCTTTTTTTAAAATTACCAACCGCATTTACATGCATGCATATACCTCTCAAACAAGTTTAGACTTTTCGACTGTATTTCTTAAAAAAAACTTAATATTTTCTCCTCTTTTTCTCATTCCTTCTTTATAGCCTATAGAATGATAATTTGCGACACAAATTTCCGTCCCAGCACAAATTTTCGTCCGACATTCGTCCACTGTACATCCGGCTATTTTTAGATTCATCTCAGTTTATCTTTAAAATATTACAATTGGTGATCACAAAGTTATATAATGATTTAATAAACCCACTGTACCTGTCAATACAAATTGAACTCACACGTCTAACTACAAACAATTCTCTTAATACATACAATCTTTCGCTTCTGCTGTCGCGCCATCTTGCCTAGTTTTTGTAATAAAGCTCATGGTTCAAGCTATAGGATAGGAGGCACGTAAATGGACCCAAATAAGAGAGAATCGTTTTCAATAAACGGAAAACAAAATCGTGGTTTCAAAAAGAGACAAGAGCTCGAGGAAGATGCGTGAGGAGTGAAAAAAAAAAAAACTGGCATTGTTTCCCTTCACACATTATAAAAATGATATAGAAATCCCTAATTTTTTTCCCTCTACCCCGGCTGTCCCTATCCCCTCCCCTCGCCGGCGGCGCAGCAGATCGCGACTGCACCCTCGTCGACGTTCACCTCAGTCGAACCCTAGCAACCCGTGAAGGTTCCTTGCCGGAGCTGTCCTTCTTTGTTACTCACCGTCGGTTCTCCCGCGTCGCCCCGAGCCTCCTCTCTCTTTTCTCCTCGGGAGGCAGCTTCACGCCCTCCGGCGACGTCGTGGTTGCAGGGAGCTTCCGGCGCTCATGGTCAATATCGGTAAGTGCTCACCGACACTAGTGCCTGAGCTCGAGCATGCGCCGGCGAACCCGGACCCCTCATCTATCTCTCCGGACGCATGGGAGCGCTTCGAGACCGCCGCGCTCGGTGTCATGGGCCGGATCCATCCAACCGTCCCCTCGGAAGGCCGCCGCGCCGCCGTCGTGGACTACGTCCAGCGCCTCGTCAGGTGCTCCGTCGGCTGCGAGGTACCAATTGCTCCATTCCGGCATGCTCCAATTTATATTACTTCATATTCTTTTCTTACTGTCCCGTTGTTAGACGAACTCTACAATTCCTTTGCTTTGTGTAACCAACGACATGGGCACGGGGTATACATGTTTGTAGTGCCTATCTGTTCGAGCGTGACAATTTTGAGATCATGTCTGTCTAGCAGCCTTGGGCGCTTCAGGAGATTCCTCACCAGCTATTCTGATTCATCTTTTAAGTCATGGAATTGTTGCCAGGATAACCCGCTATCATGTTGTTGTTGTGGCTCATTACATGGTTACCCTCTGCGGCTTTGTTTAGCTGTAGTGGCTCCAGTGTGATAGTGCTAGGCGTAGCAATGCCGCCAAATGGATAGACAAGTAGCTATATTTGGAATCGTGTTGTTGTGTATATGTCAAGTTTTTATTGGCTATGAATGTATCAGTGTCCCTTGTCGGGTGTGCACTTTAGTTCCCTCATCTTATGGCTCTATTATCTATTTATGTGAGTGGTGGATTGATGGATGGCATGTGTCAGTCTTGGGTTGAAGGACTGTGTATAACTTAGTGACCATTTTCGTGACGTGGACCCCAATATCTTGTTCATGTTAGTATGGTCCATTTGGATAAACTCTCTTATCCTACTATACTTTTGTGTGCTATGAGTTGATGTTTCTGTGCGTAATTTGTTTTAGTTGAGGAAGTAATAATTGCATGTTTGTTATACTATTAATTTTTTAGGCTGTCTTGGATCATTGTTCTGAAGATATGTGGCTAACATATGTCATAACTTGATATAAATAGTCTGCTTGGTGCATAGGGATGAGTTTAAGTTTTGCACATGCTCAATGTGCTTTATGGTTGATGTCATTTCACATGTTAAATGTGTAATCCCCACTTCTGGACATGGCATTAGAGTAGTGGCGGCTCTAGCCCTATATGCAGAGCTTGTCAAAGCACAAAGGCATCTGGGCGATGGGGGGGCATTTTGCCATGGAAGCTGCCTATCAGTTTCTAGTTACTTTGTTGTGGACGCTAGTAACATGGATGCGGCCGGCCGGCCGGCCGGACGACAAGAAGACCAGATGGTCGTATTGGGTCAGGAGCTGACAAGAGTCCTTTTGGAAAGTATAGGATTAGGAAAGAGTCCAATTGTATTAGGAAAGGTCTAGATCTAATCGTATTAGGAGAGGTCAAGGTCTGAACATCCATTATATAAAGATGACATGTATCCACGTTTTAGACAAGCAAGAACAATCAATCTAATCTATCCCTGGTTATTCTCTCTTCTCAACCTATGTCTACCCAATCCCTCGCAGCCACGCCGTCTGGCTTCCTTCTGCACGGTAGTTATCCCTTGTGGATCTAAGTCCACAACATTTGATATCAGAGCCGACCACCATGGCTTTCGATGCCGGCTCTTTCATGGAGAATTTCAAGGCCTCTGTTCAACCAATCTTTGACGAATTCAAGGTGCGCATGCTTGAGATCCTTGCAGAAAAGGAAAGGAGGACACCAATGGCTTCAGCCGCCAATACGGCGGGTACGGCCACAACATTGTCAGCACAGCCAGAAGTCGACGCAGCCGCAGCGGCGACATATCATCAAGAGGCGGCAATGGAGGAGAAGCAGGAAGCAGAGACAATGAAGCCAAACACGATGGTTGCCAGGCTGTTCACGCTGGTGGAGCTCATTGAATCGATGGAAGTGAAGCAGCGAGTTGTGACGGCTGCAGCACGTGATTACGCAGCGATGGACATAAACAGGCCACATGTGGATCAGATTTGCAAGGAGGCGTGGCAGGAAAGCGAGCTGCTTGGCAGGGAGCGAAATCCATGTCGACCAAAAGAATTGGAGCCAGATTTGTGTGCAGCAGATATCATTAAAGAATCCGATATGCATGCACATCAGTTTATGATCAATCCAGGAGAAGCAAATCAGGAAGATCAAGAGATAGACAAGTTCTACATTAGAGAATTGGGCAAGAAACCTAGCAAATCGTCCAGCTGGAATAACAAATCCACATCAAAGTGGGGATGTGAAGGCCTTCAGCCCTGGCCACGACCCTGCAGCTTGAGGACAAGCTGCTTGTCCGGGAGGGGTGTAGTGTTGTGGACGCTAGTAACATGGATGCGGCCGGCCGGCCGGCCGGACGACAAGAAGACCAGATGGTCGTATTGGGTCAGGAGCTGACAAGAGTCCTTTTGGAAAGTATAGGATTAGGAAAGAGTCCAATTGTATTAGGAAAGGTCTAGATCTAATCGTATTAGGAGAGGTCAAGGTCTGAACATCCATTATATAAAGATGACATGTATCCACGTTTTAGACAAGCAAGAACAATCAATCTAATCTATCCCTGGTTATTCTCTCTTCTCAACCTATGTCTACCCAATCCATCGCAGCCACGCCGTCTGGCTTCCTTCTGCACGGTAGTTATCCCCTTGTGGATCTAAGTCCACAACATACTTGCTGTAAGGTCCATGGAGGTTCCTGGGCTGAGTTTGGACCGCTGTGCGGGGTTGCCGGGAGGTGGCTCCACCACTGTGTTAAGGAGAACATGAAAATCATTTATGTTTATGTAACTATACAGAAGTTGGTAAATAATTATTGCTTGTGCTTTTCATCCCTTTACTGCGATTGAGCTTTAATTTATTATTATTATCTTAAATAATTTGACACGATGCTATACGAGTACAAAACTAACTTTTCCCCTTTTCTGTAAAATAGGTCTTTCCATTTGGATCTGTTCCATTGAGAACATATCTTCCTGATGGAGATATTGACTTGGCTGCATTTGGTCCTACATGTTCCGATGAAATCCTAGCAAATGAGGTACGTGCTATTCTGGAATCAGAAGAGCAGAGGAAAGATGCTGAATTTGAAATCAGAGATGTTCAGTATATACAAGCTGAGGTTCGCTTTTCTTTGTTTTGTTGTTCTTATTTTGCAAATCTTATGTTCACATGCTTAGCTGCTGCTATCTACTTCTTAATCCGTATTATATAAGATGGGGCAATGGCATTCCTGCGATATAACTAAACTGCTGATAGCATTCTTGTCCTACCATAAATGGGGGGAAATAAAAAAAAGTATCCATCTTTTTATGTGAAATCAATGAGAGATGTATCTCATTATATCACTGACATTGACAAAAAGACACTGTTTACCTCGATCATGTTGTTTGGTGGGATGTTTGAGGGTGGATTGGATCATAGTGTGAGCTGTGGGAGGTGGTCGCCATGGTGTGGGTTTGCGATGTCTGGGTTGACGCTGAGATGGCCCATGGCTGGGTAGCGGCAATGAGAGGAGAGAGCTGGGATGAGATACTAGACAAATCTTTGCTTGTTTTATTCATACTGTTGGCCAGGCTATATAGCTAGCTTATGCAACAACCTAATTTATCTTCCCTAACAAATGGAACCTAAGCTAATTAAGAGAAAATTGGGAGTAAGTTCAGATGTCTTGTCTCTGTAGCCACTGGCCAGTTCCCATGGCAGAAGTTGACCCACCTGGTGGCCTCTGGTGTGTAGGTGGTGGCTTTGGTAAGTCTGCCTCCACATGAAAGAGTATACTGTCCACACTGCGCTTTATTGTCATTCTTTGTAGTCTCGTGCATGCTCAAGGATACATCAGTACAGCATATTGCGTAAACTTATTTTTTCTGTGGTGAACTGCTAGGATTTCTGGGCTCATTTGAACATATTGCAGAATATTTTCAGTATTCAATAATCACGATGTTTCAACTGATGTGCCTTTCTGATGTCAGGTCAAGCTAGTCAAATGCTTTGTCCAAAATATTGTTGTCGATATCTCATTTAATCAGATTGGTGGACTCTGTACGCTCTGTTTCCTAGAACAGGTAATATGTCAAAGTTGGTACAAGCTACTTGGTTGTTTTCCTGAAAGCGCAGATCTATCTGACTTTTTACGTGTTATCGTTCCCTTTCCCTTCTCCATGAGGTAGGACTTGGGGAAAATAGGCTTACTTATGATCAATCAGCTATTTTGCATATTTATAACCATCATGTTTTGCAGGTTGATCAAAAGTTTGGAAAAAATCACCTTCTCAAGAGAAGTATAATGCTGATAAAAGCCTGGTGTTATTATGAAAGCCGCATCCTTGGTGCTCACCATGGTCTAATTTCTACCTATGCCTTGGAGACATTAGTGCTATATATCTTCCATCTCTTCCATGAGTCTTTGGATGGTCCATTAGCTGTATGTTCTGATTTAGTTGTTTTATGTCTTGTCACATTATCTAAGCTGCTTTAGGATATACACATTCACAAGTGTGACATGATCACATGACTATCTGCTCTTTTGCAGGTCCTCTATAGGTTTCTGGACTATTATAGCAAGTTTGACTGGGACAATAAGGGTATAAGCATACATGGTCCTATTTCCTTGTCTTCACTACCTGAGCTAGTTAGTAAGTGAATGCAGCCCCATTTTTTGTGTGTGATTCAGTTGTTTTCTGTTAACATTGGTCATCACATAGCTTTCTTGCACAGCCGACTCACCAAGCACCCATGATGATCGTTTTCTTGAGCGAGAGGAGTTTCTCGAAGAATGCGCACAAACGTTTACTGCCCCCCTAGGCACTATGAGACAAATACACGATCATTCTCTCGAAAATTTCTTAACATAGTGGATCCCTTGAAGCCGAGTAACAATCTTGGGCGCAGTGTCAGCAAAGGTTTGTTTTCTTCCTCTAGATCATTTATTTTGATGGTAGAAAGGATCAAATGGTTGAAACTATGTCGCAGTTTTTTAGTGACATGTTGATAACCTGATGCTTTAGTTTGGTTGTAGTGAGGTTTAAGTTTCATACTCATCTCTATTTTCATGGTTGACCCTGCCACTCAGGGGGAGAAGTGCTGCTTGACTTCTTTTTCCCAAATTTGAGTACTTGCATTACAGATAGTTCAGCCTTTTGCGGGGATTAATTCCACACGCAGGCAAGTTTCAAGTTTTTATACCCATGACATTTGATTTGGCATGGTCTCTCTTTATCTTATGGTTCTGCTAGTTCATCAATCATAGCACCATCCCATAATGAGTGGTTGGATTGGGCTTCCCGCAACCAGAGTTCCACGGTTGATACGTGCTTATCCCAATTTTCAATACCTTTATCTCCAATCTAATTCCTTTTATAGTTCACCAGCAACTGATTTGCTGCAACTAGTACTATTTCGACTGTTTTGCTTTTGCTACTGCCTCACTGGTACACACTACACACATTTGGCGTTTATGGGCCAGGGGATATCAGTTTTGATTATTTGTACAAGGAAACTCAGCCATTTAAGCAAGCGGTTCCACGAAGCCGACTTGCATAATGCACCAATGTGATATTGAATCACTGTGTTGTGTGTGTACTTGTGTTCTTAAATTGATCCACATGCATAACTTTCTGGTATACTGCGCAGTTGCTTATGTATATTTAAGCTGCTTTGAAAACAGTTTTTTTTGTTTGTCTTTATTTCCCAGCCTCACCTTCGCTGCTGAATGTGCAGGTAACTTTTACCGAATACGCAGCGCTTTTGATCTTGGTGCCCAGAAGCTTGGAAAGATCCTTCAAGTGCCTGTTGATTCAGTTGTGGACGAAGTGAATCAGTTCTTCAGGAGCACATTGAAGAGAAACCACAGTAGGGTACGGCCAGATGTGCAGGACACTGCAGTGAACCTGAACATTGGAGGAGACAACAAGGGTTGTTTACCTTTGCACAGTGATTCCTTCGGTGATCTATCTGATCAGTTCAATAGCATCAGCATTTCAGATTCCAATCTTCATGGATTTCTGAAGCAAGAGGAACATAACTCTCGAGCTGAGCACCAGGAGATGAAATCTGCTTCACATCTTGTAACTACTACAATTAGTTTGAGAAATGGCAAAAAGTTGGATGGTGATGGAGGTACCACCATTGACAGTTTATCAGATCTCACAGGGGATTACAGAACAAATTTTAATAATCTTCTCTATTCACGGAGTTGCCACCAAGATTATCCAGTTCATCAAGTTTACTATCCAATGTTTCCCCCACCACCTGTACAGTATCAGAACAAACACCCATCGAATGGTCATGACAGAAAAAATGCTTATGGATATGCCAATACAAACAGAATAGTCCCCGGTCCTTATTCACCTGGCTATTTCGTTTTAAAACCGTTTTATCAAACTGAAGATCCCATGGAAGTGCATGGAGCAGCTACCTACTTTCCCAACCCAGTATGTTTCCATTTTGTGCATTCTTATGCTTAAACAACTTGAAGCAGCATTTTGAATGAACTGCATATTCGTTATCCTCGAAGCCTTTTTTTATTACACATACCATGCACATGAGTGCTTGCAAGAATGATTTATGAATGTTCTTGTATGCATATAACTGTCATGTTAGAGTTACCATATCTTCTATACATAATGTTTTCAAATAATATTCTGGAACATATCACTGCTAGTTTATGTTGCCATTGAAGAACTAATTACTTTCTCAAGGTTACTTCTATAAAATTAAGCGACAAAGGGCTAGTCCTGGTTGGTCTCATTCTTTTTTTACTTTCTCAAGGTTAGGCACCCTATATGGGCCGTTTGTGCTGCTCTGTCTTGTGTTTCTTATCCGAGTTTTTCTGCCTTTATGGATATTGTAGAATTCGGGCATGGAGACACAACCCACTGGACGTGGTGGGAGAAGAAAGGATCATTTCACGCGGAATAACCATCAAAAGTATCACCACTATGGCAGAGGGAGAGGGGACATGCCTGCAGATATGACTCATTCTGAGCAATTGAGGCAACAGCAACCATTGCAGATGTATATTCCTGTTGCAAATGATCATGGAATTCCCTCCCCATTGAAGAGACCAACTCGATCACCCCATGCTCCACGGAACAATACTCAGGGCAGTGGTTTTATTCATCAACAAGATAGTAAACTCGAGTTTGGGACCTTGGGGGAATTGCCCTTAGAGGTTAGGAGTGCCTCCCAAGATCAAGCTAACAGGACAAATGCTGCTTCTGACAGTAAACCTTCTGCACTCAGGAATTCTAAATCTCCCGCACAAAATCCTGGAGCTGGTTATAAATCTAATGGAATGAGGTAACTATGATTTATTTTTTATTCGTCTAAAGCAATAAAATCAACAGTTCATAGAGGGACATGTAGATAATCCCTATATCTTTAATATTTTACATCAATGACTATGAGAGACACCACAATTAGTAATCTGTTAAACAAAAATTAAGGTCGGTGTTAGGCTGGAACTTTGGCAAAAATATTTGTACGGCCTTGTGGAACTCACACCTGGACACCAAGTTATAATATGGAAACCATGCTTTGACTGCAACCTTAAAAGCACACTTAATCAACTTGAAAATCCATTTTTTCTCTGGTTTTACCGCATTCACCATGTAACTTCTCCATTCAGTTCCTATGTGTGCTTGGCGTTTACAATTTTTTATCCACACTACAAATTTGCAGGAATAGTAAGCCATATCATCTCAAGGACAAAGGTGATTTCCCACCATTATCCACTTGACGTCATATCTATGGCTTATCGCATAGCAGAGACAAGGCTTGCCCAGGGAAAGATGCACTTCTTTTTTTGCTATTAAACAGAAATGTATACATGGTGCACACTAAGTGCAGCCATAGCAGAGGGTTACTGTTCAAATCAAGCATCATCATGTACATCCTAACATGTCCTCCAGTCGTCAGATTCACCGTGTGACTGCAAATGCAGTTTGTGCTGCGATAACTGAATTTTCAGCCTCCATTGCCCCTCCGAAAAGGGGGAAATTTTGTGCCATTTAGAATTTTAGATACTTCAGGGCAAAAAACATTTACTTTTATTTTCCAAGTATTTGGAGGTCCCCAATGAAGGGGGAACCGGAAAAGAGAGGGTTTTTAGCTATGCTGTTTTGACCTCTTGAGCATTCGAGAACTGCTCTGCTCGGGAGCTCTTGTAGTGTTAATCAATTTGGGTCTTGAGTTGAAACTGAAAGGCCCACTTGTCTGAAGTACATTAGCTGCTTAAAAAAATGATGGGTGCTGTGTATGAGCTGTTAAGAGCGACAGTTTTTTTTTAGGGAAAGAGCTACGGTTAATACCTTCTAATGTCGTTCAGTATTCTTCCCATAGAAAAGAAATATAGGTTCTCTTTTGCCTGATGTTATATCTTGCACTATCATTTTTTATTGTTTGGGATTTGTAATAATGCACTCACTCCGTTACAAAAAATAAAATGTTCTGATTTGAACTGACAGGCCGCATTTTAAATTAGGAATGGAAGAACTGGTTAGAGCATCTCCAACCGTGATTTCCAAACCTGTCCTATATGTCCGTCCCCTCCCCCGGCCCAAACGTCTGGGCTGTCCGGCAATTCCCAAAGACAACCCATATGTGCGGCGGGTTTGGGGCCGCCCGGGCGCGTCGGTTCGTAGTAGATGACACCACGACCCCACACTTGACTGGCCGTCCACACGGAGAGGGAAGCTTGACCGGTCGTCGACGCGTCGGCAACTGAAACGGCGCCGCTTGCATTCATGGCGCACCGGCCCGCGCTCTGCCCGAGAAGGCCATCTCCGGTTATAAGAGGCGGGCCGGAGCCAAACCCTAGCCGCACACCCCCTTCGTCGCCGCAGATTTCTTCCCCCACCCCATCCACATCCACCAACTCCGGCACAGGCCTCGCCCCATCCACACCCACCATGCCTCGACGCCTTCCAACCACTTACGCAATGCTCAGCCCGCAGAAGAGGGCGGAGATCTATGCGGAGGCAATGGCCCGCGATGAGGCCGATGCGGCGGTGGAAGATGCGCAAGATCTATGCGGCGGTGGAACTTGCATGTGGCAAGATGGTTAGGAGGGTGGTTGTACCCCTAGCTCACAAGAGTTCAAACCCTAGGTTTGACGCTGGTGTTTCTCATTTAAGGCGGAATATTCTTCAGTGGGAGGCGACGTTCCCGTCGACAGCGAGGCGCCCGTGGTGACTTCGTCAATCTCAAGACTCAACCCGCCGACTCGGTCTCCCGGAGGTGCTCATAGGGGTAGGGTGTGCGTGCGTGCGTCATAGGGGTGAGTGTGTGCGTGTGTATATGAGCGCTTGCGTTGTATCGTGTTTCGCAAACAAAAAAAAGTCGGCGTAGTGGAGCTCGACACGGAGCCCGTTATTGTCCCAATGACGGGTGCGGAGTTCCGCCAACGCATAGAGGAGGAGCACGCCAGGTTTCAGGCAGTGGACCACCGCGCGACCGAGGTTGAGGCGGCTGACCGTCTCCTCATTGGTCAGCTAATGAACAAGTCCGGCTTCGTTCAGGAGCAGTTGAAGGGGGAGGCGGCGATCAAGGAAGGCCGCATCGACGATGGAGATCCGGCCGGATCTAGCTCTCTCTTCTCCGACGAGGACTCCGACGACGAGGAAGAGGCGCATGCTGCGGCTCCGGTTCCAGTTCCGGGGTCATCGTGATCACATCTTCCAAGATGGGCTCTACCAGTACAAAAAATGCAACTAAAAAGAATCAGCGGCATAGTTGGTCAAATAGAAATGAACCATCTGACAGTCGATTTTTTATAATATATATTTCTCTATGAGATGTATACAATGAGAATTATTTTGTGCATAGTGATGTGCTCATTTGTGAACAAGTAAGAGAGACCCGCTACGGCGATCTCTGGGCATAGCCACGTTTACAATTTTACTGTGCCGGTGAGAAGAGAAAAGACCGCGTGGTGTGTAAAAATAGATCATGGTGCTCTTCTTCTCGTTTTCTTTGTTCCCATTGGCCCATGGCTAGACATTGGTTGCCTTCCATCGGAAACGTCCCGCAACATCCTCCGTTCGATTGCTTCTTCTTCTTTCACATCCTCTTCTCCACGTCCTCGTTAATCCTCCGTTCTTCTTGTTGACCTCGCCAGAAGTGACGCAATGACGGGCAATGGCCAAAACGGGGTTTCCTTCCATCGGAAACGTCCCGCAACATCCTCCGTTCGATTGCTTCTTCTTCTTTCACATCCTCTTCTCCACGTCCTCGTTAATCATCCGTTCTTCTTGTTGACCTCGCCAGAAGTGACGCAATGACGGGCAATGGCCAACACGCCAGAGGTGGCTGAGCGGGGATGTGTGAGAGGTGGAGGTATTGGTAGCGGCGCGACAGCCTCGTCGACCGCGGTCTCCTCTGCTAGGGCATCATGCTGACCTTGTTCACGAACGGAGCAGAGGAGGACGAGTCGTTGGCTCTGCTGGCAATGGATCCGCTCGGGGAGGCACAACAGCGGCACCGCCTCACACTACTCACCAAATCCATCTTCCCAGCACCTCTCCATGCCCCCTCCTCGCGACAGCCCGCTGGTACTTGCCCCTTCTCCTGATTCTCCACACAATTCACTCCAATTTGGCCGCATAGGGTTATTTGTTCCACAAATCAAGGAATTTGTCTATTTTATACCATGTGTGAGTTCTTAGATGGGAACTAAAAAGGAGTCTTTTTCTTTGCTTGTAATACGTGTCTCATTTATAAATTAAAGATCAAGTTACAAGGCACGTAAACACCGACCTTATAGAACTGAAAAGATAGGAAAAACTTATGCGAAAAACCAAAACCTATCCCTCTCATTTGGCACCACCGTAGCAGCCAACAAAGAGAAAAGAGATAGATCACCTCTTCACCCGAGCTCGATGCGGCTCCATCGCTGATCAAAAGCTTTTCAGACCTCCAAAGTAATTTGCCTTATGACAAACCATTGCCGTTGAAAGAATTAGACCAGGGCAGCACGAACTCGGACACACCATCGAATTTCAGAACTGACACCCTCGCACGACGACGTCGTCGGAGTAGGGAATCAGAGCTATCAACCTCCAACCACGAAGCCAGCACAAGGTTCAGCATCTTCCAGCTGTCACCAGCACAGACAACCGCGCGTACTCCTGGACAACCACCCGGGCTCTGCTCCGACGCTGGAGAGAACGTCGTCACAACGACGAAGCCCAAGAACACACGTCCACCACAAGGATGCCACCGCCGCCACGCCATCCCCGCTTGAACATACAGACCATCGAGATCCCTCGCCGACAACAGAGTAGAACACCGAATCAGAGAAGAACCTAAAACACTTTTATTCATCACCGCCGACGTATTCATCAAAACCAACACCAACACGTCGAGCGGCCGAAAGCTAAACTATAGAGGACTTGCCCTAAAAACACGTCTGCTAACTATCTTGATGTTCTGGGCCATTGCAGTCTCACACTATTACCAACTTGAGGTGCCAAGGCCCAGTACTAGACGGGCTGAAGCCCGGGTCGAGCCCAAGTAAGTAAGGGACCAAATACTACATTCCGGCAAAACCTAGTTGACGACCAGGTCGGGAGAAAGTGCGCTCCGCACACCCTGGGCGACGACTTGGGCCGGGCCCAACTACGGAGCGAGGAGGAGGAAACTGCGACTGGAGCGAGGAGGAAGACGAGGGAGAGGACCACGATGACCCTCACCGACGACGGGGAGGTGAGGCCAGGAGCTCGCCGGAGACGGGGACGACGTGGCTGGCCGCGACGTCGCCGGCGGAGGCGAGGAAGAACCTTAACAGGGGGGTGCAGGTGCGGTGGGGAGCTCGCCGTCGACTGATTTCCAGCGACCGGAGTTAGGGTTAGGGTGCGGGGACGGGGGGTTTGGAGGGATGGCCGCCGGGGAGTGGTGGACCGGCGGAGGCGGCGGCTCGAGCAGGGCGGGGCGTGGAGGCGGCGCGGCAGTGGCGCCGAGCGCGGGTGGTGGGAGCAGGCAGGCCCGGCGGCGGCGGCAGCGGGGGATCGACGGAGGCGGAGTTGGTCGGGAGGAAGAAGATGATGCAGCGGGATCGTGGGCCGTGGCCCAGGAGGAGGCGCCTGCTGATAACCCCCAAGAGCAGGGGATCACTATAGCACCTCTCAATGTGGAAGTAGGGTATCGATCCGCAGGAGCAAGAAGGAAAAGTTATCTATTCCCTACAACTAAAGTGTCACAAGTTTTAGTTGATTATGCACTAAACAAGTTTAAAGAACAAGATGGTTGATTTAATGGATGGAAGTTTAACGTAACAAAACAAGAATGTAAAAGTGTCCCAATCCTCTTCAATGCAAGAGGACAAGACAAAGGTTTTCTCTTATAGGAACAATGGACATGGGTTCATGGGTTCACTTAATCCTCTCTCTCTCATCTACGGTGATTATCATGTTATAGATAAAGTACACACAATTGTCATGTTTTAATGGTAGCTTTTATGACGGCTATATGTCCTAAAACACATAGTTGAAAGAAGTACTCATTTGTGTTGCTAGGTCACCCTCGTAAGGCTAGCGTGGTTGCTGTCACTCCCACATCATACTCTTCCTTTTTACCCCCAGATAAAGGATGTTGGGCTGTATTTCACATGTCACTCAATACATATGCCGTGTCACATCGGCCATCCCGTACCTACATACATCATACTTCATAATGGACAATATTCTAAACACTAGTGCAATGATTCATAATTCGTGTGCATGACCACATCTCTCTCATCTATCCACACTTGGTGGTGTCAATCACCTCATGACAAGGATAAACAAGGCATTATGCATAAATCAAACCATCACATGCATCATAGAATATCTCCAAAGTATGACAAATCATAAAAGCTCCAACACAACGGTAAATGTATAACAAATCATCTCATACCACAATATCCACCATAAGAATTACATAGATAGATCCATACTTATGCAAGGCACATCATATGGACTCCAACAATGATCATACATAGAGAGATTAGATCAAGTTACCACCACAAACCCAAGGTCCAGGGGGTGGACTACTCCCCCTTCATCATGGAGACGGTGGAGAAGTCGTTGGAGAAGATGGAGACCACCCCGGCAGCGCCCCGCCGGAGTTTTCCCCCTCCAATCTGCAGCTCCAGGTCTCTGTTTCGTGGTTTCTGTGTTTCGGCGGCGCTCCTTCCAGAGAACGTCGGGGGGCTATTTTTATAGACGTTTTTAGGTCAAGACGAAGCCACGGAGACGAAAACGGACGGCATCGGAGCCACGAGGAATAAAAGAGGTGGTCCCACACGGCCTATGTACCTGGCCGCGTGGGACCATCTAATTTCTTCCTCGGACTTCCTTTTTCGCGGATCCTTGGCTGGTACGTCTTCTTATTTCCAAATATTGGGCCCCGTAAAATATTAGGTCATTTGGACGTCGTTTGGTCCCTGAAAGTCAAAAACATGGAAAAAGGGGTTTTCTGCCTGTGCAGGTTAATTCCATAAAAATAGGAAACATACCAAATATTCCCAAAATCATTATAAAACAGTGATATAACCCTTATATGATGCAAATATGACTGGAATATAAGTAAAATAATGCAAAGTTCATGTATGCATTTTACATGCATCAACATCCCCAAGCTTAACCTATACTCGTCCTCGAGTATGAAGGTGATAAAACTAACATGGACTTTGCAATTTAATACTAACAATGGATATCAAAGATGATTACTATTGCTACATAGAGTCAAATGGTTCATTCTTAAAAGGAGTAGCAATATGCAAGATAGTTTATGAAGTGATATCAAGTATTCAATGCAAGGATGTTCAATGATAATTCACAAAGTGTAACATAAGAGAAGAAGTACTATGGACCACAGTATGCATAATGATAAGTAAGAACATCCTACAATGGTCATAGAGTATTGATGAAAATCTGAATATAAAAGGTGGACACTTTGGAAAGATATATATATGAGTAGAGGTAAAGCATGAATAAGTTTCATCTAACTTCTGAACTTCTCTACTTAAGTCAATGATTGTAATATGGTAATCCTTGGTGTCAAGCTCTCATTCCCCTATCATAGCATCTTGAATGATTAAGTTTAAAGTGAAAGCAAATACGAGTAGTGTGCTTGACAAAGTACAGGTTGAAAGTCTCATGCCCCTTGAATACAAGTACCTACTCCATGTGTTACTCAACTTGGAAACAAAGCAAGTTCAAGTTAAATATCATTGTAAGTAATAATAGTATCATTAAGAGCGTCAACTGGGGTACCTCTTGTCCCAGGATATGGAACAAGCCCATATCAAAATGACAAGACAAACAAACACAATGAACAATCTCAACACCCTTTTTATTTACCATTAGATAGCTTTTTATTGTAAGGTGTATCACAGAAGGTTCACCATAGCATGTAAGTAAATTTCCACCATGAATGATGCATGGCTTAGATTAGCGGCCCAGGCGTCTCTCTAACCATTTATACAAACTCATTTAAACTCACTTCATTTCCACATTTATTTCACCCATGGTAAGCATCCATAAACAAAAGTACATGATATCAACTAAATGAGATGAAGTGCAATGTTGAAAGCTTGCCATGTGACAGCACATATGAGCTAACTCTCAACCAAAGACATTTGTCAAGCCCACAACATCATAATTTTAATCACAATGGGTCATTTTATTTATGCAATGAAAGTAAAGTGTGCATCAAGTTCGAGAGAGCTCTATAACCAACTTTTCCCACAACAATCAACAACATAAGCATTTTCATTCAGAGGTATAGATAACACAAATATCATGATAAACATACTCGGAATAGCATAAAGCTAATAGGTAGATATGGTGGACTCACTGGAAAAACTTTGGTTGAAGGTGTTGGAAACAAGTTTTTGCTTGTTGGAATTTTTGGGCTAGCAAGAGGGAGAAAGTTGACCATCTAAATGCATGCATGAGTGTCCATAGAACTAACTAATCCATGTTAAACAAGGTAAATAACATTTAGCATCAAAACATGAATAAAAGATAGCTCTTGATAAAATACTTGCAAATTATTACTCATTAACAAGCTCATGAATCATGCAACTATATGTATCTTTTAAAATTAACTCCAACATCCCTTTTCCCAATCTTATAATAGCATCCAACATAATTCAACCCAAATTTCCAGTAGCTCTCTCATATATAAATGATAGTGTGGTGGTCTCACAAAATAAAAATCAAACCTAAACAAACAAAAAGACGCTCCAAGTTTATGCGATAAAGTGTTTCGATCGAAAAACAGAAGTTAGACGTGTGCAAACCGAGAGTGTGTAGGTCCAGTGGGGTTGTCTTCACATCCCCAAGCTTATGGTCTTCACCATCCTTGGATAGCTCTTGGTGCATCTCCTCTAATCCCTGTGAAAAAACTTCAAAACACCGTTTCTCCCATTTCTTTTTCTGTGGGGCATTAGTAGTGATAAACAAATAGATTTCTTGCTGCATATAATCCTTGAACAAAAATTCATATGAATGTCCAGAAAGTGTATAATGTTGTATGCCTACTCATAAACTCAATTGGATAAAAAGATTCAAGTTAAAAGTTCTAAGCATGCATCAAACAAAATGGGACAGAATCTGTCCAGAAAAACAGCAGCAGCTAAACGTATTTTTCTACCCTACTTAACTTTGTCGGAAAATTCCGAAAAATTCATGCATACAGAGGATGAAAAGTTGCCACTACAGTTCAAATATGAGCTCATTCGGAGTTACAGAATAAGAATTAAAAATCATACCGTGCACAGATTCGTGCAGGAATAAATCTCCGAACGCTATAAGCAACTTTTTCAACCAAAATGAGTAAAACTTGGCACTTTATTAAAAATTCCAGAAACTAAACTAAACACTAAGTCTCTTGTTACAGCAAGAGGACACAAAGAAAATCAAAATAAAAACAACCGGGTTGCCTCCCGTAAAGCGCTTTCTTTATAGCCATATAGCTAGGCTTCTTACTTGATGTTTATGAGGTGAAGCTCATGAGGGACTTAACTTTGATGTGTCCCTCTTCCTTGGAAAGTGTTCATGCATAATACCAGGATCCCATGGTGTTCTCAAACCAATCAAAATAATAGTCAAGTTGAACCCTAGTTGAGAGAAAAACAAAACACAAAAGTAATAACAACGAAGTCTAACTTTCTTTCTATGCATTGGCATTTTGTATATGAATGAATCACCATAAATAGAAGTTTCCCAATGCATATTAACAATATTTACTTGCAGCATATAATTATTAGCATAAAGAGGGTTCTTATCACCTCCTCTTTCATAATAGTTGCAAGTAGTAGAAATAAATTCAACCATATAACCACAAGAATCATTCAACTTAGATAATTTAGGCACATAAAGAGGATTATTAAATTTATTATGGAATTCATTAGCATGCTTCCCTCTTTCAAAATAGTTAATAAGATCAATATCAAGTTTAATATCATGGTTGCAACAAAGATTTGGAACTAAAGTAATTGCAAACCACATAAGTATTTCTCAACATAAGCAAATTTCTCCTCTATGGTGTATTAGGAGAATTAAGAACAAAGTAGGACTCTCATGAGTAAGAGTACATCACAAACAGCAAGTATATCATTTTTATCCTCACATAATTTAGTAACAACTAAACATGGAGGTTTATCAATAAGCATAGGACCATCATCTAAAGCATTATCATATAGCATATTTAAGCAATACTCCTCATTATCATCATAAGTTCACTAGTAGCATTAATAGAAAGTAAAGGAGCATTATTAGTTTCATCATAATAGCATGGGTTATCATATAGGACCATAGCATTTTCAGTTTCACACTCATCATAACATGGATTCTCATAAATAACAAAAGATTTTTGAGTTTGAGTGTTACTATCATTTGTTGATGGTGAAGTTGGGAGATCCAACTCTTCCCCAAGCTTAGGTTGGAACACATCCATTTCAATCTCCTCTTCACATACTTCCTCTTCCAAGCTTATGTTTTCATCATCCTCTTGGGGTTGCACGGGCATCCCCAAGCTTAGGTTCTTATCCTCCTCTTCCTGCAAAATGTTAGTGCTTTCCGTGGCAGCAAGAATTCTTTCTTTAACATAAACATTATCACTAAATTCTTTTTTGCAAATTTGGAGAATAATAGAAACTTGCCCTTTCATTTCACGAGCTACATGACTAGTTGCAAGAAATTTATCAAGAAGAGAGTCTATCTCATGGGCTCCAACATAAGCAATATATTTCTCAACTTGTTCTATATCAGGGCATAAACATTCATCTTCACGATAACAAGCAATTATAGGATCACTATTATACTTGCATTGATAGTGGGAATGTTTAACAACTCTTCTATTGCAACAAGTTATACCATGTAACTCACAAAACTGATTAGCTATTTTGTGAAGAGCTTTAAGCAATTTACCCACTCTATTTCCCTCTTTGGTTGATTGATATTCAGAGTAGGCGTCATACCTTTTAAAATAATCATTACCCATAGACATTCCAGAAAGTTTCTCCATTTTTTAATTTTTTTGGGTTTTTGATATATAACTGAAAGTAAAACTAATGAGAAACTCACAACCAAACAAGTTTAAAGGAACCTCCCCAAGCTTAGATGATTGCAAGATATAAAACAAGATAAAATAAATCTAAAGTCTAGTGCACACAAGAATAGAAACTTAAGCGCTACGCTCCCCGGCAACGGCGCCAGAAAAGTACTTGATAACCCCCAAGAGCAGGGGATCACTGTAGCACCTCTCAATGTGGAAGTAGGGTATCGATCCGCAGGAGCAAGAAGGAAAAGTTATCTATTCCCTACAACTAAAGTGTCACAAGTTTTAGTTGATTATGCACTAAACAAGTTTAAAGAACAAGATGGTTGATTTAATGGATGGAAGTTTAATGTAACAAAACAAGAATGTAAAAGTGTCCCAATCCTCTTCAATGCAAGAGGACAAGACAAAGGTTTTCTCTTATAGGAACAATGGACATGGGTTCATGGGTTCACTTAATCCTCTCTCTCTCATCTACGGTGATTATCATGTTATAGATAAAGTACACACAATTGTCATGTTTTAATGGTAGCTTTTATGACGGCTATATGTCCTAAAACACATAGTTGAAAGAAGTACTCATTTGTGTTGCTAGGTCACCCTCGTAAGGCTAGCGTGGTTGCTGTCACTCCCACATCATACTCTTCCTTTTTACCCCCAGATAAAGGATGTTGGGCTGTATTTCACATGTCACTCAATACATATGCCGTGTCACATCGGCCATCCCGTACCTACATACATCATACTTCATAATGGACAATATTCTAAACACTAGTGCAATGATTCATAATTCGTGTGCATGACCACATCTCTCTCATCTATCCACACTTGGTGGTGTCAATCACCTCATGACAAGGATAAACAAGGCATTATGCATAAATCAAACCATCACATGCATCATAGAATATCTCCAAAGTATGACAAATCATAAAAGCTCCAACACAACGGTAAATGTATAACAAATCATCTCATACCACAATATCCACCATAAGAATTACATAGATAGATCCATACTTATGCAAGGCACATCATATGGACTCCAACAATGATCATACATAGAGAGATTAGATCAAGTTACCACCACAAACCCAAGGTCCAGGGGGTGGACTACTCCCCCTTCATCATGGAGACGGTGGAGAAGTCGTTGGAGAAGATGGAGACCACCCCGGCAGCGCCCCGCCGGAGTTTTCCCCCTCCAATCTGCAGCTCCAGGTCTCTGTTTTGTGGTTTCTGTGTTTCGGCGGCGCTCCTCCAGAGAACGTCGGGGGGCTATTTTTATAGACGTTTTTAGGTCAAGACGAAGCCACGGAGACGAAAACGGACGGCATCGGAGCCACGAGGAATAAAAGAGGTGGTCCCACACGGCGTATGTACCTGGCCGCGTGGGACCATCTAATTTCTTCCTCAGACTTCCTTTTTCGCGGATCCTTGGCTGGTACGTCTTCTAATTGCAAATATTGTGCCCCGTAAAATATTAGATCATTTGGACGTCGTTTGGTTCCTGAAAGTCAAAAACATGGAAAAAGGGGTTTTCTGCCTGTGCAGGGTTAATTCCATAAAAATAGGAAACATACCAAATATTCCCAAATCATTATAAAACAGTGATATAACCCTTATATGATGCAAATATGACTGGAATACAAGTAAAAATAATGCAAAGTTCCTGTATGCATTTTACATGCATCACCTGCGGGCGGAGCGAATTCCGCTCGCATAGGTGGGTACAACTAATAAAAGGATTCCCTTCCAAAAGGGAACTACAATCTCACGAACACGCCACGTGGTGACCCCTACGCGGAAGCAAAATCGAATTTTGCTTCGAACAACCACGGTAGCGTCCGTCCGCCGCGTACGTTTCGCGCATGCAGCCCCGATGAAGCGGCCGCTTGCGTACGTTCGAAGCCCCCTGATGCGTGTTAAGTTACACGTCCGTTGGGAACCCCAAGAGGAAGGTATGATGAGTGCAGCAGCAAGTTTTCCCTCAGTAAGAAACCAAGGTTTAATCGAACCAGTAGGAAGTCAAGGGTCTTCTGAAGGTTGTTGGTGGCTGAATGTGGCACGGCGCAACACCAGGGAATCAGCAGCAACGTGGAACCTGCACACAAGACAATCAAACTACTTTGCCCCAACGAAACAGTGAGGTTGTCAATCTCACCGGCTTGCTGAAAACAAAGGATTAAAAGTGTGGTGTGGAAAATGATGTTTGCTTGCAGAGAATTAAAGAGAACAATGATTGCAGTTGGTTGTATTTCAGATGTAAAAGAATGGACCGGGGTCCACAGTTCACTAGTGGTGTCTCTCCATAATAAAATACTAACATGCTGGGTAAACAAATTACAGCTGGGCAATTGACAAAATAGAGAGTGCATAACAATGCATATACAAGTCATGATGATCACTATGAGATTTACTTGGGCATTACGACAAAGTACACAGACCGCTATCCAGCATGCATCTGTGCCTAAATAGTCCACCTTCAGGTTAGCATCCGCACCCCTTCCAGTATTAAGTTGCAAGCAACAGACAATTGCATTAAGTATGGTGCATAATGTAAACAATACAAATATCCTTAGACAAAGCATTGCTGTTTTACCCCTAGTAGCAACAGCACATCCACAACCTTAGAACTTTCTGTCACTGTCCCAGATTAAATGGAGGCATGAACCCACTATCTAGCATAAATACTCCCTCTTGGAGTTACAAGCATAAACTTGGCCAAAGCCTACACTAATAACGGAGAGCATGCAAGATCATAAACAACATAGGCATGATAAATCAATAATCAACTTGACATAGTATTCAATATTCATCGGATCCCAGCAAACACAACATGTAGCATTACAATAAGATGATCTTGATCATGATAGGCAGCTCACAAGATCTAAACATGATGGCACAAGAGGAGAAGACAACCATCTAGCTACTGCTATGGACCCATAGTCCAGGGGTGGACTACTCACACATCACTCCGGAGGAAGGCATGGCGATGTAGAGCCCTCCGGTGATGATTCCCCTCTCCGGCAGGGTGCCGGGAAGAGCTTCAGAACCCTCCCGAGCTAGGGTTGACGACGGCGGCGGCTCTGGAACTTTTCGTGGATGGAGGCTCGGGTGTTTAGGGTTTTCCCGAGAAAGGCAATTTATAGGCGAAGGGGCGATGTCGGTGGAGGCCCGAGGGCTCCTCACCACGTGGCGGCGCGCCAGGGGTGGGACCCGCGCCACCACATGGTGAGGGCGCCTCGGTGCCCCCTTCGTCTCTCCTTCGGACTCCGTGTACGTGACAGAAAAATAGGACCTTGGCTTTTTGTTTCGTCCAATTCCGAGAATATTTCCAGAACAGCTTTTCTGGAATAAAAAACAGCAGAAAACAGGAACTGGCACTGTGGCATCTTGTTAATAGGTTAGTCCCAGAAAATGCATAAAAATGCTATAAAGTGTGAATAAAACATGTAGCAATTGACATAATATAAGCATGGAACATAAGAAATTATAGATACGTTGGAGACGTATCAAGCATCCCCAAGCTTAGTTCTACTCGTCCTCGAGTAGGTAAAACGATAACAACAAATAATTTCTTAGGTGACATGCTACCACATAATCATGATCAAATAATATTGTAAAGCATATGTTATGAATGAAGTGACTCAAGGCAATGGTCTATAGTTTGCTAACAAATAGATAATGAGTAAACAACTGAATCATATAAGCAAAAACTTTTCATAAATAGTACTTTCAAGACAAGCATCAAAAAGTTTTGCATAAGAGTTAACTCATAAAGCAATAGATTCTAAGTAAAAGGCATTGAAGCAACACAAAGGAAGATTTAAGTTTCAGCAATTGCTTTCAACTTTCAACTTGTATATCTCATGGATAATTGTCAACACAAAGCAATATAATAAGTGCAATAAGTAAGCATATAAAAATTGTTGCACACAAAGTTGACACAAGTGTTTGCTTCTGAGATAGAAAGGAGTAGGTAAACTGACTCAACCTAAAGTAAAAGAAAGGCCCTTCGCAGAGGGAAGCAGGGATTAAATCATGTGCTAGAGCTTTTTAAGTTTTGAAATCATATAGAGAGCATAAAAATAAAGTTTTGAGAGGTGTTTGTTGTTGTCAACGAATGGTAGTGGGCACTCTAACCCCCTTGTCAACCAGACTTTCAAGAGCGGCTCCCATGAAGGACGTTATTTCTACCCAAAGGCAGATCATCCCTCTTCTCTTTTGTTTACACATGTACTTTAATTTGGGTGACACTCCTCCCAACCTTTGCTTACACAAGCCATGGCTAACCGAATCCTCGGGTGCCTTCCAACAATCACATACCATGGAGGAGTGTCTATTTTAAATGATCAACTTTTTAAATTGCTTACTGATAAATCAGGGCAAAACATGTGAAGAGAATTAAAGGTGAAAGTTGTAATTAATTGGGACTGGGCACCCCATTTGCCAGCTCTTTTTGCAAAATTATTGGATAAGCGGATGTATATGCCACTAGTCCATTGGTGAAAGTCTGTCAGGAGTAAATGACAAGGTTGAAAGATAAAACACCACATACTTCCTCATGAGCTATAAAACATTGACACAAATAAGGGATAATAGCTTTTGAATAGTTTAAAGGTAGCACATGAAGTATTTACTTGGAATGGCAGAAAATACCACATAATAGGTAGTTATGGTGGACACAAATGGCATGGGTTTTGGCTCAAGGATTTGGATGCACGAGAAGCATTCCCTCTCAGTACAGAGTTTAGGCTAGCAAGGTTGTTTGAAGCAAACACAAGATATCAACCGGTACAGCAAGACTTACATGAAAACATATTGCAAGCATTATAAGACTCTACACTGTCTTCCTTGTTGCTCAAACACTTTTACCAGAAAATATCTAGACCTTAGAGATAGCAAACATGCAAACCAAATTTCAACAAGCTCTACGGTAGTTCTTTACTAATAGGTTTTTAACTACATGATGCAAGAGCTTAAACATGAAATACTTGAGAGCTCAAAACAATTGCCAAGTATCAAATTATCCAAGACAATGATCTATATGTGTGTCTTTTCGATATACCATCTACCACATGTTGCATTTTCTGTTTCCAACCAAACACCAATCAACTTATTTCAACAAAAACTCTCCAAATAATTTACAAATGAAACAAGAGAGTAACTCTACAAGAACTAACAGCTCTGAATAAGAGATGCATGAAAAACAGGAGCTAAAAGCATAGCAGTAGCTAGATAAGAATACTCAACAGATATAAGTGAAGAATATGAGTATTCACATGAAAAAGCGGAGCGTGTCTCTCTCCCACACAAGAATGCTAGGATCCAATTTATTCAGAAAATAAAAATAACAATGCGAAAATAAAAGCACACAGACGCTCCAAGTAAAGTACATAAGATGTGGAAGAATTAAAATATAGTTTCACTAGAGATGACCTGATAAGTTGTTGATGAAGAAGGGGATGCCTTGGGCATCCCCAAGCTTAGACGCTTGAGTCTTCTTGAAATATGCTTGGGTGACCCACGGGGGCATCCCCAAGCTTAGGCTTTTCACTCTTCTTGATCACATCATATCATCCTTCTCGCTTGATCCTTGAAAACTTCCGCCACACCAAACTCAAAGTAATTCTCATTAGAGGGTTAGTGCATAATCAAAAATTCTCATATTCTACAGTGACACAATCATCACCAATACTTCTGGACATTAGCTACAGCCACTGATGTTTTATGGAGCAAAGAAATCCAATCAAACATAGTAAAAGAGGCAATGCAAAATAAATGGCAGAATCTGTCAAAACAGAACAGTCCGTAAAGACGAATTTTTTCGAGGCACTTAAGTTGCTCAGATTGAGAAACTCAAAACTAATGAAAGTTGCGTACATATCTGAGGATCACGCACGAATTTTTTCAGAATTTTTCAATTTTTCTGGAGTGAATAAAGCTCAAAACCGTGGACAGCAAAAATCTGTCCCTGTGCAGAAATCCAAATCTAGCATCAACTTTCTACTAGAGACTTTACTTGGCACAACATTGCAAGAAAATAAAGATACAAAGGAGTTGTTACAGAAGTAAGCACACTCCTTGACTCAAATAAAATAAAAATAACAGGAAATAAAATGATGGGTTGTCTCCCATAAGCGCTTTTCTTTAACGCCTTTCAGCTAGGCGCAGAAAGTGAAAATCAAGTGTTCTCAAGAGAAGAAGCATCAACATCATAATTTGTTCTAATAATAGAATCAAAAGGTAGCTTCATTCTCTTTCTAGGGAAGTGTTCCATACCTTTCTTGAGTGGGAATTGATACCTAATATTCCCTTCTTTCATATCAATAATAGCACCAACAGTTCGAAGAAAAGGTCTTCCCAAAACAATAGGACAAGATGCATTGCATTCAATATCCAAAACAACAAAATCAACGGGGACAAGGTTATTGTTAACCATAATATGAACATTATCAATTCTCCCCAAAGGTTTCTTCATAGAATTATCAGCAAGATGAACATCCAAATAACAGTGTTCCAAAGGTGGTAAATCAAGCATATCATAAAGTTTCTTAGGCATAACAGAGATACTAGCACCAAGATCACATAAAGCATTACAATCAAAATCATTCACCTTCATTTTAATGATGGGCTCCCAACCATCTTCTAACTTCCTAGGGATAGAAGCTTCATGTCTTAATTTCTCTTCCCTAACTTGCATGAGAGCATTTGTAATATGTTTTGTAAAAGCCAAATTTATAGCACTAGCATTAGGACTTCTAGCTAGCTTTTGCAAGAACATAATAACTTCAGAAATATTACAATTATCAAAATCAAGATCATCGTCATCTAAAGCAATGGGACCATTGTCCCCCATAGTTCGAAAAATTTCAGCACTTTTATCAGGAACAGTTTCAGTGGTTTTAGGCAATTTCAAACGTTTTGCAATGGAAGTGGAAACATTGCCAACACCAATAATGTTACCATTGATAGTAGAAGGTTTACTAACATGTGATGCTTCAGCATTACTAGTGGTAGTGATAGTACAAACTCTAGCTATACTATTCTTTCTAGCAATTTCATCTTCTCTTTCCCACCTAGCATGCAATTCAGCCAACATCCTAATATTATTATCAATTTTAACTTGGATAGCATTGGCAGTAGCAAAAGTCTTAGTATCTTTAACTTCAAAAGATCAACATCAAGAGCAAGGCTATCAACTTTAGAAGCAAGAACATCAATTTTGCCAAACTTTTCCTCAACAGATTTATTAAAAGCAGTTTGGGTATTGATAAATTCCTTAAGCATGACTTCAAGATCAGAGGGTACACTCCTATTATTGTTGTAAGAATTACCATAACTATTGCCACTATTAGAAGGATATGGCTTATAATTGTTGTTACCAAAATTATTCCTATAAGCATTGTTGTTGAAATTATTATTTTTAATGAAGTTCACATCAACATGCTCTTCTTGAGCAACCAATGAAGCTAAAGGAACATTATTTGGATCAACATGAGATTTACCATTCACAAGCATAGACATAATGACATCAATCTTATCACTCAAGGAAGAGGTTTCTTCAACAGAATTTACCTTCTTACCTTGTGGAGTCCTCTCAGTGTGCCATTCAGTAATTAATCATCATATCATCAAGAAGCTTTGTTGCTGCACCCAAAGTGATGGACATAAAGGTACCTCCAGCAGCAGAATCCAGAAGGTTTCTTGAAGAAAAATTCAGTCCTGCATAAAAGGTTTGGATGATCATCCAAGCAGTCAGTCCATGGGTGGGACAATTCTTTACCAATGATTTCATTCTCTCCCATGCTTGGGCAACATGCTCATTATCAAATTGTTTAAATTCATAATGCTACTTCTCAAAGATATAATCTTAGCAGGAGGATAATATTTCCCAATGAAAGCATCTTTGCATTTAGTCCATGAATCAATACTATTTCTAGGCAAAGATAGCAACCATTCTTTAGCTCTTCCTCTTAAAGAGAAAGGAAATAATTTCAGTTTAATAATATCTCCATCTATATCCTTATACTTTTGCATCTCACAAAGTTCAACAAAATTATTAAGGTGAGCAGCAGCATCATCAGTACTAACACCAGAAAATTGCTCTTTCATAACAAGATTTAACAGAGCAGGTTTAATTTCATAAAAGTCTGCTTTAGAAGCAGGTGGAGCAATAGGAGTGCATATGAAATCATTATTATTTGTGCTAGTGAAGTCACACAACTTGGTGTTCTCAGGAGTACTCATTTTAGCAAAATTAAAGCTAGGCCGAAATACAAAAGTAAATGCAAGTAACTAATTTTTTGTGTTTTTGATATAAAGAAGCAAACAAGATAAAGTAAAAATAAAATAAGCAAGACAAAAACAAAGTAAAGAGATTGGAAGTGAGAGACTCCCCTTGCAGAAGGTTTGACTTCCCCGGCAACGGCGCCAGAAAACTGGCTTGATGCGTGTTAAGTTACACGTCCGTTGGGAACCCCAAGAGGAAGGTATGATGAGTGCAGCAGCAAGTTTTCCCTCAGTAAGAAACCAAGGTTTAATCGAACCAGTAGGAAGTCAAGGGTCTTCTGAAGGTTGTTGGTGGCTGAATGTGGCACGGCGCAACACCAGGGAATCAGCAGCAACGTGGAACCTGCACACAAGACAATCAAACTACTTTGCCCCAACGAAACAGTGAGGTTGTCAATCTCACCGGCTTGCTGAAAACAAAGGATTAAAAGTGTGGTGTGGAAAATGATGTTTGCTTGCAGAGAATTAAAGAGAACAATGATTGCAGTTGGTTGTATTTCAGATGTAAAAGAATGGACCGGGGTCCACAGTTCACTAGTGGTGTCTCTCCATAATAAAATACTAACATGCTGGGTAAACAAATTACAGCTGGGCAATTGACAAAATAGAGAGTGCATAACAATGCATATACAAGTCATGATGATCACTATGAGATTTACTTGGGCATTACGACAAAGTACACAGACCGCTATCCAGCATGCATCTGTGCCTAAATAGTCCACCTTCAGGTTAGCATCCGCACCCCTTCCAGTATTAAGTTGCAAGCAACAGACAATTGCATTAAGTATGGTGCATAATGTAAACAATACAAATATCCTTAGACAAAGCATTGCTGTTTTACCCCTAGTAGCAACAGCACATCCACAACCTTAGAACTTTCTGTCACTGTCCCAGATTAAATGGAGGCATGAACCCACTATCTAGCATAAATACTCCCTCTTGGAGTTACAAGCATAAACTTGGCCAAAGCCTACACTAATAACGGAGAGCATGCAAGATCATAAACAACATAGGCATGATAAATCAATAATCAACTTGACATAGTATTCAATATTCATCGGATCCCAGCAAACACAACATGTAGCATTACAATAAGATGATCTTGATCATGATAGGCAGCTCACAAGATCTAAACATGATGGCACAAGAGGAGAAGACAACCATCTAGCTACTGCTATGGACCCATAGTCCAGGGGTGGACTACTCACACATCACTCCGGAGGAAGGCATGGCGATGTAGAGCCCTCCGGTGATGATTCCCCTCTCCGGCAGGGTGCCGGGAAGAGCTTCAGAACCCTCCCGAGCTAGGGTTGACGACGGCGGCGGCTCTGGAACTTTTCGTGGATGGAGGCTCGGGTGTTTAGGGTTTTCCCGAGAAAGGCAATTTATAGGCGAAGGGGCGATGTCGGTGGAGGCCCGAGGGCTCCTCACCACGTGGCGGCGCGCCAGGGGTGGGACCCGCGCCACCACATGGTGAGGGCGCCTCGGTGCCCCCCTTCGTCTCTCCTTCGGACTCCGTGTACGTGACAGAAAAATAGGACCTTGGCTTTTTGTTTCGTCCAATTCCGAGAATATTTCCAGAACAGCTTTTCTGGAATAAAAAACAGCAGAAAACAGGAACTGGCACTGTGGCATCTTGTTAATAGGTTAGTCCCAGAAAATGCATAAAAATGCTATAAAGTGTGAATAAAACATGTAGCAATTGACATAATATAAGCATGGAACATAAGAAATTATAGATACGTTGGAGACATATCACCCCCGCGTACGTTCCCGTCCGATACATGCGATTCAGCTGTACAACCTGGAGCAAGCAGCTAGTACGTGCATGGCATGTGGTACAAGAAAAAACATAGCACGGTGTACATACTATTAGAAGGTGCTGAGTCAACAAAAAACTGAGATGTACTCCAACAGTCACTGCTACTTGATGTTGTACAACTACATAGCACATGTTGTACAAATGCATAACACATGTTGTACAATTAGACAGAAACATGTTGTACAGACACAGGTTGTACAACTATACAGACACAGGTTGCACAACTACACAGACACAGATTGTACAGGCACAGGTTGTACAACTAGATAGACACAAGTTGTACAAACACGGGTTGTACAACTATATAGTCACATGTTGTACAACTACGCAAACACAGTTTATACAAACACAGATTGTACAACTACACAGACACAGGTTGTACAACTATACATAACCGGTTGTACAAAAAAAAGTTCATCGAAACCTATCAACATGGGATCTAGTTTTGAAAATCTCGACGCGAGGAGCTCAAAAGTGAAAACGGTTCGTAATTCGGATAAACGGTTCTCAAGATATTTCATTTAAAAAATTCGATTTAGAAAAATAAAAGAGAAAAACTGCCCTCCCGCCTCACTATGCATCTCTCTTATTATACAAAAGTATAGAAAAAAGAAAGTACAAAGTACAGAGAAGTTGGAGTACAACAACACATAACAGGTTGTACAACTATACATAACCGGAAGTACAAAACAAAGTTCGTCGAAACCTATCAACATGAGATCTAGTTTTGAAGATCTTGACGCGAGGAGCTCAAAAGTGAAAACGGTTCGTAATTTGGATAAACGGTTCCCAAGATATTTTTTTTATAAAAAGAATCTCAAAATAAATGCTCGTACAACCCTCCGCACAGAGAAGCAGAAATCACACCAAAACTCTCTCGTGCTGCCACTTGTCACATATTTAAGCACCCACTGAGGACCGTGTGAAGGGAGAAGCTGACACTTGTCATCACAACACGGTTCGCTGGGTTCTCTTCGCAAAGGAAACTTTTTTCTAGTGATTTCCTCGACAACTAGGCGCTCTCCTACATTCCTGTCAAATTGGCCTATTTCGTGCAGCCTTCTGGCCCATCAAGGACAGCGGTTGCAGCCCAAAAACGACAAGAGAGTTCGCTATCCTCATATACAGAGCGCTCGAAGCGTCGCCGCCGCCTCGCGATCGATCTGGAGATCACGCGCGTCGCCGCCCCGGCGTCTTTCTCCCCCAACACCCTAGCAGCCGGCTCCTGGCGGTGCTCCCTTTATCAAGCAGTGCAGCTTCTGCTCCTAGCCTCGTCCGGTCCTCCCTATTCCAGAGAACCCAGACGCCGAAGCGCAGCAGCAGCGAGCCAACGAACAGGAACTGCACTACTGCACAGATTGTCAGATTCCCTCTCCTTCGGCGGGTAATCTTTCTACGTATTTTTTTTATACCAGTAGTATGTTGCCAACACAAAAACCTAATATATTGTCAAGGATCGATCAACACGAAAGGTCCTACTGCTTACTGCAGTAGTCTACACTAGCACTACCCGACAGTAATTCACCCGCAAGAAAATACCGACTGTAATTTAAGTATTTTCATAAGCCAGCTCCTTCCTTGGTTCATTCCTGGGTCCGCCACTGCTTGAGATGGCAGATTTAAGTCGAAAAGTGCTACCATATTACAAAGGGTTCACAACCTATGATGCTATATTATTATTATCCCGAGTTGCTCTTATTCGCATTCGCCACTATCTCTCCATTGTAGGAATAACGAAATGAAAGTTGTGCTTTGGAGACAGAGAGCTGTTGAGTTCGAGGCCCAGCTTGTGTAATAGCCAGACCTCTCCTGTTGTGGTGAATTTGTCGGTCTTCTTGTGAAATCATACAACAGTGAGTTTGTTTCTTTGCATTCACAGCGGTTGCTTTACATTCATGCTCCATCCTGTTGTCTTATCCATTTTTGTATTATGTAGATGATGAGACACTGAGTGGAGGATCCGCCTATAGATGGTACCTTAATGAGGCGCTGCCTGCATTATTTGATACCAGCTGCATACTGTTGTTACATGCTGTGAGCGATGTTGGGTATTTGAATTGTCTGCATTTTGTATTCAAGGCTCGGTGATGATTTCCAATGGATCTCTACTGGTGCTGAAAACTTAGCCGTGACTTGCAATAGAGCTGATCTCCCACACACAAAACGGTTGGTTGCATAATTTAGGGACATGGACCCTTGGGAGACAGAGGTACGTATACATGTTGCTCCATTTCTGCTATTACGCACATGTTGCTCAAGCTTACCGGTGGTTCTAAATTTTAAAACCCCTCTTTCGCAGAACACGGCTTCCTTTCCACACCGACAATCGCGAGGGCCACCCTTGATCAGCTGTACTGGTCCAGTCTTGTCGAAAATGCCACAGGTTGGCGACTTGTGCTGGTTCAGATAACAGATGCAGTGGAGGATGTATTTCCACCAAAGCTTATCCAAAGTAGGCTTTGCTTCAGATGCTTTATTTAATCTCTTGTTATGGTGTTGTCTCGGCTGATTGTATTACAATTATTTTGTGTTGTAGGTATCGTCTCTGTTTGGTTGGCACTGCCGAATTCGTTTTCTTCAACCAAGTGGCCTAACAGTTGGTTGGCAAAATTGTGATGACGCTTTTAAAGTCGTCTGATCTGTTTTGTGAGATCGCGTCTGTTTTCTTAGAAATACACTCTAGCTGACTCGGTCTCACAGAAAAGCCTGTCACAGAGAGGAACATATCTTTTCAGGTCAACGCTATTGAAACTTTCTTTGGCATGCAGAACTTCCACATGACACTCGTGTAGCTGCTATCACTCGTGGGTTCTAGGACAATTTCTTTGGTTTATGTGGTTCTTGCAGAGCCGCCTCGCATTGCTTCTCCTGTGATTGAGGTCCCCGAGCTGCCCATCACCCCTGAAAGTCCAAAGCACAAGGCTTTGCTTCAAGTGGTATGCAATTGTCTCTCCTGGTCTCCTTCTGTGTCTGTCAATATTGTTTTGGTCATTGCGCTTATGGATTTCTGTAAACCAAGGTTAGTCATGTCATGGCTTTAGTTTCAGCTCTGGTATATGTCAGTGTCATGATGGCTAAGCGGTTCTAGCATTTGTTTTAGACAAGGAACATGCAAAAAACGTTTCGACATATATTTATTAAGAGGGAAATCACAAGTAGGTTCATGAGTACAGGCCAACGCACCTACGGTTCGCTCATCTGAGGAAGCTATTATTAATCGGATATACATGATTGTAGTGGGGGGGGGGGGGGGGGGGGGGGGGGGCTAGCAGGGGTCAGACATCCCCCCCCAACCATTCGCCCCCCCTAAATATTTTCAGTAGGTATATATGAGATATACGAGTATACTGTACTATATACGTCAACACTCAACAATTCTTTTTTTAGAGATGTCAACACTCAACAGCTGAACAGCCCACGTACTGTGTACAGAGGTAACTAAAGCCCAATATACACCAGCCCACGTACCAAGCTTGGGCCATCGTGGAGTCCAACGATCAATCTAATCGATCGATCAAAAAAAAAAAATCATCTCGCTGCTTTCTGAAGAAATAGGCCGTAGCCCCGCTATATAAATATAGCAACCACCCGATACAACCAAGTCATGCTGGGGCGGCAGCAAACATACACCCAAACAACAGAAAAGAAAAACAAAAGGAGACATAGACGGATTGACTAAACGACGGCGACCCGGAACCGTTGCGCCCTCTCCAACAAAGTACCACCACTCTCCTAGCACCGAATCGACGAGTACCAAGCAACACCTTCAAGAAGGAAAGCCATGCTGCTGCCCGGACCAACACTGGTCCTAGGGTTTCCCCCGGTACAGAGGAAAGTGGATGAAGGGTAGCCACGACGCCCTTCAGGAAGGAAAAGTGCCACCCGGAGCGGCACCGCGTCGGTGTCGGACGAACCGACAAGGATTTCTCCCGAAATCCCTATCCACGGTCCAGACGATCGTAGCACAGGAGCCCCGCGAGGACAGGCCTCGACACCACCAGACAAGCCGCCACCACCATGCAGCAAAACGATTCCGAAGCCACCAACGCCATCGCACCAAAGTGGCCGTCACGAGGTCTGCCAGACGAGGGTGGGGCGAAGTATGAACCGGGGTCAGCAGAACCACGGCCGCGCGGGAGGGAACAACCTCCACCGTCAAGGACGGTAGTCGACCGGACGAGGCAACAGAGCATACCAGTCCCCGTCAGGTCCGGCCGGGCCCAGCGGGCCCGTAAAACCCCCACGGGGCACACCAGTCCTAATAGGGTCCGGCCGGGCCCAAGCTGGGCCCGTGAAGCTCGCCGCCAAGCTGCAACAAGAGCCGCCGTCGCCGCTGCCCCCTGCCCCCTGCACCTCGCCGACATCTGCAGAACGCACTTCAGATCGGGGCGGCCCGCCCGGACCCAGATGGGGCCCGCCGGGCCCAGATCTGGGCCGCAGGGCCCAGCCGCCCTGCCTCGCTGCACACCGGCCATCACCGCAGCGCCGCTCCGCTGCAGAAGATCGCCGCCACCGCGACGCCACCCACCGGCCGAGGCGGAGCCACAGCCTCCTGGGACGCACCGCCGCCAGAGATAGGCCGCCCCGCACGGCTGCCTTCCAGCGCGGGTAGAAGAAGGCCGCACCGCCCGAGCCTCGCTCGGCGGCTCGCGCCGACGGCGGCGGAGGAGGGGAGAAGAGGTGGGGGAACGGGGAGAGGCCAGAGAAGAGGTTGCGCCGGCCGCCGCGGGGGCGGCGCGGTCGCGGGACGGGAGTGGTTGGGGGTTGGGGGGAGGGGTTCGTCTATAGTCTGAAGGAAGTGAGGAACCCTCTCGCTGCTTTCTTGCCTCTCCGTCTCCTCATTTCGCTGCTAGGGCCTAAGCGCCTAGGGCGCTCGCCGCTGCTGTCGTTCTGCGTTCGGCCGCTCGCCGTGTCCCTGCAATTCCGTTCTGTCTACGCGACTCCGCCCTTATGAAGGTATCTGCTGACTGCTGTTTCCTATTTGTTCTATATAAATTAGTAGATCAGTTTGTTAATTTGTGTCTTTTATCCTTTTCTAGATTGCAAATTTTAGCATCTATTTTCAATTAGACTAGGGGAGTGAGCGCGGACTTCGCCGCGCCCGTGGGCTTGAAAGTTTTTTGGTTTTTTTTAGGGATCTAATTTGAATTTTGGTGGAGATATTCGGATGTGAATTCTTCTGGCAGGCGAAGAAATGGGAGAATTGGAAGGAAATTTGGAAATTTGAAATGTTCGAACTTAAATTTTGATCGCATGGCTCAGTTAGTGAAGTTATTTGGATTTGAATTCTGTTTTAAAATATTTATTGGAAATGGCGATGTTATTTTTGAATCCTTCTGACGTTTGCGAAAATGCCTGAATTCAGAGGGAGATGTTTCTATTTTCTGTTTTTTTGTTTTAAAATATTTATTGGAAATGGCGATTTTATTTTTTGGATTGAGGTGTTTCTATTTTTTGTTTTGTTTGTTTTAAAATATTTATTGGAAATGGTGGTGTTATTTTTTGGATTTTTCTAAGTTGGACTAATTTGTGTATTTTAGAAAAGGTGTAATAGTTTAGAAAAGGCCCCAACGAATTTGTAATGGTTGCCTTTGTTTTACAATTTTTATAGGAATTGGTTAGAATTTTTTTTGGAGTTGCATTTTGAAAGTAACGTTTGCGAAAATGCCTGAATCTAGAGGGAGATGTTTATTTTTCCTTTTTTTCTGTTTTAAAATATTTATTGGAAATGGCGATGTTATTTTTGAATTCTTCTGACGTTTGCGAAAATGCCTGAATTCAGAGGGAGATGTTTCTATTTTCTGTTTTTTTGTTTTAAAATATTTATTGGAAATGGCGATGGTTTTTTTTTGGATTGAGATGTTTCTATTTTTGTGTTGTTTGTTTTAAAATATTTATTGGAAATGGTGGTGTTATTTTTTGGATTTTTCTAAGTTGGACTAATTTGAGTATTTTAGAAAAGGTGTAATAGTTTAGAAAAGGCCCCAACGAATTTGTAATGGTTGCCTTTGTTTTACAATTTTTATAGGAATTGGTTTGAAATTTTTTTGGAGTTGCATTTTGAAAGTAACGTTTGCGAAAATGCCTGAATTTAGAGGGAGATGTTTATTTTTCCTTTTTTCTGTTTTAAAATATTTATTGGAAATGGCGATGTTATTTTTGAATTCTTCCGACGTTTGCGAAATTGCCTAAATTCAGAGGGAGATGTTTCTATTTTCTGTTTTTTGTTTTAAAATATTTATTGTAAATGGCGATTTTTTTTTGGATTGAGATGTTTCTATTTTTTGTGTTGTTTGTTTTAAAATATTTATTGGAAATGGTGATGTTATTTTTTCGATTTTTCTAAGTTGGACTAATTTGAGTATTTTGGAAAAGGTGTAATAGTTTAGAAAAGGCCCCAACGAATTTGTAATGGTTGCCTTTGTTTTACAATTTTTATAGGAATTGGTTTGAAATTTTTTTGGAGTTGCATTTTGAAGGTAACGTTTGCGAAAATGCCTGAATTTAGAGGGAGATGTTTATTTTTCCTTTTTTTCTGTTTTAAAATATTTATTGGAAATGGCGATGTTATTTTTGAATTCTTCTGACGTTTGCGAAAATGCCTGAATTCAGAGGGAGATGTTTCTATTTTGTGTTTTTTTGTTTTAAAATATTTATTGGAAATGGCGATGTTTTTTTTTGGATTGAGATGTTTCTATTTTTTGTGTTGTTTGTTTTAAAATATTTATTGGAAATGGTGGTGTTATTTTTTGGATTTTTCTAAGTTGGACTAATTTGAGTATTTTAGAAAAGGTGTAATAGTTTAGAAAAGGCCCCAACGAATTTGTAATGGTTGCCTTTGTTTTAAAATTTTTATAGGAATTGGTTTGAAATTTTTTTGGAGTTGCATTTTGAATGTAACGTTTGCGAAAATGCCTGAATTTAGAGGGAGATGTTTATTTTTCCTTTTTTTCTGTTTTAAAATATTTATTGGAAATGGCGATGTTATTTTTGAATTCTTCTGACGTTTGCGAAAATGCCTGAATTAAGAGGGAGATGTTTCTATTTTGTGTTTTTTTGTTTTAAAATATTTATTGGAAATGGCGATGTTTTTTTTTTGGATTGAGATGTTTCTATTTTTTGTGTTGTTTGTTTTAAAATATTTATTGGAAATGGTGGTGTTATTTTTTGGATTTTTCTAAGTTGGACTAATTTGAGTATTTTAGAAAAGGTGTAATAGTTTAGAAAAGGTCCCAACGAATTTGTAATGGTTGCCTTTGTTTTACAATTTTTATAGGAATTGGTTTGAAATTTTTTTGGAGTTGCATTTTGAAGGTAACGTTTGAAAATGCCTGAATTTAGAGGGAGATGTTTATTTTTCCTTTTTTTCTGTTTTAAAATATTTATTGGAAATGGCGATGTTATTTTTGAATTCTTCTGACGTTTGCGAAAATGCCTGAATTCAGAGGGAGATGTTTCTATTTTGTGTTTTTTTGTTTTAAAATATTTATTGGAAATGGCGATGTTTTTTTTTTGGATTGAGATGTTTCTATTTTTTGTGTTGTTTGTTTTAAAATACTTATTGGAAATGGTGGTGTTATTTTTTGGATTTTTCTAAGTTGGACTAATTTGAGTATTTTAGAAAAGGTGTAATAGTTTAGAAAAGGCCCCAACGAATTTGTAATGGTTGCCTTTGTTTTACAATTTTTATAGGAATTGGTTTGAAATTTTTTTGGAGTTGCATTTTGAAAGTTTAGGAAGTTTTTTGAAGCAAGGGGAAAAAATTAAAAAATTCGGCCGAAGCAGGCAGCTAGGCCGGCCCAGCACGCGGGCCAGCACGCGGCCCAGCGCGCAGCCCAGCAGGCGGCCCAGCCTGCCAGCCGAGGCCCACTGCGCGCCGTGCAGACGTCAGCGACCTCGGCGGCGGCCGGAGACGCAGCGGAGGCGCGGAGCTCGCCGGCGGCGGCCCGGCGCCTTCTGGGGCACGCGCGACTGCGCGGAGGAAGCGGCTGCTCTCGGCGTGCGCGAATCCGGCGGCGCCGCCCCTAAATCGTCGCCGGAGAGGCGCCGCCGTCGCGCCGACGCGACGGACAATGGCGTGGCTGCCAGGAGCTATCCGGCGACATCGCGGCTCCTCGGCGGCCGATCCGCGGCCAGCGGGTAGAGGGCGCGGCGGCGCACCTCCCCGCTGTCTCGGATGCGTGCAGGGCGGAGCGTGGTGGCGGCGATGCGCGCAGTGGCGCCGGCGGCGACCCGCGGGGCCGCGCGCGGAGAGGAGAGCGCGACGGCTTTTTTGCGGATTAGCCCGTGTGTTGGGTAGAAATTTTGTTTAGGTCCTCTCGCAGTGCGAGATCGTGGAAAGTATGCGAATATTGGAAAGATGGGGCTTTTTTTGCAAAAATGCGCGGCCACCGGGTGGGCGACCGGCTGGGCGCGCGACGACCGGGGGGTGACCGGGTATACGTGGCGAGCTCTGATTGGTTATTAATCGCGATGAACAGTGCGCCACGGCGATGAGGGAGACGTGGTCGCATCTGGACCGTCTATTTGCAGGGATCGGACGGCTGGGAATTTGTGGCGACGTGGCCGAATGAAAAGGCTGCGATTCTTCCGTCTGTTGTATATAGTAGAATTTCCATTGGATGGACTGTGTAGTGGATCCTTGGAGGATTTTTCATCACTGTATATCTGTTGTTAGTGCTCTAAGTTCGGCTTGCTGGTTTGATTCGGAGTAGGTTACATCGTTATGGACTGGTTGCTTATTTGGACAGATTTCCTTACTTGGTTTAGCCTTCAGAATAAGATGATAAGAACAAAATATTGCTATTTGTGTGCTACGAGCACAATCCAATCTTTCGGCTATGCTTATGATTGATTTTTCTGAGCTCCTTGCTTCGCTTGGTTGCTCCTATTTAATGAAATCCTGCTTTCTAGATTGCAAATTAGAGAATAAATTGGCACTAGCAAGTTTTGTATAATGGTGGAATGCGAAGTACACCTCCCTCTAATTTAAAAAGAAATTCTGAAGTTAAGCTAATAGACATGTAATTTTCTTTCTAAGCGTCGAACATATATATTCAAATATTGATATGGATTTTCTACAATATATTTTTAGACTTACTATATTACGATGCTTATTCTCTTTGATGGTCGTCGAGTTTTCGCCCCCCTATGTTCGAATCCTGGCTCCGCCCCTGATTGTAGGAGAAATAAGCACAATACCATTTTCCTTCAGTGGTGGAATCACTGATCAGTCAGCGAAAAAAAAATGATGGATTCTTCTATGGGCATTAGTTGTAGTTATATATATGGGTTAGATAGGCCTGTTCTCATAAGTTGGACGCTTTATTGCCTCTCAACTATTATACTGTGCTTATGTGAAGAAACATATGGACAAATGGTCTGACCTGTGTTGTGTGAACAAATCAATACCTTGCCCTTTGTTTCCTAATCTGTGTGATGAACATATGGTGTAAATTTTTGTGTGTAAACCTCTGTTTAGTTCAATGGCATGTTAAAGCTGGTGCACCTTCTGGCCCACCATGGTTTTTTTATGTTGGATAAAGTAATTGCACTAAGTTTTTTCAAGCAATAGTGGATTCTGTTTTTTTGAGCCATGGTATCTGCTGAAGTGTTGACTTCTCGCACTGTATATTTTGTTTTGTTTGTTTTGTTCAGATCAAACCAATTGTCTTTGATCTTTGCATATTGGTTGGTGAGATTATTTCTTGCTTCCTGATTGAGGGAAGTTGCTTAGCAAAGAAAATGTTCGCTGCCTTAATCAATCTTATGAAGGGAATCAACAACTTTCTGTCACTGTGTCTAAGTAATTCAAAACTGCAACTTATCACACAATGGTTAGAATTCTATCCATCAGATGTATCTTTCATTGATTTTTTTTTTGATCCAGCTGAGTCCCACACAGTTCTTCAGCTTTGTAATATGAATGCTTCTAGCTATTAACCCATTTTCAGAGATTTGTTCACGACCAACACCATGACATGGTTGCCTTTGACCGGAGCACACTTCAGTCCAGTATTGGTGCCGAGCCATCGTGGCAAGCTGTCCCAAAACCGTTCCTGATGCAGAGGTTCTCCGCTGCTCTAGGTGAAGCCTCCTTCCCCCTTCCTTATTTCTTGGATGTGGCGGTGGTGGTGCTGCTATTGCCACGACGACCAACACGGTAGAATGGAGGCTGCACCTCTGCTACTTCAAGAAGGAAAGTAAAAGATGTTTATTTCTTGGAGAGGTAATAAGTGGTTTAACAGAACCTGCTGCATTATCGTTGTGACATTAAGACTAAAATCTTGCATGAACTATTATTGATTGTTCAACGGCTAAGCCTCTCATGGCTTGTTAAGGACATATATTTTTTTGGATTTGAACTTGAGTTATAACATACTCATATATTTGTGACCTTATTAAAGTGAAATAGTTGAGTACTAGATCATTTGCTTTTAGCCTCTCATGGTTTATTGAAGAACAGTTTCTTTGTAATGTTTACTCAGTCAAAATTTGTAAGCAACATTAGTACTGAGGCGAAGTTTGCTGGTTGCAGAACTTGGATAGAAGAGAAGTTATTCTGAAGTAACTTTGGACCAAAAAAAGGCCAGGGTAAATCAAAGAAATACATATGCTGAAGTTTTGGAGAGCTGATGTGTTGCAGATTTCTTATGCTATTATGGATAGATGATGCGTTGCAGATTTCCTATGAAGGTTGTTCTGGATTAGCTTGCCTACTCAATAGACAATATCTTCATTTTGGTGCCGCAGCTGAATATTCTCGAGTTCTCTATGGATTCTGTTGCATGTTTGACTGAAGGTCAGTTGGTTGCAAGGACTATATTTATTTTTCTTACTTTTACGCCATAGACCATATTTATAGTCTAGAATAGAGAAGAATCTGGTATTTAACTTTCCTTTAAACTTTTCTTCAAATATACTTCGTTTATTTTCTATCTGCCGTTCGATTAATAGTTTACAACCAAGAGCAATGCTTTATGGTATTCTTAATCCCAATTCAGTGGTATATTTTGATTTGTAATTTTTTCTAAGATAATAAAGTAGTGGTAGATAAACCAATGTGTTATCTGTACCCATGCTTTGTTGTAGGTATTAAAGTTGCTCATTGGTTTTCTTTCCGTATGTTATATGTACCCATTCTTCCTGCGGCCAATTGATGTGTTTCTATCTTAATATGGAGGCCATGAGATCAGATTGGATCTTTGGGGTGATCGTGCAACAGAGTTCTTAGTCGGAGGCGTTTGTGCTAAGCGTGGTAAGGAACGGTCATTGCCTTCTTTGTTGTACCATTTCCAAAGATATTCGTAGGTAATTATTATAGACACTGGCTCTTTTATTTGTGCATCATTTTCTTCTGGTAAAATCCACATGCTTGTGAGATTATGGGAACGTTTGGATAGCTAGCTCACATAGCTTAGTCAGGCAAGATTTATCTAGCCGGTGGCAGTAAGAGTCACTGAAATCAAGACCTACCATTTGTATTGAGGCAAATTGAAGCCTTAACTGCTCTAAAATGGCCACATTTGCATATTTTTTACCAGTGCGGGAGAGCCAATTTGGCTCTCCTTCATCGGCAAGGTTTTTTTGGACAGTTGCCGTCTAGGTTGCCTATAAAAACTAGGTTAAATTTACCAACCAAATTATTGTCCTTGCCTACCAAGGCTACGGGATACCCTTGTCTAGGATCCAAACACACCTTATATTTCCTGTTGTTTGTTCCTTTCCATGTGGTTTACCTACAAGTGTTAAAAGTACTAGAAGTAGAGGGCGCGCTTTGCTGCGCCTGTTTCAGCTCTTTGCGTTTTTTCATTGTTGATTGATTTGGCCTTTCCAATGGGTGCTATTGTAGGGCTTTTTCCTTTACCAAATGATTTCAGGTTCCGACGTGCGGGGTGTAGTGCCACAATTTATTTTATTTGCATCATAGTTTAATGTTCTATTAATGATGATGCATTACCAACCAGTTCTAAGAAGTAAACGACTTACAAAGTCATCGTCACCGATCATCATAGTATATGAGGACTATTTCATTCATCAATTTTATGCTTGAAAAATATACACGAAAAATGTTACAATAGGTATTCAGTGAAATGCTTACACTTACAAAACAACCAGAAAGGTGAAATGTTAGTACTACGGAGAAGAAGACGATTCATACAAAATAGCACATGTCAAGGATGCATTTCCTAGCGTGGCCTTTAGCGAACTTTTGAATGATGGTTAACCTTTTCATTCATGAAGCATCAATTTGCTTCTACATTTATTCATGGGCAGATTCCCTCACTTTCTTTCCTTTATCTGGTTTTTCCTTCATCAAGTTTGGCCCCCTGTTAGGCGATTTCAGTTTATCACTGCTCGAACTCCAGGGAATGACTGACATATGATGCATCATGTAGATTACATTCCTTCCATTTGAAACATCGAAAATTGAAAAAAAAACGTAAGGACTCAGATCGGAACTCCATAAGAAAGCAAGATATACAGTACCTTGATTGTTGAGAATAGCTGAAAGAGCAAAGCAGTCCGTAAATTTGAGGAGTTAGATGAGCCTTTTACAATCAATTGCACACAAACCAAATTCCTGCCGTGGTTGATTTCACAACTCTTGCATATATACAAGAGACTACAGAGGGCTGTCTCCCTTGTTTTCAGCTCAAAATTTCATTAGTTTAGTCATAATGCATGGCCCAAAAACTACGTCAGATGTAATTCTCCTCTTCACAAAAAATATGCTACTGCCGTGAACACAAAAACATCAACAGATGAAATATCTTGAGTAATATCACAGTGAAATTCCCTTTTCTTCGTATCTGTATCACTTTCTATCTCACTCACTGACCCAACTCCCTCTCTGCAATTAACAAACAACAACAACACCAAACACACTATCCATCAACACAAGCAACACAACACTCTTCCCAATAAACATCATCTCTCTCACAAACGCTCATCGATAGAAACAAACAACACGCCTCATCTATCTCACTTCCTCTCAACAACAAGCAGCACCATAAAAGTAGCAGACACCCCCATCAGTTCATCTCACTTCGTCTTAGCAACCAGCTGCCAGCAGAAGCAGAAGCACCACACATCTCCTAGTCAGCAACGACAAGAACTCAGTGGTCAAACAGCGATGGTGCCCTCTTCTCTCCCCCAGCACCTCTCCCTCCTTGCACCGCCCAGCGGAAAAATATGAAGCATCAAACTTCATTCACTTTGGTTCCAAAATATGAAGTTTGAGCTGCACACGCTCGTCTACAATAGATTTATAAAAATATTGAAGCTACTTCAAAACGTGGCTATCACACAACTGAAAGAGCATTAAAGGGAAACCTGTACTCCTATAATGCAAGCTAGTTTAAATGACAACACACAATATTACTTCATCACATCTCCAGAGGATGCACACGAGAATATTCTTAAAATTTAGGTCAGAATTGAAAATGTAAGCTGCTTTTAGCTGATAGTTTTATCTTTAGTGTTCTTCCAAGAGGCGACAAATACCTCATAGCCAGGAACTGAGATAGTTAGAGGATTTGTAAACGTCGCATACACTTCAAGTTTGGCCCTGCTATACTGTTATCATGTTATGTAATTATATGTAGATGAGAACATAGCATATGGCCAAAAACAGTAGTATTTTCAAAGGTAGCTAAACGGAAATCAGAAACAAAGAATGATACTACCCAGCTGAAACAGTTAATTTGGACTCTGGAGGGTAGGTTGGTTCAGCACTAAATTAGGCGTGCTGCTATATAAATTGCTCAGTACAAATAATCACTGGATTATGAGGCTAGTTGGGAAACACTCTTCAACTCGGTAACTATCGTAGACAGCGAAACTGAAGGGAAATACATTAATCAACACAATAAAAACTAAGAAACGTAGTAACTAAGCTGTTGACCTGAGAAGTATAGTGAAGATGCAATTTCATACCATATATGAATCTATTTGCAGCAACTATCAACACCATGTGTTAATATTAAAATAAAGTAAATATAATTTTAATCTAAGGTACACTTTCTCATTCAATTTTGGAGTCTCCTCCAAGAAATCAATCACATTTCAGGGGCATTTAACGATACTGCATATCCAATTTAACAAAGAGTTGGGCAGCGACTACATGTAGGCCAACTAAGAAGTGTACACAACTAATTTGTAATAAGAACGGTGTTACAATTTATAAAATAAACATTACTAAGCCTAATATGGCCAAATAGACATACATAATTTTCATGGCTGCTCAGAGTTGCAGCTTAACTTGAGCATTTGGGTATGCTTTCTACAGTGTGGTACACATGGATTTTGAGTAAGTACATGGCCATGACATGGTACTGCAACCTTTTTTAGTTGGAAATGCAACCCTAAACCCTACAAAAGTTATAGGCAAGTTAGAACAATTGATGATTCGTTCACTCTATGCAACCAAGTCAGTTCACAAAACTGAGCTGAAAGTGTAGAGAAGCAGCACATACCAGCGGAGGCAACACTTTCTCAGCTACTCGCCGGGGAACAGAGATCCACCATGCGTACTGGTGTCACTTGCAGTTAATGTTTTGTAAAAGTAATTCGTTGGCTGTTGTTTGTACCCAATTCAGCAGGTAGATAAAGTTACTCTCTTGGATACCAAGTGAATGAAATTTCCACATGTCACAGGGCAAATATGATTTACCAGGTTAAGTGGTTGTAACGTCATATGCGCATAGACCCTCATCCGTTTCTGCATCAGCTTGAAGGTAATAACACAAATGATGAAACAGAAAGATAGCAGTCAGATCACTTAGCTTTTGAAAATGTGCTCCAAATCTCCATACTTACATGCATAGTCACATTATGCAGTTGGCATGTAAGATTGGAGGCAGGATAGTTGGGGATCCGGGACTCAATTTCTTTATCTGTCAACGCAGCTACCTGAGACAGAAATTGACCCAGTAAATCTACGTTACCAAAGGAAGCAAACCATTTCAGACATAATTAAGCCAGATTTCTCTCTGGCGACCCAAAATACCACAATATATAAGATTCAGGATCATGCAAAGCTCCTGGTGCTGGAGCAGAATTACCTTAACCTGCTCGCTGTGACCTTGTGGGAAATACACTACCCTGCTACCGATTGCGGGCAAGGAAACAAGCAGGCCAACATAGGCATGCCATAGTTCTGATTTCTGAATCAGGCAGTTGTGCTCTTCAACACCTGTAATGACAGAAGACTTGTCAGTTTTGTATTCTAGTTAATATTGGTAGCTCTATGGACTGTAACAACTCTGAACATCCCAACAGTGTTGGCCTAAGTTTATTATTTTTCATCTTCCTGGAAAACAAGCAATTATTCGGGTGAAAATACACACCTTGCAGGAAAAAAAACTTTTGTTTTACCAAATTAAGACACAGGGCAAGAAAATTGGATGGGAAAAGAGGAGAGATTACAGAACTAAAATTCCCTTTAAATTGTTGTTGAACTGAAATCTCTTGGGCATATAAGAACCCTCAAACCACTCACACGCACACAAGAAGCATTCTCACGTGGATTGCAACCTTCCCCTAATAAATCCAAATATTACCCCAGATTAAATTTGACGCATTGGGCTATGGCCCGATCACGGATGCACATGTGCCTGATCACAACCTTAAGAGTTGCATCTCTTATCTGGTAATAGTTCACATAAACTAACTTCAGCAGAACATCCGGGCAATCAGGTTTGAGCACAACTCACTTTAGTTTCAGCAATACATCAGTACAGTCTAGCAGTTCCTGTATATAGGTATAGTAGTACCGCACAACAAGATCTGGCAAATCATGTATTTATGAGAAGGCGAGGTAGGGAAGCAGCCAAGAGACGGGTAGTTGATGCTAAACAAACGAATGTCATCCACCAGAGAAGACAGGGAAAACGAATCCATAGCAACAAGAGAAGACAAGGAAAATGAATCCGACCGCTGCCGAGTTCTGCAGCGACCCACCGAGCAGCGAAACCACCAACCCCTCAGCCCCATATCTCCGCCGCAGGCGCGGCCATGGCTGAAATCGTGCCGGGATCGATCCCCCTCCGCCCCATATCTCACCGACCATGATTTCCTAGTCCCTTCACCTAGTCTTTCCCCATCTGCCCCGTCTCTCTGCTCCGACCCTCCTCTCTGCCGTGTCTCTCCCCAACGGCGCGGCGGCGTTGGATTCAGCGCCTCGTTCCAGTTGTTCTCGACAGCCGGCCTTCTCTCCTCTCGACGACCAGCAGCTAATGGGCAGGGAGAAATATACACACCTAGATCGGCGGCGAGCAAGGGCAAGCATGGGAGGCGGGGCGGTGAGCAGGGACGCGGGAGGGAAGGCTCCAGAGAGAGGACTGGGCGACGGAAGATGGAGGAGCTAGCGGCGGCGGCTGAGATGAAAACGTGTGAAGAGGTAGCGAGAGAAAAGGATAGTCGGTTTGACCCCATTGTGTGTCGCTGTTTGATTGGACGACAGACGCTCGTAACGCAGACATGCGGGTCCAAAAGAAATATGTAACGCTGGACGCACCACAAGCCTGCAATTCTAGTGGGATTGTATGTTGTAGAGATTGATGCTCCCTCTCGCCTACTTCACATTTTTTCTCTTAACTGTATCATACTCCGATTCAGGAAAGATTTTGAGTGAGCTTAGTGATAGGAAACTTAGTATACATTTACAATGTCTCACTTCACTCATAATAAAATCCATATTATTTACTTAATACTGTAGGGTAGAGCATAATAGGATAGGTTAATGTAGATAGTCAGCCCCTTTTGGCGTAGGATAGCTGCGTTGCCAACAAATATATGGTCATGCGTTGCCAACTTGAGGGCTCTGACCTTCTCCGCGGCATGGTTCTTCTCCAGCTTACCTCTTCGTACCCCTCGTGCTCCATCGGCAGTTGATCTATCGATGACCGAGCAGCCAAGAGGCTGAGAAGGTCATCGACACGTTTGCGCAAGAAACCCACAGTCCATTCCATGGAGCTCAAAGGACTCCGGGATCTTCTTCCACATCGCAAGGTCCTCACGAGAAGAAGCAACACTAATCCCCTCGACAATGTTGGTAGTCTACATGATCACTCCCATGACCGGTGTATGGTTTATCTTCACGGTCTGATGCCTGTGTAGTAACCCCCTCTTGGTCGCGGCAAAGCTCGTAGTACACCCCACATAGAGGTCGGGGAATAATTCAGAATTGTTGAGCAAACTATCGATGAATATGTTGAAGTTCTGGAAACTCGGCACGCCATTAGAATCTTTGATGTCTAGATTTAGGGATTCATGGCGTTAACATCGTCTACTGCTTCTTCACTACCTAGGTTGTTGGCATCATCGCCTAGCGCTGACTGCTGGCTCTGCTGGTAACCTAAGGACCCTCCTTGGATCTTACATCATCATCAACTATTGTAAACTCATCCTCTCTTTTATATACATTTGAAAGAAATAGTCAGATGTTAATAAGATCACTAATGAATCTATGGTACTACTCCTGCCCTACAGTTGAAAAAAAAACTATCAATAAGTTCCCACGTTGAATTTTGTCGGCCACATGGGCTCAAAGACTAAGTTGTCTAACTTGGCTGTGCTGGGCTCAGTGGGAGCATATCAAAAGAGCTTATTAACTGCAAGAAGCTTACGCTCATAAATATGTCCTTCAATGCCTTCACAGGCTCTCTCCCTGAAGAACTTGCAGATTTAGAAGCTATCGCCTTATTTTTCGTTGAAGGGAACAAACTTTCGGGTCATATTCCATGACCTCACGACTACAGACATACAACTTGCTGATCTTATCTCATCATGCATATGAGCATAGAGAGTGAGCCAAAAAAAGCTTCACGCCATTCGGATTAAAGATAGGGCACATATAGCTAAGACTTACAAAATAAAATACACTCTCTAATCACATCTTTGTGTTTATACTTCTGTTATGAACATGTCTTGTTAGAGAAAATTATTAAAACAAATAAACAAAGCTTCCAATTTTCATTTATAAACCATTACACTTTAGTGGTCTTGCTTTTCCACAACTTAGATTGTTTGTTATCTTCGGTCACATGTACAAACATTCATTAAACAAGTTGCACTGCTTGATTTGATCGGTTGTGTTACAAAGTAAGAAAAGTGGCCAGTAAGGTTCCAAATGTGCCAAGAGTAACAAGGATGATAATATTGTTCCGACGGTAAGGGTCTATATCATAAAATAATCAAACTTCAAATAATCACATGTCCATATAATTTTATCTATGTTCTATTAGAAAATTTCTCCATGCACTATTGAGGCCGTAATTGACGCTTAGGTACTTTGCATAACCGCGCTGCCTATCCTAATCTTCTAAAGTCATTATAGCATGCTTTGGAAGATACCTTCTGCAGAAGTCGCTCGAGATATGCTGGAAAAACACAAAATTCAAAATAATCTCAAAATCAAATTGGTGACACTTTAAAATGCATTAAAAAACCTAATAGAGACTTACGATTTAAAAAACACTAATAACATTTGACTTCGTCATACACTTGGTGTAGCTTGTTCAAGTCATACACTTGGCGTAGCTTGGATATTCTCCGAATACATCCGGAGCTATTTTCATAGGAGAGCCACATCTGCCCTGAACTTATAACATTTATAAGATCCAGCTAAGTCAGAGACACGATTTTAACACAGTCTACTCACGGAAAACTATAATTGAAGAATCTTTCTTGCTTCTTTCCGCCATCATCATCCGTTACATGTTGGTACTTAGTCTATTGACCTAGTCAGAAACTTTGACAAAAAATGAATGTGATATATGTACATGTGTTTATTTTAACTTTTGAATAACAAAAATGTTTTAAATGAAGCTATTTGAACAGATTCATGCAATATCTCGTTGGGTCAAACTCATCATCCTTGTCCCTCTCGTCCTCACTGTCACTGTAGCTTCTCTATGGACTAGGCAATGCCGGTTTCTGCCCCGTCTTGCCTTAGCAGACTTGGAACCGGTGGCCTTCTTTTCTTCCTCTGTAACAAAGCATAGAAGACTTATTACTAATTATGACACTACATATTGATTTGCTCACAGCCAACATGGTACCACAGTTAATTGCTAGATTGTGAATAGATTAATATGTAGTGTCACATTTAGTATTGAAATTGACTAAATATAAAAAGTCTGCTTCGTTACCGAGAAAGAGATATAGGCCAATCGGTTCCAAGTCTTGCTAAAGGCATGATGGGCAAAAACCAGTAGTTGTTTACAGAAAATGCAGTGATAGTGAGAGCGAGAGGGCAATGATTATGATTTTGCTCGACGGGAATGATACTACATATTTTTTTTTCAAATAGCTTGATCTAAAACATTTTTGTTATTCAGAACTTGAAATACTAGATGTTTGCATAGTAGAGCACGTGTGCCCTGACTTATTACATTTTGAAGATCCACGAGTCAGCCAGACTTGTCTACTCACGAAAAACAAGAGTTGGAGTACCTTACATGTTTGTTTCGGCCATTAGCATCGGTTGATTGTTGATACTTAGTTAGTCTATTGCCCTAGTCAGAAATCAGAAAATTTGACAAAAATAAATGATATATGAACATGTGTTTCTTTCAAGTTTTGAATAACGAGTATGTTTTAAATTAAGCTACTTGAAAAGATTCATGTAATATCTTGCCGGGTCAAAATCATCATCCTTGTCCCTATCGTCCTCACTATAACTGCAGTTTCGGTAATGCAATGTTGGTTTCTGTCCCATCTTGCCTTAGTAAACTTGGAACCTGCTGGCATCCCTTTCTTCCTCTATAACAAAGTATAGCAGACTATTTATAGTTAGTCTATTTCAATACTATGTGTGACAGTCACACATAGTATTGAAATATACTAACTCTAAATGGCCATTTTTTTTTGCAGAGGAACAGGGTGGTCAACAGGTTCCAAGTCTTGCTAAAGGCAAGATGGGCAAAAAACGGCATTCCGTTACAGAAGCTGTAGTGATAGTGAGTGTGAGAGGGCAGCGATGATGATTTTGACCTGACGTTAATGATTATACATGTAATCTTTTAAAATAGCTTCCTTTAAAACATTTTTATTCAGAACTTGAAATTAAAACATGTTCATATAACACATTCATTTTTTTTGTCAAAGTTATCTAAATTTATAAATTTTTGAAGATCCAAGTGTTTTCAAAGCAGAGCCACGTCCAACCTGAACTTATCACATTTTGAAGATCCATGTGCTTGTGCTTGAGTCAGACACACTAGAGATGTTTTAACACAGTCCACTCTTAAAAAACAAGAGTTGAAAGATCTTGCATGTTTCTTTCGGACATCAGCATCGGTTACATGCCGATATTTAGTTAGTCTATTGCCCTAGTTAGTAACTTTGACAAAAAAATGAATGACATATATGAACATGTGTTTGTTTCAAGTTTTGAATAAAAAAATATGTTTTAAATTAAGCTATTTTAAAAGATTCATGTAATATCTTGTCGGGGTCAAAATAATCATCCTTGTCCCTCTCTTCCTCCCTATCACTGTAGTTTGTGTAAGGCAATGCCGGTTTCTGCCCCATATGGGCTTAGCAGACTTGGAACATGCTGGCCTCCCTCTCTTCCTCTATAACAAAGCATAGAAGGTGCTGAACTGTTAATGGGCCTGTTATAGTGCTGGCCCATGTGGCCCATCTAGTCTCAGCCTGGCATATATATATATATATATATATAAGGGACTCCTAGTGAGAAACCCTAACAAGAAAGAGGCTGGACGTTTCCCCCAGGTTAGCCACCATCTCTAGTATCTACATGGTATCAGAGCTAAGGTTGAAGATGGATATGGAGTGACCGGATCTGTTGCAAGCCCCAGCGGATCTGGTCGTTCTGCATGAAGGGAGTGTTGTAGCACGTCTCAACCATGGGGGACGACCTGACGAAGGTGCTGAGCAAGCTGACGGAGATTCTCACCGCCAAGAAGGCGGAAGGTGCTGCTGGCGCCAGGGCAGCAGATGGAGCTCGGGCAGAGGGAGTGTTGAAGCTGGAATTGACGCCAAATGAGGTCAAACTGGAGGGGGTCAGTAACTATTTGAGCTGGTCCAGAAGATGGCTGTTGCTGCTGAAGATGAAGGCTGTGGAAGGATATGTGCTGGGAGAAGTTGACGAACCGGTGGACAAAAAGGGTGCTGAGTGGAAGAAATGGAGCACTGTTGATTCTGGTATTCTTCCATGGTTGCTCAGCTCTTTAACTCCATCGGTTGCTGCATCTGTTGAAGCACTTTCAAGCACTTTCAGCTTATCTCAGATGTATTCTGGTAAGGGAAATGTGATGTTGGTGTCTCAACTTAAGGACAGAGTGCATGATTTGATTCAAGGTGAAAAATCAGTGATGACCTATGTTGGGGAATTGAAGCGGTTATGGGCAGATTTGGATCATCTTGATCCTTTGGTGCTAGCTCATTCTGAATGTGTTGTGGCAGCAAAGAAATGGATTGAAGGCAGGCGGGTGTTGAAGTTTTTAAAGGGATTGGATCCAAACTTTGAGAATAGAAGGGCGAGTTTGATGCACCAAACTCAGTTACCTTCACTTGAAGCTGCTATAGCTGCCATTACGCAAGAGGAGACAAGACTGAAATGCAACGAAAAGGGAGGATTCACACAAAGGCATGCCTATCATGTCTATGAAAGGCAGGAGACCAGAGACTGCTAGAACTGTGGAGTGAGCGGTCACCTAAGCAACCAGTGTACTGATCCACCCCGTTGAGGCAGAGGAGGTTTCAGAGGCAACAAATACAACATGGGATACTACAGAGTCACGGTGGGCGTTCGGGTTTACCCGAAAATTCGGGTCGGGTTATTCGGGTTATACACAAATCGGGTTTCTAGAAATGCTACCCGATGTTTGTCCGAAAATTTTGATACCCGAAAATTCGGGTACCCGATAAATCGGTTCAGGTTCGGGTAATCCCGATTTGCCCGAAATACAACACAGAACACAAAATACACGAAAAATTCAACGGTGTTGCGTGGATCGTGGAAGCCAGCGTCGTCGGCGTCCAGATAGCTTCGCGTCGTCCTTGCACAGCCGGTCGTCGTCGCCGTACTGCTCACCAAAGTCGCCGGATCGGGGAAGGTGGCGGTGCGCGCCGGCCTGCTACGGCATCGGAGGAGATGGAGAAGAGAATCGGCCCGTCGCCGCGTCGGGGAAGACTGGGACGCTGAGTCGTGCCAGCAACTGCTGGCGGCGGAAGGGCGGAGTGGCCAGCAACTGCTGGCGGCGGACGGGCGGAGTGGCTAGGGTAGGACGGGCGGAGTGGCTTGTGGCGGCTGAGTCGGGCTGGGAGGATGGGGATTGGGGAGTTGGGGTTTGCATCTGGGCAAAGGGCACGAGGTATTTGGGCTGGGCCTTCCGCTATTCGATGGTTTTTATTGCTAGGCTTTTCCATATTTCGGGTTATTCGGGCAGATCGGGTACCGTGACTTCACACCCGAATTTTCTAAATAAAATTCGGGTTTCTAAAACTGCTACCCGATGTAGTGCTCGGTTTTATCGGGTTCGGGTAGTTCGGGTTCGGGCTCGGGTTTTTCGGGTTCGGACTTCGGGTATCGGGTTTTATGCCCACCGTGACTACAGAGGTGCACCTAGAGGCAGATATGGAGGAAATTACTATCACAACTCAGGTGGTCCACAAGGAGCGGCCAGAGCTAACATGACAGTAATGGAGGGAGATCAATCAGCACAAACTCAAAATCAAGGAAGTGCAACTGAACGAGAAGTGAAGAAAGGTGGACAACAAGGAGAAACAAGCTTCGGACAGTTTGCCCACTTTGTCTACACCGACAAAGGTAATACTGAAAATGCCTCCCTAGCTACACATAAGCTTGATTCGGATTGGATACTAGATAGTGGAGCCTCAAGGCATGTTACTGGTAATATTAGTGAGTTTGAATTGTACAATCAGTATCCTTCAACATATCATGAAACTATCAGATGGTACTGCCCAACCTGTAAAAGGTGTTGGAATTTTCAAGTGTTCATCTAGCTTGAAATTATCCTCTGTCCTATATGTGCCTGCATTTCCAGTGAACTTATCTCAATGAGTAGTTTGATTGATCAGATTGACTGCCGGATTACTATTGATAAGCAAATGTGTTTGATTCAGGAGAGGACGACTGGAAGGAAGCTTGGGGCAGGAATCAGGCGTAGAGGGCTATGGCACCTGGACCGAGAGAATCCTGAGATGCTAGGATACTCGGTGGTGCTCGCAGCGGTTCAAGGTGACAAGGAGACCAAGGCCATGATCCATGAGTAAACTAAAATGTGATGCATGTGAGTATGCTAAACATACCAGAACATCTTATGTGAGTAAGGGGCTTAGAAGTATAGCTCCCTTCACTCTTGTGCACTCTGATGTATGGACATGTCCCACTATTTCTATCAGTGGAATGAAATATTTTGTAACCTTCATTGATTGCTATACTTGTATGACTTGGGTGTACCTCTTACGCCACAACGATGAGGTGTTTCAATGTTTCCAAGACTTCCGTGCATATGTGACCGCTCAGTTTAAGGTGAAGGTGCAAATACTCAGATCCGATAATGGGACAGAATATGTTAACATGAGACTTGGAGAATTCTTATCAGAGAAAGGCATCATGCACCAGACTTCCTGCCTAGATACACCTCCCCAGAATGGAGTAGCTGAAAGAAAGAATCGCCACATATTGGAGGTAACTCCGTCTCTCATGTACACTATGAATCACCACTAATATAAAAAGGGGGAGACAGGGGTGATCCAAATGATCTCAGCCACACATACATTAATCAGACGGTTATTAGCGGGACTGACCACGGACTGACCACGAGACTTACCTCTTCGCTAATCAAGTCAGGAAATAAACTTCTTCTTCGCTAATAACGCATAACGCGCCCTCCATCCCCGCCGCCGTCTCGCCGCTGGGGCCCTGCCCTCACGCCCGATACGGGCCTTCCCGGCGATCCCGCGCGAAGCGCCGCAGGCCAACCTCCATCCCCGTATGCCCGGGCCCCCGCCAGCCGCGCCCGCCCGCCGCGTGCCCGACGACCCCCACACGACGCGCCGTCGGCCTCCTTCCATGGAATACCTGCTACCCTGCGTCCTGACACACTACGACCTGCTGCTGTGGTGCTGCACCGATACGACGCTGTTCGCCATCTCCTTTATCCTCACCAGACGCCTGAAAAGGCAAGTGTCAAGGTACAACTCTGAGCCGCATATCACTTGTTCGACAGAATGTGCGCAAAACACATTCTTCTCTGCTCCCAGCCCAACTAATGCTCATGTGAAATAAAGTTTCTTGGAAAAAGAAAATCGCCGTCTCATGTATCCTGTGTAATAGGTTAGCAACTCCATGGCGCAAAAGGTAAGTACCATGTCGCTTACCATCCAGAAGCTACACGATATCCTCCTTCATATGCCATTCCTATTTGAAGGAAATAGAGGAAGTACCAGAATAGATTAGAGATTATTCAACATCAGAATATCTTATGTCATGTGCGGTCAGAAATAAAAGGAACCAAGTTTGATATGAATTGTTTGCCCGATCTTTCACCGCAAGAATCACCGAGATAACTATTCTCCCAACCACGTGGCAATCCACGCAACCTGAAGAACTTGGATAGATTTTAGGCGAGCAACATGAATATAAACAACACGCCTCACGCCAAGCTCGACAACCCTTGACAGATTCAAGGACCTCCGCGCCACGCACGATAACTCTTGACAGATTCAAGAACACTCATGCCTCTATTTGCTGGATAACTTGACGAACGTCTGAGACGCCGTGTTACACGCCGATCCCCTAGGGACGGTGGCAATCTTGAACTTTTAGTTCTACATAATTTTCAACTCCTCGAAACCCTAGCCGCTGGTTCCTTTATATAAGAGGCCAAACACCTAGTCGGTTGGACAGGCCCAAACCGAAACCTATTGGACTCCTAAACCTAATTGGACTCGAACTGGATACAAACCGGCCCATTGGAGGCTCGGCCCAAACACATTAAAAAGGACGCAGCCTTAGACATTACATTGCGTGACTATTGTCCTAGCTGCAACCTTTAGCAACGATGCCTGCATCATCCTCCCCTTCTTGGAAAGGCGTTGTCCTCAACGCCGGAAGGTCTTCTCCAGCGCTTGTGACGTCAAATAAGCAATATCGCCACACTCCTCTCTCCACAAGTCTTCGCCGGCCTGCCACACCACATCCTCCCTCTCGGCTAGCTAGATTTGTTCTTGGCACCCTCCATGTTTGGCGCCCCCAACATGATTGAGACACAAACATTCAGACTGCAACATGTAAACGCACCATGCAAATCACCCAAAACACAACAGGACAAATTCCTGCACACCAAGGGTCCAAATAAGCTGTATACGCCTGCGGATGCAATATGAAATTATGGAGACAAACTTGGCACATCACCCAAAACAAACAGGACAATTCCTGCACGCCAAGGATCCAAATGAACTTAGTCTGCCATCTCTTGAAACTGAAAACGAGTGTCTCTTTTTTTTTCCTTTTTTTTAACCGAGCAGCCACGTCTCGAACAACAAATCCGATCGAGACTTGGCTGGAGTTGGCAAACAACGCACGTCCGAAATTACGGGACGTGGCCCAACCAATCGGATCAGATTTTTTTTCTTTCCTTTCCATGCAAACGCATCACAAGATCTGGTCCAACTTTTTAATTCCACGATAATCAACTGCACTTTCCTTCCTGGCTGGACTCCACGCGCTGCAATTCCGATCAAATATCCTCTTTTTTTTTTCGCAATGCTGATTGCCTGATCCCGATCGGAAATACAGAACTCGCCGAGATCGGAAAAATTCTGGGCCTTCGATCTGCAACACAGCGAAACAACACCGACACCAAACTAACTCGACGAGATGGCAAACGGAGCTTGGCTCTGATGGTTGGGTTCCCTGTGGTGGAACCAGCCCACCCAGGTTCAAGTCCTAGACTTGGCATGGGCGTTTGCATTTACCTGGATTTATTCCAGGATTATCCGGCGCTATTCTTTCAGTGGTAGGTGACGTGCCCGTCAACAGCGAGGCGCCTGTGGTGACTTCGTCAACCTCAAGATCTGCCGGCTCAGTCCTTCAGAGGTGCTCATAGGGGTAGGGTGTGCGTGCGTGCGTTCATAGGGGTGAGTGTATGTGCGTATTTGTGAGCGTCTGTGTTGTACTGTGTTCTCAAAAAAAAACTCGACGAGATGCAACACGCACCAACTCGCCGTCCTCCGCCAACAAGCAATCCCAGCAAAAACAAATCTGCCAATCTTTGCAAACCTGCATATCGATCTTCAACTGGACGAACTCCCTCGCGGTGATCAACCTGGCGCTCTGATACCAGATGATATGAATTGTTTGCCCGATCTTTCACCGCAAGAACCACCGAGATAACTATTCTCCCAACCACGTGGCAATCCACGCAACCTGAAGAACTTGGATAGATTTTAGGCGAGCAACATGAAGATAAACAACACGCCTCACGCCAAGCTCGACAACCCTTGACAGATTCAAGGACCTCCGCGCCACGCACGATAACTCTTGACAGATTCAAGAACACTCATGCCTCTATTTGCTGGATAACTTGACGAACGTCCGAGACGCCGTCTTACACGCCGATCCCCTAGGGACGGTGGCAACCTTGAACTTTTAGTTCTACATACTTTTCAACTCCCCGAAACCCTAGCCGCTGGTTCCTTTATATAAGAGGCCAAACACCTAGTCGGTTGGATAGGCCCAAACCGAAACCTATTGGACTCCTAAAGCTAATTGGACTCAAATTGGATACAAACCGGCCCATTGGAGGCTCGGCCCAAACACATTAAAAAGGACGCAGCCTTAGACATTACATTGCGTGACTATTGTCCTAGCTGCAACCTTTAGCAACGATGCCTGCATCAAAGTTGGTCCAGAAAAATATGTTTTTATTATTATCAAAAGCTACACCCACTAAAACAAGCTAGAGCACAAATTACCAACGAACTGATATGTTAGTGTTGCGTGAACTGAACTGAAGTACTTCTTCCAAAGACATGACCCATCACTCTCCATATATTAGTGTAGATGGACATATTATAATGCAGTAGTTAGTTTTGTTCCTTATGCAGTAATAGGTGTGCTACATTCATCTCCGCTAACAATTTTTTGCTAAATAAATAAATAAATTATCTTATTACCTATCTATTTCTAGCCGTCAATATTATTTTAGAGTTAGTTACCACTCTTTCTGAATTTGTTGGTTGCTCCTATAATCTTTTTTTACTTCAATCAATGACACATCAGATAGAATTGTGCTTCGGAGCTTCCTGATGTAAGAAAATAATACTCCCTCCGTTCCAAATTAATTGACTTCCATTTGTTCACACATGGATGTATCTAGACATGTTACACGTATAGATACATCCACATGTGGACAAATGGAAGTCAATTAATTTGAAACGGAGGGAGTAGATATCAAGATATGAACTTACAAATAATGAAGTTGTTGGAAGACATGGCCATTCTTTAAAGCATTCCTGTGAGCCCAAGTAAGTCCTTGGAGTGACACGAAGGAAGTGAGGCCTGCTCATGTTAGAGCGAAGAGATGCCAGGGTCACTTATATTTTGTGGTACATTATTTTCATACGATTGCGAATGGAAAACATAGAAAAAAACGAATCTTCCAGTTAGAACAAGATGATGGCATTATTGTTGGGCAACAAAATCTGAAAGTGTACATCACTGAATATTACAAAAAATTATTTGGGGCACCAGAAGAAAATTTCTTTTCGTTAGATGAGACGGTTGGACAGGATATTCCTCAATTGTCGGAGGAGGAAAATGACATCTTGAAGGCGGAATTTACCCAAAAAGAGGTACATGATGCTATTTTTGAAATGGAGAAAAACAAGGCTCGGGTCCTGATGGTTTCCCGGCGGACTTTTACCAAAAATGTTGGAATGTTATTAAAAAGGATTTAATGGACATGTTTGCTGCTTTTCACAAGGGAGAGCTGCCATTGTTTCATTTAAATTTCGGTACTATCATCTTGCTACCAAAGCAAGAGGATGCCATTCAAATTCAACAATATCGTCCCATCTGTCTACTCAATGTAAGCTTCAAAATATTCACAAAAGTAGCTACCAACTGGATCACTAAGGTGGCACATACGGTGGTAAGGCCAACTCAAACAGCCTTTATGCCAGGGCGGCATATTCTGGAGGGAGTGGTTGTACTACACGAGACTGTACATGAGCTTCATACCAAGAAACTAGATGGAGTCCTCCTGAAAATTGATTTTGAAAAAGCTTATGATAAGGTTAAGTGGCCCTTTTTGTTACAGGCCCTAAGAATGAAAGGTTTTCATCCAGCCTGTGTCAATGGATTCAAGAATTTATTAGCCGGGGGAGTGTGGGGATTAGGGTAAATGATGATATAAGACATAACTTTCAAACCAAAAGGGTCTTAGACAAGGTGACCCACTTTCACCTATATTGTTCAATGTGGTGGCCGACATGCTGGCTATTTTGATCAACCGAGCTAAAGAAGATGGCCAAATAGGAGGCCTAATTCCACATTTAGTAGAGGGGGCGTTTCAATACTACAGTACGCAGATGATACCATTATTTTTATGGAACATGATTTGAGCAAGGCGTTGAACATGAAGTTAATTTTATGTATTTTTGAACAACTTTCTGGTCTTAAGATTAATTTCCATAAGAGTGAGCTCTACTGTTTTGGACAAGCCAAAATAGAAGAAGAGCATTATAGACAACTTTTTGGTTGTGAGTCTGGCTCCTTCCCATTCAAGTATCTGGGAATACCAATTCATTTCGGAAAGTTAAAGAATGGTGAGTGGAAACCTGTCGAGTATCTTTGAGAGGAAGCTAAGTAGCTGGATTAGTAAGCTCTTGTCTTATGGTGACAGATTAATTATGATAAACTCGGTTCTTACAAGTTTACCTATGTTTATGTTGTCTTTCCTTGAGATCCCAAAGGGGGTAAGGAAAGATTAGATTTCTATAGATCAAGATTTTTTTGGCAAAGTGATGAACACAAGAAGAAATATCGACTCACGAGATGGAACATTATTTGTAGACCTAGAGACCAAGGGGGACTGGGAATAGAAGTGCTAGAATTAAAGAATAGGTGTCTACTTAGTAAATGGCTATTCAAACTTTTAAATGAGCAGGGGGTATGGCAAGAGTTGTTACAAAATAAATACCTACACTTAAAACTTTGTCTCAAGTGACGGTTAAACCGCTGGATTCCCCCTTTTGGAAAGGTTCGATGGAAGTAAAGGATGACTTCTTCAGTGGAGGTTCCTTTGTCATTGGTAATGGTATGAACACAAGGTTCTGGGAGACATTTGGCTGGGAGAGTCTACTCTGGCTGATCAATACCCATTGCTATATAACATAGCTAACCGAAAACAAGTTTTGGTAGCTCATGCCTTAGCACAACCTGTGAATATTACTTTTAGAAGAACACTCAATTCGCATAAGTGGGAGCAATGGCTGCACTTAGTTAATCGATTAATGTTTGTCAATCTTTCAGGGGAACCAGATCGGTTTGTGTGGCGGCTGACAAATTCAGGGGTATTCACGGTCAAGTCTATGTATTTAGATTATATGAATGGTCACACTAGATTTCTTAAAATGTATATCTGGAAAATGAAAGTACCACTAAAAATCAAGATTTTTATGTGGTTTCTGAATAGAATAGTTATTTTAACAAAAGAAATTCTTGCAAAACGGAATTGGAATGGTAATAAGTGCTGTTCTTTCTGTGACAATGAAGAAACAATTCAACATCTGTTTTTTGAGTGCCCTTTTGCTAAAATAGTGTGGCTAATTGTGCATATGTCTTTTAATATAACTCCACTAAAAATATAATAAATTTGTTTGGTAGTTGGTTGAAAGAATTCCAAAGGAAGAGCTTAAACAAATGCGAGTGGGGGTTTGTGCCGTGTTGTGGTCAATGTGGAATGTCCGCAATGACTTTGTTTTTAACAAGCCAAAAAAATCATCTTTTTTGCAGGTATACCTATGATTACTCACTGGATCCGCTCATGGTCTTTCCTCCAACCAGTGGAGCAACGCCATGTTATGGAGTCTGGATGTACCCGGTTGGAATCAGTCGCCAAGGACTTCTACAATAGTGTGGGGTGGCGTTTTGAGAAGAGAATAGAACTATGAATACTATTTTAGCTTGTTTATTTCTCTTTCGTTGGTTGATACATGTATCGACCCTTTGTGATCCATGAACTGTAATGGACTAATGCAGACCTAAAATAAATTAATAAAGAGGCCATATGCATCACTTTAATGAAGGGCCGGGATGCCCTTTTCTAAAAAAAATCTAAACATGCTATTTGAAACATCATCTTTAGCTGTAAGTAAAATCCAATTGTTGATGTATTTTGGCCCGAGTTCAGATTTTTTCACTTTTGGTCAGGGTCAGCGCGCCAATATGTATCGTACATTGAACTTCATAGTAGATTGTTCTCCTTTTGTCATGTAACTGATTTTTACACTGAGAATTAATGTATGTTGCAATTCTGTTATGACCATTGTATCACTGAACTTAATAGAGATATACACGGTGTGAATACCTGGCCCATGTTTTTCTTGTGTTGAGGCATACAACTAATATCTATTTTACTATGAAATTTTATACTATAAGATTGTTGGTGTTTCTTGTGGTTTTTTTTAGATATTCTTGACGTTTATTGGTTTCCCTCAATAATCTGTTGCACGACGGGCCTTCTCAAATGATTTGCCGTTGTATCTAGCAGCCTAGCATGTAATAACTATTTACCTATTTAGTGCGAGTTTCGGATAGTGTACCTCTCTGACTGACCCATTTTATATTGCAATTATTGGTGCCAAATAATAAACCTTAATCATTAGCTTTTCTTTAATTGTTTATTATCTCTCATGTGATAACGGTGGACAAATATATATCAATTCACGTCTAGCACAGTGCTGCTCTTGACGAGATGGAAAAGAAATGAAGAAAATTATTGTAGATGAAGAGGGATGCATTGGCTTGCTGCGCAATTTTTTTTGTTGTGCTGACTTGATGCACAACTTTAACCAAACATTTTTGTACAGATTTTCTTGGGAAATTTTAACAAATATAATGATTGGAACTTGCTATTAGACTTTATTTTAACAAGATTACACGTGCATTGCACGTGCACAATTACTAGTGTACCTAAATTTTTGTGGGGTGAGGCTGTTCTAACTGCCACCTATGTTATTAATCGCATGCCTTCACGGATTATTGGCATGAAATCTCCATGTGAGCTTCTATTTGGCGAAAATAAGTTCAATGTTGTTCCCAAAGTTTTTGGATGCACTTGCTTTGTCCGAGATCACAGACCCTCAGTGAGCAAGCTCGATCCCAAGGCTGTGAAATGCATCTTTATTGGCTATCGTTCTTGACAACAGGGATACAAATGCTGAAATCCAACTGAGCGCAGAACGTTTGTGAGTATGGATGTTACCTTTCATGAGTCTGAACCTTTTTATGGAGAGCAAACAGATTTGAGCATGTTATTTGAAGGGCTTGATCATCTGTCTCCTTCGGCTGATGGTCAAGAGGGGGAGAGTATAGTCATACCTACAACTACAGAGAGGCAATCTCCTCCGTTGATGATTGGATCGGTTCCCATCTCTATTCCAAGTCCTGAAATTGATGGTGCTCGTACAACAACGCAATAACGGGGCCAAGAGCAACCACTTCGTGTTTACTCAAGGAGGCGCCGTCGGTTGTTGAACAGGGGAGAATGCTGAACAGGGGAGAATATTGAGCCACACATGCAAGAGGAAGAACAATCTTCTTGTGCAACACAAGATGCAGACTCAAATGTCACTGAGCGGTCGGTTGACTTACCAATTGCACTTAGAAAGGGGACTAGAGCAGCTACAAGCAAACCTGTGGATAGGTATGGCTTTAATGCTCATGAGATTAGCAACTATGTTTCGTATGAAGGCTTGTCTCCCTCCTATCGTACATTTGTTGCGTCTCTCCAATTTGTGTCAACTCCTACTGATTGGAGAGTTGCACAACAAGACCCTAGGTGGTGTGTAGCTATGAGAGAAGAGTTGGAAGCGTTGAGAAAGAATCAAACTTGGGAGTTAACTAACTTACCAGAGGGAAAGAGAGCAGTTGGATGCAAATGGGTATTTAAGTCAAACAAAGTCCTGAAGGAAAAATAGAAAGGTATAAGGCAAGGCTAGTTGCAAGGGGATATAGTCAAGTATATGGCATTGACTACATGAAACCTTTGCTCCTGTGGCGAAAATGAATACTGTGAGGATCCTGATATCATGCGCAGCAAATTTCGGATGGCCATTGCATCAGCTTGATGTAAAAAATGCTTTCTTGCATGGTGATCTACAGGAAGAGGTGTATATGGAGGTGCCACCAGGAATGGCTGCAGCTAGAAATGGAGGTATAGTGTGCAAATTGAAAAAGGCTCTTTATGGTCTGAAACAATCTCCTAGAGCCTGGTTTGATCGGTTTAGAAGGGATGTGTGTGGTATGGGATATGGACAATGTAATGGTGATCACACGGTGTTTTACAAACATTCAAATCTGAAGATTACTATTCTGGCATTTTATGTGAACGATATTATAATTACTGGTGATGATGAAGCTGAAATAGTTAGATTGAAGGGGTGTCTAAGTAACAAATTTGAGGTGAAGGATCTTGGCCAGCTCAAGTACTTTCTCGGTATAGAAATTGCTCGATCTGCAAGAGGCATAACACTGATGCAATGCAAGTATGTCCTCGATCTTCTCAATGAAACAGGAATGATGCAGTGCCGAGCAGCCACAACTCCCATAGATATAAATTATCGGATAACAGCCGAGTCTGGGGAATTGGTTGAAAAGGAAAATTATCAGAAACTCGTAGGAAAGCTGCTATATCTATGTCATACAAGGCCAGATATTGCTTTTGCTGTGAGCATTGTAAGTAGATATATGCATCAGCCTAGGACTGGTCACTTGATGCAGTATATCGAATTCTGAGATACCTAAAGGGGACTCCGAGAAAGGGTCTGTGGTTCAGAAGTAATGGACACCTAGTGATTGATGCCTATAGCGATGCTGATTGGGCAAGCTGTCTTGATGACAGGAGGTCAACTTCAGGATACTGCGTGTTCGTTGGAGGTAACTTAGTGTCATGGAGAAGTAAAAAGCAACCAGTTGTATCAAAGTCAACTGCTGAAGCAGAATATCGGGCCATGTCTCAAGGATTGAGTGATATGCTATGGGTAAGAAATCTCTTAAGTGATTAAAGGTGCCAAAAGATGGACATCTGAATGTTTGGTGTGATAACAAGTCGGCCATATGCATAGCAAATAATCCAGTCCAACATGACAGAACCAAACATGTGGAGATTGACAGATTCTTTATCAAGGAGAAAATAGATGCTGGAATTATCAAGATTGATTATGTGAACACAAGACAACAAATTGCAGATTGTTTAACAAAAGGACTAGGAGCAAAGGAATGCAATTTGGCATGTGACAAGATGGGAATGATAGATATCTATCACCCATCTTGAGGGGGAGTGTTGAACTGTTAATGGGCCTGTTATAGGCTGGCCCATGTGGCCCATCTAGTCTCAGCCTGGCATATATATATAAGGGACTCCTAGTGAGAAACCCTAAGAAGAAAGAGGCTGGACGTTTCTCCCAGGTTAGCCACCATCTCTAGTATCTACAGAAGGACTATTTATAGTTAGTCTACTTGAATAGTATGTGTGACACTACATATTGATCTGTTCACAACCTTTGCAGAGTGTCACATATAGTATTAAAATAGACTAACTACAAATAGTATGCTTTGGTACGGAGAATGAAAGGGAGGCCAGATTCCAAGTCTTGCTAAAGGCAAGATGGGCGAAAACTGGCATTCGCTAATAGAAGCTGCAGTGATAGTGAGTGCGAGAGGGCAATGATGATTATTTTGACCCGTAGGTAATGATACTGCCATGTAGTATTTTCAAAATAGCTTCACTTAAAACATTTTTGTTATTTTTTTTGAAATAAACACATGTTCATATAACACACTCAGCTTTTTGTCAAAGTGTTCTGAACTTATAACATTTTGAAGACCCAAGTGTTTTCATAGAAGAGACACGTCTGCCCTGAACTTATTCATTTTTTTTTTGAGAAAACGCAAAAGCTTTGCGTTTTATTTCATTGAAAAGGTAGAATGTTCGGTTACAATCCTCCTAGGAGGCGATACAACAGGTATAGGGATCAGTGGACATCCCAGGTTGGTGGGAAAATGACCCGCATGCCAAGTGCCCCTGCTCGAGCCCACATCCTAGCTTTTTCTTTGATCTTGGTGACCACGGCGTGTACGATGGGTTGCGCTCCTTCAAAAACACAGTCATTGCGCATCTTCCAGATCATCCACGGCGTGAGGAGTGTGATGGAGGCGAGCCCCTTTCGCATTGTCTTGGGCGTGTCCTGTTTAGCACGGCTCCACCAGTCCATGAGGGAGTCCTCAAGGTTTGGCGCTGCAATTGGAATCCTGAGCCATGCAAGTACCTCATGCCAGGTCTGTCTAGTAAATGGGCACTCCAGCAGCAAGTGGTGCATCATCTCAGGGACCTGATCGCATAGGAGGCAACGTGGGTGGTGTTGCAGGCCGCGACGTGCCAGCCTATCGGCTATCCAGTAGCGGTCAAGGCCAGCGAGCCAGTGGAAGAATTTCACCCTTGGTGGCGCCCAAGTCTTCCAAGTAAGCTTCCAAGAGGTGCAGGTGATGGAGCCCAGGAACGCGGCATCGTAGGCGGAGCTTGCCGAGTATGTGCCGGTAGTCGTCCACTTCCAGAGCAACTGATCAGGCCTGTCTGTGAGGGTGAAGTGCTCGAGCGCCTGCCAGAGCTGAAGGTACTGACCAATTTCCGTGATGCCAATGGTTCCCGGGATGTTGCGCCCAGTTATTGTCATGGAGGCCATTGGCAACCGTCCTGATCTTGCGGCGGCGTTTGGGGACGTAGGCATACAGGGCGGGTGCCATCTCGAGGATGGATCTGCCGCTGATCCAGCGGTCCTCCCAGAAGCGCGCGGTCATGCCGTTCCCCACAACCATTGTGGTGGAGGCGAAGAATAGCGCGCGTTCATGTGCGGAGAATTGCAGATCGAGGTCCCTCCATGCACGATCCGTGCCGGTCTTCGCGAACCACTGCCAACACAAATGCAATGCTAGGCCCGTGCGCTCGAGATCTTGGACGCCCAAGCCGCCGAGGGGGATGGGGCGGCAAACCCGTCGCCAATTAATGTGGCAGTGACCTCCATTGGCATCAGCACGGCCCGCCCATAGGAAGCCACGCTCGATCTTCTCAATTTGGCGGAGAACCTTTTTTGGAGGTGCGTAGGCGAGGAGCTGGTGTATCGGGATGGCACCAAGCACCGCCTTAACGAACGCCAGCCGTCATGTATTCGTCATGAGTCTTGCTTTCCAGGATGGGAGCCGCCCGGCGATCACCTCCACCAGCGGCTGCAGCTGCGCCGCTGTGGGCCGGTGGATGGTGAGGGGTATGCCCAGGTACTTGATCGGCAGGTCCCCGATGGGGCATCCCAGGTGAGCGATGATCGGCGTCGCGGCGTCAATGTCGCAGTGTAGGAGCGACACAGAGCTCTTCGCGTAGTTCACCAACAGGCCAGACGCCCGCCCGAGCAGGTGGAAGATCTCCTTCACGGCGGTGCCATCGTTGGTCGTGGGGTGGCAGAAGAGCACGGCGTCATCGGCGTAAAGGGACACGGAGGGCACTGTGCACGTGGGGTGTAGCCGTGCCAGGATGCCCATGTCATTTGCGCGTCGCACAAGCCGACCCAAAACGTCGACGGCGAGCACAAATAGCTGCGGCGAGAGCGGGTCGCCCTGGCGCAACCCACGGCGGTGCCAAATGAGGGGGGCAGGAACGCCGTTGAGGAGGACGCGTGTACTCGCCGTCCTAAGGAGAATGGCGATCCACTCAAGAAATCTGTCGCCGAACTCGTACTGCCGGAGAACCTCAAGGAGGAAGGGCCAGGCCAGCGAGTCGAAGGCGCGCGCGAGGTCAAGCTTGAGGAGGATTCTTGGGGCGCCGAGCTGATGCAGGAGCCGGGCGGATTGCTTTACCAAGACGAAGTTGTCATGTAAGCATCGCCCGGAGATGAACACGTTTTGGCTGTGGCTGACCAAGGTGTCGAGCTTCGGGGCGAGGCGTAGCGACAAGGTTTTGGCAAAGATCTTTGCCACCAGATGTATCAGGCTTATTGGCCTGTAGTCGCAGAGCTGGCTCACGTCGGCGCGCTTCGGTAGCAGGGTATGCAGTGCTTGATTGAGTCGGCTGGTGCTTAAGTCTGACACCCGAGAGATTTTAACACAGTCTACTCATGGAAAAAAAGAGTTGAAATACCTTCTATGTTTCTTTTGGCCATCAACATCGCTTACATGTCGATACTTAGTTAGTCTATTGCCGAGTCAGAAATTTTGACAAAAAATGAATACTCCCTCTGATCCGTTAAGAGTATCGCGGGAAAAATAACATAACCAATACAAATTGTATGTATAGGTTCTGATGTTTTTTTTTTTTGGATCGGAGGGAGTATTATATATGAACATGTGTTATTTTAGTTTTGAATAATAAAAATGTTTTAAATGAAGCTATTTGAAAAGATTCTTGTAATATCTTGTTGGGTCAAAATCATCATCCTTGTCTCTCTCGTCCTCACTGTCACTGCAAATACTATAAGGCAATGCTGATTTCTGCCCCATCTTGCCTTAGCAGGCCTCCTTTTCTTCCTCCGTAACAAAGCAGAGCAGACTATTTATACTTAATCTGTTTCAGTACTAAGTGTGACACCACATATTGATCTGCTCACAACCGACATGCTAACACAGTTAACTGCAAGGTGATGAGTGCGTGAGGGCATGTACAACAGTATACAGTCAGCAGTCTGTAACTCAATCCACGTAAGAAAACTGATGATGTGTAAGAGAGAGAAATAGGAAAAGGAGAGGGTCCGTCTGCAGAATTGCAGTCGATCTGCAGCCACGAAAATCGCTGCCTACCGACGGCCTAGTTCCCATTGTACGAGTTTGTCTCAAATTGTGGGCTGGTAGAACCACGTATGGCCAGAGATCGTGGGTCGCAAAATCAGCTAGTTACAGACAGACAAACAGACTCGCCATTGTATACGCCGTCTGTTGGGCTGTCTAGACGTGATGTGGAGAAGTGGTACAGACGCCCAGCGTCGGAACTGATGTACATGCCCTGAGTGGGCGTATGTGCGCGTGTGTTCTGTGGCGAATTCGTTGGAAGTCCTTGAGAAGATAGATTGCATGTGGCCATCAGTAGTGGAGCAGAACCATTCAATATATCTGTTCATTCAAACGTTAAACTAGAGTGGAAAGGATATTCCGCTGATGTGGATATTTCAAACCATTCAATATATGTTTTGTGTTTGCTGCGAGTCATGAATCTTCTAACCAATAGTTTGATATATAAAGCTGCCAGTGAGCCACAAGCTCAAGAAAAATATAAGTTCCCGTCTTCCTGCAAGACATTCATCCCACCAGATTTAACATAGGGCCTCTCGATTCAAATGATTTTCATAAAAAATTGCATTCTTCTATGTGGGTGGTTTGATTCTTAGGATTAAACCCTGTAGGAAGTATTTTCTATGGATTAATGTGCACTATATTTGTTAAGAATCAATTATGCACTCAAATCTCTTGGAAATAATCCTTTATTTTTTCTGTGATGCAATCAAACAAGTTTTGGTGCGAACAAATGGGATAACATTGCAATACTAGGTATTTCTTCCTCCTTTGTTTTTGGAATCATATTATGATTTAAAGAGGCCTCACAGTTAGTATGGGTACAAGACATGCATATTTCTAGAGATAGGATAGACATTACTAATAAAGTTGTATGTATGCAGGCGCCATGCATCAGTTGTCTTTAAGTTCGTGGGTAAGGAAAGTTCATAGGACAATGTCTGAACCGCCAAAGCATTGGTTCACACAAGGATGCAGCTCCTTAGACGACCGCGTGTTGGACGCCTCAGTTGAACATATATAGGGTAATGCTGCGGGTCAGTTTAGCTCGTGGCCAGGGAGAGTTCGGAGATTTAATCTGCACCCTGTTTTGATGTTTTAAACATCTAGTTATGATGCTTATTTATTTGTTCCTTTGGTTGGTGAAGTACGAATGCTTACATGTATATTTAATTTAATTTGGTAGCTCAATTATTGTGGTCAATCTCTACAAACAGTCTTAGATTATTATATTCTTAGAGAAGAATAGTTGAGCTTAATTCGATCAAAATAAACCAGCCAACACGTAGTTTGAAGATGATTACCCTTAAGTGCTCCCTTAAGTAGGTCGCTATCGTAGTAGAAGTGGAGAAAGTGCGTTCACGTTCAGGTTTGAGCCACCAGTGGTGGAGGCGGTGACACTAGAAACCCAACAAGGTATGTTGGACATGAAAATGACTCCTTAGTAATCCTTAAATCCAAAATAATGTGAGAGGCAGGACAAATAAATCCTTCATGTTATCGGCTACAACTTTTGATATTCCATCAACAAAATGAAAACCATATAAAGTGGATTTGCTCTTGAAATTAAACAAACTCGGGAACACAGTTGAATCACTCGAGGATCTAGGATTTTGGACTGGAATGGGCCAATAGTGAACATCTCATATGAATTTTAGGCCAGGATGTTTTTTTTTGTGCTTTAAAAAAATCTCATGTAGGCCGTGGCCCACCTGTACAGACCCCAAGATCCCCCCTGCAGTTGTTGCAATGCTGCAGAGTTAAATTTTGTCTAAATAAATGGCCATGTTATACGGTACTTTGGTAATTTGAAGTCAAATGACTGAATCAACTATCAACACAGTTAGGCGACATTCTGAAATTCTGCAAAGTCGAAGACGCTACCGGCATAATAAAGTGTAGCTTAATTTAGTCCAAGTCAAATCACAAATAATAGATGTTTGGTTACTTGTCAGGTACATGTTTACAAGTTGTACTAATTCTCTTCAACCCAAAGTAAAACCAAAAAGGGAATATTCTAGACTTTTCTTTACAGAAATCATGTAATGAAGGTCAACTAATTAACAACCACGTAGACAGATTCTAAAAGGAGAGGAAGCAAGAAACTCATTTTGTTCATCTGAGCTTGGACCCTCTCCTCCTCCAACCAAGCTACCTACCTAGAATAGATTTGTCTGAACTGCAAAGCAACAACTACAAGACCCCCTGTAGAAGCAGAGTAACAAAAGCTATATATATCCGAAGGAATCCTTCCGTTCACAAGCCTCCAAATCATTGCCCCTCCCAAGATCCAGTTGGGGACCTTGGGGGCATTGCCCTTAGAGGTTAGGGATGCCTCCCAAGAGCAAGCTGACATGACAAATGCTGCTTCTGACAGTAAACCTTCTGCACTCAGGAGCTCTAAATACCCCAAATCCTGGAGCGGGTTATAGATCTAATGGAATGATGATACATTTTTTATTCGTCAAAAGCAATAACAAAACATCAACAGTTCATAGAGGGACATGTAGATAATCCCTATTTCTTTAATATTTACATCAATGACTATTGAGAGACACAACAATTAGTAGTCTGTTAAACGAAAATTATGGTAGGTGCTAGGCTGGAACTTTGGCAAAAATATTGAGACGGCCTTGGGGAACTCACACCTGAACACCAAGTTATACCATGGAAACCATCCATGTTTTGAATGCAACCTTGAAAGCACACTTGATCAGCTTGAAAATGCATTTTTTTCCGCTGGTTTTACCACATTTACCATGTAACTTCTCCATTCAATTCCCATGTGTGTGCTCGGCGTTTACAATTTTGTATCCACACTACAAATTTGCAGGAATAGTAAGCCATATCATCTCAAGGACAAAGGTGATTTCCCACCACTATCCAGTTGACGTCATATCTATGGCTTATCGCATAGCAGAGACAAGGCTGGCCCAGGAAAGATACACTTCTATTTTGGCTATTCAACAGAAAGGTATACATGTAGCACACTAAGTGCAGCCATAGCAGAGGGTTACTCTTCAAATCAAGCATCATCATGTACATCCTAACATGTCCTCCAGCCACCAGATTCACCATGCGGAGGCAAATGCAGCTTGTGCTGCGATAACACTGAAGTTTCAACCCCCATTGCCCCTAAAAAAAGTGGGACATTTTTGGCATTTAGAATTTTAGATACTTCGGGGCAATCTTTTTTTCTAAGGACTTGGGGGTCCCCTTGAGGGGGGAACAGGAAAAAAGATAGTTTTAGATATGCTGTTTTCACCTCTTGAGACTTGAGCATTGGTGAATTTCTCGGGAGCTCTTATAGTGTTAAATAATTTGGGTCTTGAGTTGAAACTGAAAGGCCCCTTGTCTGAAGTAGCATTAGCTGCTTGAAAAAATGGGTAATTTTTGTGTATGAGCTGTTAGTTACTGTTAATACATTCTAATAGCGTTCAGCATTTTTGCCATAGAAAAGAAATATTGATTCTCTTTTGCCTCGTGTTATATCTTGCCCTATCATTTTTAATTATTTGGGATTTGTAATATAGTCATGATCTGCTGTTGTTAGCTCTGCTCTAGGGTAGAAGAGGGGCTATGATCTTGAGTAGCATAGATATGATTTGATGTGAATTTGTGTAGAAAAACGAGAGAGTACATAGAAAGTAGTTCACATAGATCATATCTTCGAAGATGGGCTCTACCCATACAATATAATAATAAAGCATAAAAGCATATTGCAACTACTCCCTCCATTCGGAAAAGGATGTCTCAAAAATGAACTAGCGAACGGAGGGAGTAGAATAAAAACTCAGTCCTATATAATGTGCAAGTTTTGATTGGACGGAGGTTCGGCGACATAGTTGGTCAAAGAGAAATGAATTATCCTCTAGTCAATAATGTTAATATTCCTTATGAGATGTATATAATGAGATTGCGCAGAGTGAATCTGCTCCCTGTTTGGCTGTTTAAAAGAACCAATTGTGCCACTTTTAATTTTTTCTTTTGGTTGGTGAAGTGCGAATGCTTACATGTACATTAGAATTGGTAGCTCAATTATGTGGTCATCCCGTACAGTTTATTTTCTTTACAAACATCTTCAGCTATTTTCCACCTAGGTATGTATATCTGGATTGATTCGCGCACGCAAGATGTCCCAATCTGGTCATAGTCTTCAGTAAATATAAGAAGCTTCTGTCTTCATATCACCTTTTTGATAGTTCGAAAGGGTAGTTGCATCAGGATCGGTGCTGAGTCTATTTTTGTGATGGATTTTCCTTCAGGAGCCCCTTTGTTCTTCACCCAAATACGCCAAGATGAATAAAAAGTCCACATCGAACCGCAACAGGATGTTTGTATTTTGTGTCCTCTATGCTAATTAGGTAGCCACCAATTTAAAATTAATACTACCTCCGGTCCGAAATAAATGTCGTGGAAACGATACTAGCCTAGTACTAATTCCTACTTAGCTCACGACAATTCTTATGGATCGGAGGGAGTACAATATATTTTTGAACGAGAAAATTAGTGTTTCTCAAGTCACGAACGCTTAATTTGCTTTGTACACAGGCAATCTCTTAGAAGAGAATAGTTGAGCTTAATTTGATAACATAACCAGCCAGCACGTAGACTGAAGATGATTAAACTTAAGTCGCTATCTTAGGAGAAGTGGAGAAAGTGTCTTCAGGGTCAGGGTGTAACCACCAGTGGTGGCGGTGACACTAGAACCCCAACAAGGGATGTTTGACATGAAAATGACTCCGTAGGCCAGAAATCCAGAATAATAGAGGCAAGACAAATAATTTATTGGTCCAACAATATCTTTGGCTCAGTTAATCTTTAGTCTTCCATCAACAAAAAGGAAAACATATAAATCCGATTAGCTCTCCAAATATCACAAACTCAGAATCCAAATTAAAGCGATACGAACAAGATTTTGTCAAAACCAAATGGCTATGTTATACGGTACTTAAGTAGTTTCATCAAAGGACTGTGAATCCCTTATCAACTTTATTATAGCATACCTAAGAAGTTTACACTACACGTAAAAATAGTTAGGCGACATTCTGAAATTCTGCAAAGTCGAAGACTCTACCGGGGTAATAAAGCGGAGCTAAATTTTGCCCAAGTCAAATCACAAATAATAGAGTTTTGGTTACATGTCAAGAAGAACTTTACAAGTTATGCTAATTATCTTCAAGCCAAAGTAGAACCAAAAAGGGAATATGCTATTAGACTTTTCTGTACATATATCATGTAAGGTCAACTAACTAAGAACCACGTAGGCATACTATTCTAAAAGCAGAGGAAGCAAGAAACACATTTTGTTCATCTGAACTTGGACCCTCTGCTCCTCCAACCAAGCTACCTACCTAGAATAGATTTATCTGAACTGCCAAGCAACAACTACAACACAAGCCCCGGCCGGCCCCTATAGAAGCAGGGTAACAGAAGCATATATATCCTCGAGGGAATCTTCCCGCTCACAAACCTCCAAATCATTCTAGCTTGCTCCTCTCTTCCAGCAATCTTCTGTTATTTGTCCGCACGTCCTCTTCAAAGTTAGAACTGCTTCTGTTATCCGTCCACAAATGGAGCTTTCGAGGCATGGATTCTTCAAATTCCGATGCTTGTAATCCCAAATAATCTTCCTTCCCAGTTTTTCTTCTCCTTGTTCTTCTTCCTCTAGCCGACCATCACGATTATTCGGGACCTGACATGACATGACATGCGTGCATGATTGATCAGTTCGTGCGTAATTGGAGGCATCCAATTCCAGCACTCAACCTGCTCGCCACCACCTCCTATAACTACAGCTGCGTCCTTGTCGCCCTCAGATGAGCAGCGCGCGCCCGTGGTTCAGCTTCGGCGACGCGGCGGGGGCGTCCTCTGCGTGCATGGCGTGGATCGACTACTCGCGCCTCAGCTGCTTCCTCTTCGGCGTCTACTGCACCTACGACGACAACCACGAAGGCAGGCCGGGCGCTAGCAGGATCACCTACTGATCGACACACGGCTGCAGCGAGCAGTTCAGTTGCTAGCTAGTACAGTAGCAGTAGCCTCTGCTAATATTCTTCCTTTAGAGAAGCCATGTCTAGCCCACGGCGGCCGGAGAGGTCACCGGCGACGAGGAGCAACGACAACGGATACGTCGAGACCGACCCCACTGGTCGCTACGGCCGGGTAAGCTCTCATGTCTTGTTGCACCTCAGACTTCTCTTCAGTGTCATGGCTCCAGCTTATAATCTTCAGGTAGTATAAATCGGTCGCAGTAAGTTTTCTTCTTTTTGGAAACCAAATCGGTCACACTCACAATAGTTAAGTAGCAGAAGCAAGCATGCTTGCATTCAATTGTTCGAGTGTTGCCAATTTTTTTTTTTTGTTCAAGATTCATTTTTAGGATTTCTTTTCATTTCTGTTATGTTTCTTGGAGGAACATGTTCTTGGGATCGATGGGTGAGGGTTGTGCGGGAGCTAGGTAAATTAGCTAGATTCCAACATATACTTACAACTTAACCACGAGTTGATTAAGATTGCAGGGTTTGAACGATAAAAAAAATCTTTAGCTTGATTATCATGGATGGATTCCATGGTGATGTGCACTTCGGAGCAACCCCTAAATCAGGCCACAAATATTGTGCCTTTTTTCTTTTCTTTATTTATATGTCCATTTGGCTTTTGCTATCTTGCTACGGCTGGCTAGCTGCACATCTTGTTGTGGCTGGTGTGACCAATTGCTGTGTTCTATCTTTTTCCTGAAAAAAATAACATCACGTAGACTGTTCTTGCATTGTCTAGTTAATATTCCTGTAAAACTATATATGAAGATTAATTGGTGAACTATATATAAGATATTTACAGTCAATTGTTTCTGCAGTATCTGATCTGAAATCACCCTGATATGAACTTGGCCAACTAAATTCTAACTGAACATATGCGGACAGAACGGGGCTTAAATTAACTAGTATTAATAACTACTTAAATCATTCTAACAAGCTGCAAAATCGCTTGCCCATGAGGATTGCGATATCGACATATCGTAATGCATGCAAATGGTCATAAACAATTGTTTCATTGAAAGACATCACCAATATTTTTATGCCTAGTCAACTAGCTTTGTTTTTTTTTTAAACCCTAGCTATTTAGCGCTTGGTGGATCATTGTTTTTGGAAGGTGAGAATTCGGTTGTGACTTCTCTTCCGATAATCCAAATAATCAGGGAACAGTTGGTGCATTTGGAACTTCCCTGGTTAGGACTGAGATTGGTTTGGTTCGATTAATTGGTGGTCAGGATTTTTCCATTTGTCTGGCAATGTGCCAATAATGAGACGCTTTGAAAGCGTCAAAGCAATAATATGCCCTGTCATATCCCCCAAAGATATAGGTCACCTTTTTCCCTCGGTGGATGAAGTTGTAGCGGTCACTCATGTTTGTCTTGATCTCAGTGGTCTCCAGGTGTATAAGTACCATTAAACTACCAGTTAGCTTTTCTATTAACCTAGTTTCTGTTTTTAAACAAAAATGTAATAATAAATATAATTCACCAATCACCATTTGTAGCCACTCTAGTGCTTATATCTGTTGGTACTTTTGAAAAGAATCAATGGATGACTTCCATGAAAAAAGACACTTTGCTGAACTGAAATTGCCATAACTAATTAAGAACTAAGTAATTTACTATTAAGCGTATCAGCTCGGTGACATGTACATGCATGAGTATGAATTCCAACTTGAATACCGAATGTCATTTATACCTCGAGAAGGAACAGAAAATACTGCATTTTATTTCGACAAGTGTTGTTCTTGATGATGGATCGGAAGCTTCATCCGTGTTGGCAATGTCATGCAGTTCGACGAGCTCCTGGGCAAGGGAGCGATGAAGTCGGTGTACAAAGGGTTTGACGAGGTGCGCGGCGTGGAAGTGGCGTGGAACCAAGCCAACCTCGCCGACGTCCTCCGCACTCCCGACGCGCTGCAGCGCATGTACTCGGAGGTGCACCTCCTCAGCACGCTCCGCCACGACGCCATCATCTCCTTCCACGCCTCCTGGGTCTCCGTCTCGTCCACCTCCCCACGCGGCACCGGCGGCGCCGGCTGCGGCCGCACCTTCAACTTCATCACCGAGCTCTTCTCCTCCGGCACCCTGCGCGCCTACCGCCTCCGGTACCCGCGCGTCAGCCTCCGCGCCGTCCGCGGCTGGGCGCGCCAGATCCTCCGAGGCCTCGCCTACCTCCACGGCCACGACCCCCCCGTCATCCACCGGGACCTCAAATGCGACAACGTGTTCGTCAACGGAAACCAGGGCACCGTCAAGATCGGCGACCTCGGCCTCGCCGCCGTGCTCCGCGGAGCCCAGGCCGCGCACAGCGTCATCGGCACGCCCGAGTTCATGGCGCCCGAGATGTACGACGAGGACTACGACGAGCTCGTCGACGTCTACTCCTTCGGCATGTGCATGCTCGAGATGCTCAACGTCGAGTACCCCTACGCCGAGTGCTCCAACCCCGCGCAGATCTACAAGAAGGTCACCTCCGGCAAGCTGCCGGACGCCTTCTACCGTGTGGAGGACGCGGAGGCGCGCAGGTTCGTCGGCAGGTGCCTCGTTGCCGCCTCGCACCGCCCCTCGGCCCAGGAGCTCCTCCTCGACCCTTTCCTCTCTACGCAGGACACGACCATGACAATGTCAACGCCGCCATTGCTGCCTGCTTTGTCGACCCGCAGTGACCGGACAGAAGAGCAGGAGGCGGCGGCGGCTAGGACTGACATGACCATCACCGGCAAGCTCAACACCGACAACGACACCATCTTCCTCAAAGTGCAGATCGCCGACGAAACAGGTTCTGCAATGTTGTCCACGCAAGTATGTACGTTTGTACGCAGACGATGATGATAAGCTGACAAGATTGATTGTTCTTCTCATCAGGCCATGTGAGGAACATCTACTTCCCGTTCGACATTGCCGGCGACACGGCGATGGAGGTGGCCACGGAGATGGTGAAGGAGCTGGACATCGACGACCGGGACCCCTCCGAGATCGCTGCCATGATCGAGCAGGAGATCGTGAGGCTGGTGCCCGACTGGGTCGGTGGCAACGGCGGCGATCAGCAGGAGTACTACACGTACGCAGATGATGACGACAACGAGGAACAGCCTCCTTTCTACTACCTCTCCTCTTCCCCGACTTCCTCCCACGGCTCTCACTGCGGCGTGGGCCCCACAGCCTCAGGGTTGCATGGAGGCCCCGGTGACTGGTTGCAAGGTACATAAACACCACTGGTTTGACTTGTCAACATTCAAATGCCAATGCCGCAACGACATGTCGCTTGACTTGTTACAGTAGTTAGAGGGATAGTCCATATCCCTAGTTTTCTAGGTTAAATGATGATACGATAAAGAAGTTAAAAACACATATGCTGGCGCATTTTAGAAAACAAGTTGTCCAATTGTTCATTTTAATTTGGTTACCAACTATTTAAGCTATCGGTTGCATTTGAAGATCCTGCAAAGTAAAATATTACATATTTTTTAGGACAAAGCAAGTACTACCTCTGTTCTAAAATATAAAATGTTTTGCTAGCTCAATTTGAGTTACCAAAATGTGTTATATTGAGGAACTGAGGGAGTAGTAGGTATTAGCTCAGTGTGGAAAGAGACAACGAGCATGCAAAACTTACAATTTTTCTACAACTATTATATGTATTCTCAAAGATGGAATGGCCCAGCCCAATAAACGAGGGTTAACGCACGCGATGCCTTACATTTGTACGAATCGTGAAAATACCACACACGACCGGACGTAGAGCCAAAATTCACTGGCATACCGAGTCGGGCGTAGGTGCCAAGTAAAGTATCTACAAGTAACATATTTACATAATGATTTTGCATATTCTAGGTTCAATTTTTTCTTAAAGCTCATAATGCACAATACCTCATCTAAATACAGTTGCACACACGACCATTAAGTGTACATGTAAATCCTCAATATAACTATTATTCTTGTAAACTATATATATGTTCATTAAATGAGTGAAAATATTTATACGTTGATTAAGAGTCTAAAAGGTTTATTTAGACTTAAGAAAAATTCAAGACCCTTAGTATAGTCAATTATCTAAAAGTAACAACCAAAGTTGCATTTTTGGTCTTCCAGCATTTTGCTTAGAAAATAAGGGAGTTGGTGTCTAGTACTCCCTCCGTTCCAAAATACTTGACTTCCATTTGTCTACATATGGATGTATCTACACACTAAAATATGTTTAAATACATCCGTATGTAGACAAATGAAAGTCATCTATTTTGGAACGGAGGGAGTAGATATCATTATATATTCAAATTAGTAAACTAAAATAGCACAAGTTGATTTTGTAAACTTTAGCACAACTTGATTTATCAGTAAATATTTCAATACTATAAAATTTCATAATTTCTCCTCCTATTCTCCTACAAAAACCTAAGGCCAATATGTATACAGAAGACTATACTAGTGTTTAAGGTGTTATTATTTTTCACAAAACGGAGGAATGTGATAAGTATGCATAGCATATACTCACCGCGTTGTTGTTTCTGTACACTATGGACATTTGTTAACATTCCATGGACAGATAAAAAGCACATATATTGTCACGTCAACACCATGATCGCAACATATCAAGATGGAATATATCATAGTCGTCCTTCTAAAGACGAAAGGACAGCATTACTGAGAACATTTTCTTATTGTAGCTTCTCCTTGCCATTGACCAATTGCATCATTGTGGCTGTGTTGTTGTCATTCGTTGAGTCGTGACACGTGTCAACTTGTGGTTGGTGTAGATTACGCTCTCAGCAGCGACGACGACGACACGAGCTCCACGCGCTCTGCGCTGCACTACTCCTCGGAAGAGGCCCAGCCCGAAGAGAAGCCTAGCAGCATCTCCAAGACGGGCCAGGTGAAGGCGACTAGATTCGGCCCAGGAGACAGCAGCGCAGGCCAGAACGTGTCGTCACCGCACGCCGGCCGGCCGCGGCGCCGTGGTGGGAGCCCCGACGGTGGCGCCGGCGACGAGGGGCGGCGTGGGAGGCAACAGCAGCAGGGTCGCTTGACGAGGAACCGTTCGATGGTGGACGTGCGGAGCCAGCTGCTGCACCGGACGCTGGTGGAGGAGCTCAACAAGCGCATGTTCTTCAACACCGTTGGCTCCGTCGAGAACATCGGTTTCCGCCGCATCCCCGGCTACGGCGGCGGATCCTCGTCATCGTCGGCGAAGAAGACGTCCTCGCGCGGCGGCGACCAGCGTGGAGGGAGGAGCGGCAAGGACAAGCACCAGTTCTTCATGTACTGAGCTGATCAAGTACTTTGTTCGATCGGATGGTGGTACCGATCGTGTGTGTACAGATAAGCTATTGGTGCAACGCACAGTTTTTTTTTTGAGAACGGTGCAACGCACAGTTAGTTACGCGAGTACGTGTGCGAGTTGACCCAACTATTTAAAATGGATCCGTTTTCAAAAGAGAGAAATATTTTCCATACCAGATATTTTTTCACTTGAAGCATCTCTAGAAGCCTACAATTATGGTGTGAGATATATTTTTCTGTTGGCAACCCAGCATCAAAAAACACGAAGGCGCTTCGCACCAATCCACCATGATAGCCGGGGCTAGACGTATGTATCGAACTTCCTTTTGACATTAATTACCCTATTGAGCAAGTTTTCCATCCTGATTACCTCATTTAGGAAAAGTTGTACTCCCTCCGTCCAGATAATCGCTTAAAAATGTTTCAAGTTAATCCTCTGATTCAAATCGTGGTCATCCTGCTCCGAGCTCCGTCGCCGTCCGCACGCGCAGGACCTTGCCCGCGGCCGTCCGCGCGCGCAGGACCTCGACCTCGCCGTCCGCGCACAGGAATTCGACCTCGTCTGCTTCCCCGCCTCCTCCCATCGCCGCATCGCAGCTCCCGCGCACGAGGGAGGTCGACAAACGTCGCCTTCCGGCTTCCGCGCGCGCAAGACCTCGCCCGTCGCCGTCCACACGCAGGACCTCGACCTCGCCGTCCGCGCGCAGGATCTTGACCTCCCCTGCTTCCCCGCCTCCTTCCACCGCCGCATCGCAGCTCCCTCCTACGCCCGCGCGCAGGAGCCCGATCTCGCCGTCCGCGCGCAGCGCAGGAGCTCGACCTCGCCGTTGCCGTCCGCTCGAGGACAGGAGGGAGCTCGACGTCGCCGTCCGCGTCGCCGTCCGCGTCGCCTGTGTCCCTCCCTCCTACGTCCGCGTCGCCTGTTTTCCTCCTACGGCCGCGCCGCCGCTCCACCGCCGCTCTGTCGTGCTCGCACGCCGTCCGCTCCAGTCGAGGGTACGAGGCGCCAAGAGCTTCCAGGCGGCGACATTCAGGTCCCGGTCCTGAAATTCAAACTGAAATTGCATCAGAAAGTATGCCAAGAGTACTACCCATTTCTCCATGCAACAGTTATGCGCAAGACCTAACAACTCTGAGAAAAAATTGGGTGCGGATGCGCGGTTCAGCCGCTTAGCAATCTGACGTGGTTTGGCAAGGAATCATACGGTAGTGCAAAAACCGTCCGACGTCCAACAATGGAGACCCGCCTGCATGCAGAATTGGAGATCCTATCAAATAGAGACGAAAATGTAGCTGAAAGTTTCATCTTTTCCACGAACAAAGGAAATAAAGAGTGTTGTTAAAATTGAACAATGGACGTACTCTTGAGTGGTGGGTGATAAGAGAGTGTTGTGAAGGATTGCGACCCGCTCCTAGAAACGAAAGCGTTTGCTTCTTTGAGCTACTTATCTTATGGAAAGCTTATGTTATGTGAGTTTTTTTTTGTTATCTAGGAATTTCCTCACGTTACCTTTGTAGTGGCACTTATGGTGCATGTGACGGAGGCAGGCGACTTTGCTGGATTTGAGGCCCGTCCCTTGGTTTGAAGGATGACTCAAGATGTCGAGGCTTGACTTTGCTAGAAAGCTTGACCCAAACTCGAAAACTAGATTCCGAGACGTACTAGAGTGCCCGTTCGGGGTGACTGGGGTGAAATATTACCAGTACCAAAGTGCCTCTCCGCAACAAGGACATGTCTCACGACAGCGGAAGCGAACTCGAGTCGCTTGGTACACACTACCCTCTAAATATTTATACGTTGATTAAGAGTCTAAAAGGTTTATTTGGACTTAAGAAAAATTCAAGACCCTTAGTATAGTCAATTATCTAAAAGTAACAACCAAAGTTGCATTTTTGGTCTTCCCGCATTTTGCTTAGAAAATAAGGGAGTTGGTGTCTAGTACTCCCTCCATTGCAAAATACTTGACTTCCATTTGTCTACATATGGATGTATCTACACACTAAAATATGTTTAAATACATCCGTATGTAGACAAATGAAAGCCATCTATTTTGGAACGAAGGGAGTAGATATCATTATATATTCAAATTAGTAAACTAAAATAGCACAAGTTGATTTTGTAAACTTTAGCACAACTTGATTTATCAGTAAATATTTCAATACTATAAAATTTCATAATTTGTACTCCTATTCTCCTACAAAAACCTAAGGCCAATATGTATACAGAAGACTATATTAGTGTTTAAGGTGTTATTATTTTTCACAAAAGGGAGGAATGTGATAAGTATGCATAGCATATACTCACCGCGTTGTTGTTTCTGTACACTATGGACATTTGTTAACATTCCATGGACAGATAAAAAGCACATATATTGTCACGTCAACACCATGATCGCAACATATCAAGATGGAATATATCATAGTCGTCCTTCTAAAGACGAAAGGACAGCATTACTGAGCACATTTACTTGTCAACTTGTAGCATCTCCTTGCCATTGACCAATTGCATCATTGTGGCTGTGTTGTTGTCATACGTTGAGTCGTGACACGTGTCAACTTGTGGTTGGTGTAGATTACGCTCTCAGCAGCGACGACGACGACACGAGCTCCACGCGCTCTGCGCTGCACTACTCCTCGGAAGAGGCCCAGCCCGAAGAGAAGCCTAGCAGCATCTCCAAGACGGGCCAGGTGAAGGCGACTAGATTCGGCCCAGGAGACAGCAGCGCAGGCCAGAACGTGTCGTCACCGCACGCCGGCCGGCCGCGGCGCCGTGGTGGGAGCCCCGACGGTGGCGCCGGCGACGAGGGGCGGCGTGGGAGGCAACAGCAGCAGGGTCGCTTGACGAGGAACCGTTCGATGGTGGACGTGCGGAGCCAGCTGCTGCACCGGACGCTGGTGGAGGAGCTCAACAAGCGCATGTTCTTCAACACCGTTGGCTCCGTCGAGAACATCGGTTTCCGCCGCATCCCCGGCTACGGCGGCGGATCCTCGTCATCATCGGCGAAGAAGACGTCCTCGCGCGGCGGCGACCAGCGTGGACGGAGGAGCGGCAAGGACAAGCACCAGTTCTTCAGGTACTGAGCTGATCAATTACTTGTTCGATCGGTTGGTGGTACCGATCGTGATCGTGTGCACAGTTAGTTACGCGAGTATACGTATTTTCCATAACAGATATTTTTTTCACTTGGAGCATAGCTAGAAGCCTAGAATTAATGTGTGAGATATATTTTTCTGTTGGCAACCCAGCATCAAAAAACACGAAGGCGCTTCCCACCAATCCACCATGATAGCCGGGGCTAGCGTATGTATCGAATATCGAAATGACGACCTCTGACTTCCTTTTGACACTAATTACCCTATTGAGCAAGTTTTCCATCCGGATTACCTCATTTAGGAAAAGTTTGTTAGGTCTAGCACTAATTCGGTCTGACCCCTATTTCTCGATCCTTTTCCGTGGTGTCGCTCACAATGATCTAGTTGAGGCTAGGGGTTAGGGACCTTTATATAGTGCTAATTCCGGTTTTATTTAAACCGTAATTCCGCAGATATTTATTCCAGAAACTCCAGGTTAACCAAACCAACCACGATCATCAGTAACCATCTAGGAGTTTCAATCTGCAATTAGTCCCACGAGCACACATGTGTGAGTCACGTGCTGAATTTGAATAATTCAAATTCGCAGACTTTAATCAATTCATATAGCCAACATATGAACAACCCGGCTTTCCACTCTATACTGTCCCGGGTATAATTCGAGCATATTCACATACACTATATTCCAGTATAGACGTACCGGCTTCCTTAATTATATTCGATACAATTCCACATCATTAGTTCTCTGTTATTTCCATGATACTTCCAGATGAAGTTTAATTCCGGAGAATGTAGTGTACAAATAAAATGTTGCAAGACACAAATTCCTACAAAGTTGCACTCCGTACTACCAATTTCTCCATGCAACGATAGGCAAATAACCGATGAACGAAAGCAAGATCAAACCAACGGGGACACGGGATTTAACGTGGAAAACCCTCTCAACAATAGGAGAAAAAAAACCACGGGCGTCAGCCAGCAAATCTTCACTATATATAATCGGGTGAGGTTACAAACGCCGGAGATTTACAATGACTTATCCCAACCAGCGGCTTACAAGAGGTATATATGGTGGTAAAACCCTAAGTCGGCTGCAGTCCGACTCGGCAACGATGCGTAGCGTACCATAACCAAGCCTCCAGCGACGGGTCTCCGCTTCGTTTCGAAGTTAGCCTCAATCTTATATGAATTTGGATCACATCAGAGCAACAAGGGTGTCTTGAGTGGTGGCTGATAAATGATAAGAGAGTGTTGTGAAGGATTGCGACCCTCTCCTAGAGACGAGAGTGCTTGCTTCTTCGAGCTACTTATCTTGTGGAAAGCTTATGTTATGTGAGCTTTTTTTGTTATCTAGGAATTTCCTCACGTTACCTTTGTAGTGGCACTTATGGTGCATGCGACGAAGGCAGGTGCCTTTGCTGGATTTGAGGCATGTCCCTTGGTTTGAAGGATGACTCAAGATGTCGAGGCTTGACTTTGCTAGAAAGGTTGACCCAAACTCGAAAACTAGATTCCGAGACGTACTAGAGTGGCCATTCTCCTTTTCGGGGTGACTGGGGTGAAATATTACCAGTACCAAAGTGCCTCTCCACAACAAGGACATGTCTCACGACAGCGGAAGCGAACTCGAGTCGCTTGGTACACACTGCCCTCTAAATTTTGAGACTTGGCCCTAGTGTGACTTGAGGGCTTGGACTCACGGGAGACTAGTATTCGGAAACTTCGGGTGAAGTTTCTTGCTGTAAATGAGATATTAGGCCATCTTCACTCATAGATTGAGAATTATTTTGCTTTGCAAGGCGTCGGCTGTCTGTGGAATGATCCATTTATCAAGCAGTGCTGCTTCAAAGGCTTCCCACTTAGGCATAGCAGTCTTGTAGCCACCTGTCCCCAAAGTATGGTGATATTTCTTCTTCGCAGCATTTGCCTTATTTATTTCCGATCGGGCCACAGCGGCAGACGATTCTTTTATCTCCACAAATGCGGGCCAGTCATGTATTATCTTCACTAGTGCTCTAGTGAAATCTGGATCTTGTTTCTCCGCCGATAGATAATTTCTCCATAATGTTTTCTTCCAGCTCTGGAATTGTGTGGCCATCTTCTTTAAAGTCCACTGCTTGACTTTCTCCTTCTTGTCATCTGTGAGACCTGGCGGTAGGTTGACATGTGTCAAGAGCGTCTCCCAAAGCAAATATTTTCTTCTTTGGTCGACATAACTAGCTCCAGTGTTGTCGTCCTTCGGCTTATGCCATTCTTCAAGGATGATCGGGACCATGTCCCTAACAAGAATCCGCATTGATTTATAAATTTACGGCGGCTCTCTATGGGTTCCAGCGGTTCGCCATCATCACCAACTTTGTCGATCGATATCCTTGCACCATCACCCAACTTTTTGTTCAGGCCTCGTTGCCTTTTTTGCCTTTTAGCAGCTGATTGGCTCGATCCGGAGGGCTAAAAGAAAAATGATTCGTTAATAGGTGCAATACAAATCAATTAATGCATCTAGTGATCAACAGAGGCTTAATATATATACCTCGCCGAAATTTGTTAAGGGCACTTCGTCGTCTCTGCAAATTTCTTCTTGCTCATGTCCATCACCAGAGTCGTTCAGAAACTGTGGGCTGTAATCGTCTCCAACCCCATCTTCTCCACCTCCATCTTCTCCACGGTGTGCAGCTTCTTATATAATCTGATAAATTTGGTCTTCACCCAACTCGTCTCTGCCGGGGGCGTCCATAGCTCAATGTCCATGCAATCAATTTTAGCTTAACTACAAAAGTATCATTTTAAAAATGCTACTATGAATTCTAAAAATTCTACTACAAATTCTACACAAAATTCATCATTTTCTGTAATATTCATCAACAATTTTCATATACGCAATATTCATCAACAATATTCATCTTCTTATACACAATATTCATCAACAAAATTTCTTATAGCCAATTTATACCAACTACTAGCAAATTTAAAATTCATAGCAACTACAATTTAAAATTCAAAGTTAATAGCCTAACTTCTTTGAAATCCAATATAATTCGAATCGTATGCAATATTGGAATCATATGCATGACAGATTAAGGAATACAATTTAAACCCTAGAATATGAATAAGAATTTAATTGGGGTCCAAATACAACTTAAAGCAATATTTGAAAGAAACCCCATAATTAAAGAAAGTAGCATTTTACTAATTCTAGACAAGTCTTAATTTAAGTTGTTCAATCATGCATCGATTTCGTATAAATAAATAGTTTACATTTTTCTGAACATTTTGATATATTATTTGCATTTTTCTGAAATACGGATCAAAAGATATTGAATTTACAAGTTTATACAATTTTCTGTAATTTCTAGAAATGATCAAATTTCTGACAACGGGTTCCAAATGTCAGAGTTTTATTCTTTTCCGAAATCATTTCCAAAATATTAAAAACCTGACAGGCCGGCCCCACTGTGACGTCATGGTGATGTCAGCAACGGAGAGCACGGCTCTATTGAGCAAGGATCGCTCGATTCCGTGCGAATTGGGCAAAATTGTTTTGGGCGTTTGGCAGAGGAGTTCATGGCGAACATATTAGTGGCGGCGCCACAATTTTGTGGTCACTGGAGCTTAGCTGGCGATGGCGTTTTACGGCGGCGCTGCTCGGGCAATGGTGCGGCGGTGCTACGGTGAGTAATCGAGCGAACGGAAAGCACTGGGAGGCGCATAGGCTCACCAGAAGCACGGGGAATCGGTCGTCGAGGCGAGGCGAGGTCGGGGCGGAGTGTGGATCGAGAGGCGACGGCTCTCGGGCAGAGTCGGGGAAGACGACGCGATTCGGCACGTCCCGGGCGTCCCAGCAACAACGGCGCAGGAGAGGGCGCGGCGGCGACTGGCGATTCGTCGGGAGAGCCTGCAACAACGGCGCAGGAGAGGGTGGCGGCGCTTCATCGTCTGTCTCTGGAGGTCGATTTTGGGGCAACTGGAAGAGAAAGGGGAACGGCGGCCGCTTATATACCCCAAACCTTTAGTACCGGTTGGTATCACGCACCGGTACTAAAGGGTCTTTAGTACCGGTTCGTGATACCAACCGGTACTAAAGGTCCACCCTTTAGTACCGTTTGGTGGTTGGAACCGGGACTAAAGGGGCTTTTGAATATTTTTTTTATATCTATATTTGTTTTTGTTTTCTTTTATATCTATATTTGTTTTGTTTCTTCTGTTTTCTGTTTTGCTTTATATCTATTTGGTTTCTGTTTTTTTTTGCTCTAGTTCCTTTTTCTTTTATATCTATTTAATTTAATTGTCTATATTTGTAAAAATCATATCTTTATTTGTAAAATTCATATGTATATTTGATTTAATTTTTTTAAACCTCCAATATTTTGAGTGATTCTTATTGTTTTTTTATCTAGTTCATTTTTCTTTTTATAGATGATTGATCTTTTTGTGAATAAGTTTATTGGAAACTTTGGGAAAATCGACATAAATTCATTTAAATGGACTCCTCTGTCTCATATATATAACCAGAACAAAAAAGGTTACATAAAAGGTTTAATACATTATTACACATCACCAACAACATCCCTATCTAGTATTGTGGTATAAACTTTTTCTTCGTGTGTGTCCCTTTCTTCTGATTGCGCCGTAACCATGGACAATCTTCATTACTTAACAGGATGCTTGGGTCAGTGTTCACTGTGAATGGCAGAATTTCATCAAACTTATTGTAATCTTCTGACATGTCTGTCTTGTTCTCCACTCCCCGATGTTTTTTCCCTGAAAGAACTATGTGGCGTTTTGGCTCATCGTATGATGTATTCGCTTGCTTATCTTTTCTTTTTTTCGGTCTGGTAGACATGTCCTTCACATAGAAAACCTGAGCCACGTCATTGGCTAGGACGAATGGTTCGGTGTGGTACCCAAGATTGTTGAGATCCACTGTTGTCATTCCGTACTTCGGGTCTACCTTACCCCGCCTGTCAGGTTGACCCATTTGCACCGAAACAAAGGGATCTTAAATCAGATCCATAGTCAAGTTCCCATATCCTCTATGTAACCATAATATGTGTCCTTTTGCCCATTGTTGTTTGTTGCATCAAAGCGGACACCACTGTTTTGGTTGGTGCTCTTTTTATCTTGGTCGGCCGTGTAAAATGTATTCCCATTTATCTCGTACCCTTGGAAAGTCAATATAGTCGAAGATGGTGACTTGGCCAACAAGTATAGCTTCTCCAACAGTGGTGTTATTAATGAGACGTGTTTGCAACCAACCGCCGAAAGTCTCCATGTGTTTTAATCCAGGATCAGGCTGCCCGGGTTTTCAGAGCGTACAATATTATGTGTTCCTCGATATACGGAGCCACCAAGCTGGAATTTGTAGAACTGTGTAGTGTGCTTGGTGAAAGAATGCCCGTCCATACATATTGTTGCTTTCTTTCCTAGCGTGTTTTCCACGCAGTCTCCCCTCATGGCGCGATTGAGGAACACCGATCGGCTTAAGGTCAGGAATAAAGTCAACACAAAACTCAATGACCTCCTCTGTTCCATAGCCCTTGGAGATGCTTCCTTCTGGCCTAGCACGGTTATGAACGTATTTCTTTAAGACTCCCATGAACCTCTCAAAGGGGAACATATTGTGTAGAAATACAGGACCGAGAATGGAAATCTCTTCGACTAGGTGAACTATGAGGTGCGTCATAATATTGAAGAAGGATGGTGGGAACACCAACTCGAAGCTGACAAGACATTGGACCACATCCTTCTGTAAACTTGTAGAGTTGGATTGATTACCTTCTGAGAAATTGCATTGAGGAATGCACATAGCTTCACAATGGGTACTCGAACATTTTCCGGTAGAAGCCCCTCAATGCAACCGGAAGTAATTGTGTCATAATCACGTGGCAGTCATGAGACTTTAGGTTTTGGAACTTTTCTCTGCCATGTTTATTATTCCCTTTATATTCGACGAGAAGCCAGACGGGACCTTGATACTGCTCAGGACTTCAAAAAAGATCTCCTTCTCTTCTTTGGTAAGAGCGTAGCTGGCAGGACCTTGATACTTCTCTGGATTCAGGTCGTCTCGTTCGTGCATACGTTGCTGGTGCAGCCGTGCATCCGGTGTATCTTTCGTCTTCCCATACACGCCCAAGAAGTTTAGCAGGTTCACGCAAAGATTTTTCGTCACGTGCATCACGTCGATTGCAGAGCGAACCTCTAGGATTTTCCAATAGGGTAGCTCCCAAAATATAGATTTCTTCTTCCACATGGGTACGTGTCCGTCAGCGTCATTCGGAACAGATTGTCCGCCAGGACCCTTTCCAAAGATTACTTTTAAATCCTTGACCATGTCATATATATCATCACCAGTAGGGCAGGTAGGCTTCGTCCGGTGATCTGCCTCACCTTTGAAATGCTTGCCTTTCTTTCTTAAGGGATGCTTGTTTGGAAGAAATCGACGATGCCCGGGTACACATTCTTGTTACCTAAATATATACTTTCAGTCTCACCTAAACAGTGCGTGCATGCATTGTATCCCTTGTTTGACTGTCCTGAAATGTTACTAAGAGCAGGCCAATCATTGATGGTTACAAAAACAACGCTCGTAGGTCAAATTCCTCCTGTTTGTGCTCATCCCACACACGTACACCTTCTTCACACCACAACTGTAAAAGTTCTTCAACCAATGGCCTCAGGTACACATCAATGTCGTTGCCGGGTTGCTTCGGCCTTGGATGAGCACTGGCATCATAATGAACTTCCGCTTCATGCACAACCAAGGAGGAAGGTTATAGATACATAGAGTCACAGGCCAGGTGCTATGACTGGAGCTCTGCTCCCCAAAAGGATTAAAGCCATCTGTACTTAGACCAAACCTTAAGTTCCTTGCGTCACTGCAAAGGTCGGGAAGTCTCTGTCGATTTTTCTCCACTGCGACCCATCAGCGGGGTGTCTCAGCATCACGTCTTTCTTACGGTCTTCTTTGTGCCATCGCAACAACTTGGCATGCTCTTTGTTTTGGAACAAACGTTTCAACCGTGGTATTATAGGAGCATACCACATCACCTTGGCAGGAACCCTCTTCCTGGGGCGGGCTCGCCCTCAACATCACCAGGGTCATCTCGCCTGATCTTATACCGCAATGCACCGCATACCGGGCATGCATTCAAATTCTCGTACTCCTCACCGCGGTAGAGGATGCAGTCATTGATGCATGCATGTATCTTCTGCACCTCTAATCCTAGAGGGCAGACAACCTTCTTTGCTGGGCAATACGTTATCCTTGGAAGCATCTTCTTTAATATTTTCAGCAACTTTTCAAATCCCTTGTCAGATAGACCATTCTCCCTTCCATTGCAGCAATTCCAGTGTGGTACCCTTTTTTGGCCATCTTCGCAATTTGGGTACAACAATTTTTTGTGATCCTCTAACATGCGCTCCAACTTCAACCTCTCGTTTTCACTTCCGCAGTTTATCTGTGCATCAAGAATGGCCCGACGAAGATCATCATCGGGCTCATCAACAATGACCTCTTCTTCAGCTTCGTCTTCCCCCATTGTAGTACCACCGTGTTCAGGAACATAGGATAGTTGTCATCATCCTCTTCTTCTTCATTGTCTTCCATTATAACCCCTCTTTCTTCGTGCTTGGTCCAACAATTATAGCCGGACATGAAACCGGACTGCAACAGGTGGACGTGAAGGGTTTTTGAGGTAGAGTAATCCTTCGTATTCTTACAGACACTACATGGACAAGAATAAAACCATTCGCGGCTTGTTTGTCTCAGCCACACGGAGAAAATTATGCATGCCATTAATGAAGTCGGGACTGCGTCGGTCACCGTACATCCATTGCCGGCTCATCTGCATTATATAAATATATCAAAAACCATTACACTACATCATGAATATATAATAGTGACCAAATTAATTAATACAAGTTCATCACATTAAAACCAAAGTAGAGTAGTGACCAAATGTAATACATAGTTCACATAAAACATACATTGAAACTAACATACAACTATCTAATGCATTTAAATGCAATAACAAATGCGATCAAAATCGCAACTAAGGTAACTATTGATCCAACAGCATAATGATACCAAGCTCTTTATTAATTGCATATTTTCTAATCTTCAAGCGCATTGCATCCATCTTGATCTTGCGATCATCGACGACATCCGCAAGATGAACTCCAATTCATCATCTTTTCTTCGGTTCTTTTCAATTTTTCTTTCAATTCATCGTTTTCTTTTTAAACTAGATTTAACTTCTCGACAAAGGGTCGATTGAATTTCTGGTTCATATACCTCCTAGATAAAAATATCTATGTCAAGTGTTGGTCGGCATAATTGTCATATAAACACGAAATGAAACAAATAGTTATAAAGATAATATACCACATCTGAATCATAGACCGGGCGAGGGCCGACGGGGACGGATATCAAAACCATGGCACTATAAATACAAGTAAGAAAATTATACAAGTAATAACTATGCATCTAAATCATACAAGTAAGATTTTTTTTTAAAAATAATAGATAAAAACAAGAGCCTCACCGAGGTGGTGCCGGTGATGGGACGGCGGTAAGGACGGGGACGGGACGTCACTAAAACACACAAATCATACTTCAATTTTAGCTCAAATTGCATATAGAACTAAAAAAAACTACCTAACTAGCTAGCTTAGACATTTCATCAAACACCTAGGTAACACTAGAAAAATGAAATGAGCTAAACTAGCAATGAAATGAGCTAAACAAGCAATGCCGGATGTAGGATAAAGTTGCTAACCCTTGGATAGATGGGGCGCCGCCAATCTTGACAAATGGTGGAAAAAAATGAGGATGAACTCGAACTCGGGAGAGGAAACAGAGTAGAAAATGGTGATAAAGTCGAGCTCAAAAATGGAGATGGCTGGCTCGGATGGAAGATGATATATAGGAAAACCTCACGAACCGGTACTAAAGATCCATCTTTTGTACCGGTTCGTGAAGGGTCTCTGCGGCTGCCTGCCGCAACCCCACGAACCGGTATTAAAGGTGGCGTTCGAACCGGGACTAAGTCATGCGGTCTCCCTAGCCTTTGAAACCGCCTGTTTTCTACTAGTGATATATGTCGATGGAAGATAATATCTTGGCTAGTCATAGATTCTAGTTTTCCATGCTAGCTTTGACACTGCATGGCATGGTAGAAGGATCGATCGTACTCATAATTTATTACAATCATGTTCATGTCCGTCTCTCTTCGTGTTTGACTGACAGCGACGGTATATCTACTTACAATCATGTTCATGCTAGATTAGATCTCTACACACTGCACTAGGGGTACAGTGATCCGGGAACGTGGTAGCTTTGCATATGTGTCATACACAAGAAGAGATCATATATCGGAATTATTGGCAGAGGCTTCTGCATGCATCCATGCAACAAGCAATGAACCTCACATGCATGGATCGACCCATCGGACGTTCTCCATCGCCCAACCACCGGCACAGCATATGCTTGAATTTCCTTGCAACGTGCGAGCTTCCACGTGCATGCTTGCAACACCGTCCGCCGCCCTGCAGTGCGAGGCTGCAGCACCTCCTATTTATACCTCGGTCCATGCAGTTCCATCACCACCACGCACAAGCTTAAGCCCCCAACCTTGATTCCTGAACTTCTTCCTAGTAGATCCACAGTTGCTAACTAGACGAAGACGAAGCTTACCATCGATGGCTCGCGTGACACTGCTCGCCGTGCTCACTGTGCTCGTGGCCATAGCGGTGGCGGATAAGGCGTCGGCGGCCGCGCCTGTGACCTGCGGCTACGTGACCTCCACCATCGCGCCATGCATGCCGTACGCGATGATGAGGGAAACGGCGCCTTCGGCGCGGTGCTGCACCGCGGTCAGGTCCCTCGACGGCAGGGCCTCAACGCCGGCCGACCGGCGGGCGGCATGCGGCTGCCTCAAGGACCTGGCGGGGTCAACCAATGGCATCAACATGGGCAACGCCGCTAGCATCCCCGCCAAATGCGGCGTCACCGTCGGCTTCCCCATCAGCTCCACCGTCGACTGCTCCAAGTACGAAAATAATTACTCTTAATTAACACATGCTGTACATCTACTACATTTAGTAAATAGTTTGACAGATTTATTCTAATTGTTGCGCTTGTGTATCTGTATTTTCAGGTTTAACTAAGTTATCTGTCAGCAGCATCATCCATCAGGCTCCATGTACGGGCCTGTCTACTGTTGCTGCTTTCTGCGTGTACGCTCGATCTGTTGCTCTCACCGCGGAGCAAATTCTTGATCGAGTCGTCAATAAATGATGGGCTTACTTTAATATGTAGAACTCCACTGTTTCTACTCAATAATAAAATGTACAAGGTGGATCAAACATAGACTCTGCGTCTCTTATTTACTTGGACTTCTGTGAATGGTAGTCAGACTGCTTATATAAAAAAAAACGAGATCTACTGCCCTGTTCTGGTCTCGTCAGTCCGCTTATAACCTTAGCTCCTGGTCGTACCTTGACAAGGATAACTTGATAAACTTGTTTCCAGCCTTTACTCGGTTACCATTGATACTGAAATGTATAAAATCTGTCATGGGCTCTTTGCCAAAAAAAATAAAAATGAAGCTCCTCATGTTAGCGTCTCATAGTTTGCACCCATCTGTCGTAGCACCAACAACTCGATTAGTTCACGCACGATTTGCGCAATGCCTGTTGCATCACCATTTTCTAGCAGCTTGTCTGTATTAGTAGCATTCATTTTGGCAAGTCTTTTGCCTCGTTTCAAAAAAAAAATTAGTAGCATTCATTTTATTTATGCACAGGCAGATTGGGTATCAGCTGTGTCCAACTGCTAACATTGTTGTGTGTGTGATGCATGTGACTGAAATTTTGTAATTTAGCAGCAAAGCGTTGTACCAACAAGCACTTCAGGACTAGTCAAGTTTTAGCTTGACTAGTGAAATAAGAAGTGGCACAAACACACCAGCACTTTTTTAGATAAAGAGTGTTTATTAATATCGAGAAGAACACACCAGCACTTGTCCTATCTGTACCATAAACTCTATGAAATAGGAAGTGTTTTAGTGCTTAATTAACAATTCCCTTAGCAGAAATGTGAAACAGAGGTGCGTCTGCCCTGTTTGTTGATCCTCTAGCTATTTTAGTACCACTAGTTGTTCTGCTACTATTGACAAACCTGTCGATAATGTGTTTTGACTCTGTGTTGGCTGTAACCTGGAGTTTATCTTGTGTTCAAAGTATATACTATATAGCAACCTGGTTGTTATTACCAAGCACTCTACTGCTGAAAAAAAAATCTGATTAAGCGCCTCAGCTAATTGGTCGAAATAGAGTGTTATTTTTATCTATATGAAACAATCTACATAACAACAACTTTTCACAGTGGCAACTGGCAACCATGTTCTGACATTTTGATATATGCAGATGATGAGGACACTGAAACAACCGGGATCAGTGGACAGTAACCTTCAACACTCCTGATATGTTGAGTCCTGATGTTGCAAGTTTGGTGTTTATTTGCCAAAATGAGTCCTTCAACAATGACAGTCGTGGAAAAATTGTTGTCGAACTCATGCTATCATTTACATTCCCAATGTTTCTAACTTCTTGTAAATTTGCTCTGAATGTTAGTATTGTAGAGATATTATATTGTCAATGATGGTGATCTTGTGAGATATTCCTTCGACGATGCAGGTGATCTTGTGAAGATATTATTTTGTTATAATTTTTCTTGCCGTGTTGTCACAATTTTGATCTTGTGGTGGGAAACAATCTTGGGTCATAATTAAGATTGTTTCCCCATAATTAAGATTGTTTCCCCAGATTTTGGGTCATAATTTTTCTAGATATTAACTATGTGTAGTTCCAAAAATGGTTATGGCCTCGCTGGCTCAAACGTCATTTTTGGGTAAACCCAAAATCTGGCTATGAAATAAGCGTTTAAAACTTGTTTCAACTTTGTTTTGCAGCGGGAGCTTGTAGTGTCAAATGTTATGTACTCTCAAAAAATTGCTAGTGAAATGATATGTCATCCCAACATAAGAATTATTGGAACATGGTTAACTCTCAAGTCTCATATATCATATAGAGAATAATGAAATATTCAAATAATCTTAAATGGATGCTCGGTATGGCTCTTGAATTTGATCAGCGAACTGATGGCTCCAAAATTTCTAGTAATCACAGATTCACGATCATAGGAACAGTCTAAGGGCGAACGAACCAAATAGGAATAAATCGGAGTATTACTCTTTCCTATTTGTTTATAGTTCTATACACAAAATCGAAGTTAATGACCCCATTCATGCCTTCTCCAACTTTTTTCCGGTCATGTATCTTGGACGCATTGTTCTCCGCCATCCTTATCTAAAGTGAACTCGACATTGCAGCATGCCACATATGTTGATTTTGTGGTATATATCAGTCGTCTTATAATCCTGAAAGAGGGACACAAAGATTCCAACAGATTGTTGAATGCAACCAACTAAGAAGCATGTATAATTAATCTGATGTGTGATATTTCTTTATATACGAAGCAACAAAAATCTTGAGTCAGTGAGCACTAATGAAGCGATAAACTTAACCGAAGCACTAATAGGCTGAACAAAAATGTGACCAGTGCCATAGATCTATACATTTCCTGTACTTCTGCCTTTTATTTTTGATGCAAACACGATTCACAATTTGAGATGGGAAATTCTTTAACATTTGAAAAATTGATGTGACATGCAAAGTTATTATAGTCGCATAAAAGAAAACTAAGACACAATTCCAGGGAATATATTCCCTTACTTTCAGCAATTGCATGATTATTTTGCCAGGACTTCGCACCAAATGCTCGAATTAGTAATCGATATATCTGGGGACATGAAAAGTGAGCTAAATTAGTACGAAATAATCCGAAATTGATCGATAAAAAGCTGAGTCTGTGTCTAGCTAAAATAGAAGTCATTTAAGTAATCTGAATATACTTCACGTGAAAAATAAAAGGCATTCATGTGCACGTTGTACTGTAAACAACAGTAACGTTTCAATGGTACAAATGTTGGAATCAAAGCATGATATCTAAAGTGAAGAACAGAGAGTTAAACTCCCATACCAGAAAGAGTGGTTCAGATGGGCGACTAAGCGAGGCCATAGCAGAGATGACAGGGACTGATGGTAACGATTCCGCGGGACATGAGGGCCATCTCCGTGGCCTGCACAAATCCAGAAACCCAGCCGTGTGTCCTTACCTAAATTCGAATCAATCAAAATATGAGCCAACTAATTACAGAATGGTGGATGAATAAAGGCCTGCCGCTCCGGTTCTGTCTTGATACCACATGGCTTTATCACCATCGCCGGCCGGCCGGCCCGCCATCTACCTCGTCACTGATCAGAACATCGTACTTCACCCAGAAATTGATAAGAGAGGATGAGAATAGTGTACCGCATGGCGGCATGGGAGCAAGAATTTAAAGACAAAAACGTCTGCTCGTCTTCACCAATTTATGCGTATTTGCTGGACGTTATGGAGAAGAGGAAGAGGTTCGGAAGATGAGAGAGTGCTCTAAGTAAAAGAGAAAGGGGTGTGCAGATAGTGGAGAGAAGAAGTCAAACAACCAGAGGAGACGAACAGGATTCTGATGCTTGCTTTTTCTACTTTTTTTAGCCGCTGCGCTGTAATGGTGGCTGAGATGATGTGGACAAAGGAAATGACAGGAAAATAAGTGGATGACGTGGGCCAATTGGACTCTTGATGACATGTATATCTTGCATGTTGAGAGAAATCCTTGTAGTGGGTCATCTTCTTTTTTTAGCCGCTACGCTGTAATGGTGGCTGAGATGATGTGGGCAAAGGAAATGATAGGAAAATAAGTGGATGACGTGGGCCAATTGGACTCTTGATGGCGTGTATACCTTGCATGTTGAGAGAAATCTTTGTAGTGAGTCATTGCTATTTAGATATAGAAGATGGGTCGACCCATGACCCCTCAAACTGGCCTTGAGGCCATGGGGTCAGGCCCAAGGCAAGGCCCGGCCTGGCCCATTCCCATCTTGAATAAGGTCGAGGGGAATACCGACAGGTGGAGATCAATACATTGCTTGAGTCCAACCCGAAACGTCTCCTAGAATACCTGCAGGCGATGACCAAATGGTATGGCATCTCGTATTCATTGCATAGAAGGAGCACACCTAGGAGCAAGGCTATCCTTATGAGATTAACCTGTCACTTGGTCGATGGCAATGATTAACAATATGGGGAATATGGTATCCTCTAACGGATGACGATTGAAACTCAGCCCCAAAGCATCACTTACCTTCACCTTGGGAGGACGCCAAAGGGAGAATCATGGCCACACACTCACCAGGTCCGGCTCTAGCCCTAGACGACCTTGTGCGACGCAGAAGGGACCATGTCTGGAAGGGGCCATCACTACATATGTCTGTGTACATTGAGTGCTATTAGGCTGAAAAATAAAATAAATGTAAAGGCCCAAGCGCCTAGCAGCCAATCAGGGGAGAGGATAGCGCTAGGCTGGTACGCTCGCTAGCTATGCCAATCGATCGATCAATCAGCTGGTTGTTCTCGCCCGTTTGTGTTCGCGGCTTCTCGCCTGCCGCCTTCCGCTTCCGTCCGGAGAGAAATCGGATCGTCCAGGCGGCCAGGAACACCAAGCGCGGAAGTGTCCTGCCTGGCTGCAGATTGGCGATCGTCCTCCTCCATGCAGGTACGTCCGTACTTTGTAGTGTAATCGCCCTCCGCTCCCATTGTCGTATATTATTTGTTATATTTTGCAACTCTTTTAGACATTCTATCGTAATATGACATTGATTAATCGTTTATATTAATTATTTATAGACGTCTTGGAATAAAAATGTGTGGTTGGATGTAAACTTTTAACATTTTACCTCATATGCGTACATATATAGAACCTATAGGGGCCATTTTTTCAACATTGCACTAGGGCCCCGAAAAATGAAAAATATAGAGCCGGCCCCGACACTCGATGAATGTAAAATTATAAATAACTTGTATACTATTTGATCTACCCGTTGGGTACCCAATGGGTATAGATACCCGTCGGGTATGGGTACGGGTGAAGTTTTATACCCGTGGGTACGGGTATGGGTAGACTTTTGTATCCATTGATTATACGGGTATGGGTATGATATTGCTCTACCCGCCCCATACCCTACCCATTGCCATCCTTAGACACTCACGCCATATAGAAATGAAGCCCAGGACAAGCACAAGCTTGAGGAGGTACTACAACTAACCGAGTGAAGGACTTGGCAACTTCTGGTTTGAGGAAGAGGCTTGGCGTTTTTAACCCGTGCAAATCATTTTAAACATTATGACTGTACAAGAAACTACTCTTAATACACCTTTTCTTGATGAGTGCGCACGTGTTCCTGTAGATGTCTTCCCAAGCATAGGGCCAAGGCGGTTGGCCAGAAGATTTGAAAAATATTTCCCATATTGTGTGTGAGATTGATTCGCCTTAAATCATCCACTTGTAGAGCATGAGCATCACCCTTTTTTGGAAAAAGGTTAATGGTGGAGGAGTTGAGAGTCCCAAGACAACGGCCCAGCTCGTACAGCTGCTGAAAGCCGCCACGATGTCTCCACTGGCGATGTCCTAGAATTTTGTTAAGAAATCACCAACGAAACCATCCACCTGCTTTCTCACTGAATATTATTGACCTGATAGATCGTGTGGATATTTCCTAAATTTAAGCCTGTTCAAATAGACAAGGACACTTAAATTTGTAACTGAAGTAAATAATTTTTATTTGGAAATCATTTGTATAAAAGAAGATTTACTATTATCATTGTTGAGATGAATCATCTTGTATTCAGTTTTAAGAATTCATATATCACACTGGCGGCAAGGAGCATCCTCCAGGCCCTCCATAAGAACACTTTCCATCAGAAATAGGCGTGATGGAGTAACAGCTACTCTCACTCTCTATTGTATTTGTATCGACCGGGAAGGGTGCAAGTCTGCCATCTTCTCCCACGTATGAAATATCAGTGATTGATGCTGCTCTGTTGGAGGGCAAGGTTCCGCTGCCCATCGGAGGGGGCAGGGTAGTTCCAGTTCCTTTAGCAATGGCACCGATTGCAAGATGAGTCGCCTTTTTGGATAGCCTATCAAACACTTTTGCTGGGTAACTGCCAACAACCGTTGTATCACCATTTAACCCGGCCTGTATCCACCATATCCCAGTTTCTTCGTCCTGCCATTACGAAAAAAGAATTTGAAGTTATGCATGGGTATATATTTTGCTCAGCTCACATCCTGTTTGTTCATTGAGATTCACAAAATAACAAGAACGGAGAGGGACCCCACCCGGCTTTATCATTAAGGTAGAAGTGAAGACTCGAACTCGAGACCTGTCCCTTATGCGCATATACACGGCTACCACTAGTCCACGAAAGAGTTTACATTAGGATTCACATGCTTAGTAACCATGAGTAGTAACCATGAGCCATGTCTCATGTATAACATAAATTATGTTTTAAATTACCTGGATTGCTTTAATCATGATCTTTTGCGGGGCCCCATTGACAGACACATGAGCTATTACAGCGCCTGGAGCTATTCCGGCTCCAGGTCCAGGCTCAAAACCAGGACAGTCCATGTTAAAGCAACCGGTATTATTATATGCATCTCTCTGTTTCATAGATGATGTCCATGGTCACAAACTTATACTGATGTATTTGTCAAAATTATATTTTAAAGGGACAAACATACCGTCCAATACGTGAAGAAGCGAGTTTGTGAATCTCCATAGTGTTCTGGGAAAATCTACGTACCAAAGGACACACATGACATTTAGCTCATGCTTGATTTATGTAAAGGATCAAAAAATGTGTAGAACTAGACATCATACATGCCATCCTATCCAGATTGCGTCCTCGTCAGCTTTATCACCCTCCATGTTAGTTATCCAAATTGCGGTTGTGCTTACTTGGCCGTTAGTGAGATTGTGTCCATATACGTCCATTGTAGCAAGAACTCCATGGTAGCTACCAGCATATGTCACGTGTGAGGCGAACTGTGAAAGGATTCAAGATATATTCAGATCCAGAAATGTAATTGTGATCATAACTATAGACTTGCAAAAGACCGCGAAACAAGGAGGCAAGACTCACATAATTTTTGCCACCGCGCATTTCTGATGCTTGTTCATACCATGGCTAAAGGTAAGAGGAATTTTCCATGTGAGTATTTAGGAAAAATTATATTCAATAATTGGCTATTCTTGTTCAAATATGTAAATGAAAATTGTAGATGCTATGATAAGATATGATGTTTTGTAGAGGAAATCCACCTCCTTCGACTTCATGGGCAATATATAATATAAAAATAAGAAGAAAGATATATATTTACGCATTGCAGAGGGATACCCATGTATCTATACATGCTCACCTCTTTGTTTGTCAGATGAAATCGACCTGCTTGGATTTTCTGTGCAAGGAAGATGAAATATATAGTAACAAGGTTCAATCCTAGCCTAACAGAACACATCTTGAGACGCGGGAGAATGAGGTACAAGCGAAGTTTGATCTTCACATGCAATCCCTTCATATATGTGCCTTTCCCATAAGTATTCAATTCGGAAGATTTGATAGAAGATTTGTATAAATGTGACACATAAATAGCCAGTTATTTGGTGGAAAAGGATTTGATCGAAATTCGACATCAATATATGCTCATAAATATATAGATTTCCGATTTAATTTGCTATAATAATATTAAATAATAAATATATATGTAATAATTGAAATTAATGGCATCCAATAAATATTGGGTACACACATGACAAGGATATAACTAAGATTGGCAGGTGATTTGGCTCAACACGTGAACCATGAGCATTTTCATTCAAATCAGGGAGTTTTTAATTGCTAGCAAATCTTCCAACCAGGGTGAATTTTTTTGGTGTTTAATTACTACCCGAGCCCCATAGAGAAAAGTATTTGAGTGAAATTCGACATCAATATACGCTCATAAGTATATGAATTTCCGATTTAATTTGCTATAATAACATTAAATAATTATAAATGTAATAATTGAAATTAATGGCATCCAATAAATACTGGAGACACACATGATAAGGATATAACTAAGATTCGCCTGTGATTTGGCTCAACACGTGAACCATGACCATTTTCACTCAAATTAGGGTGTTTTTAATTGCTAGCAAATCTTCAAACCAGACCCGTGGGTGAAATTTTTTGGTGTTTACTACCCGAGCCCCATAGAGAAATTGGCCCACACGGAAGTTAAAACACCTCGAAACTGGTATGAAGGAACGCTCGATCTGGCTGTTTCCAGCGAGCAACCCTATGGGCTCTGGTGGGCCGAAAAGAGAACCTTTTTTTCACATTTCTTAATTCCCATCTAACCGCGAATAATCCACACAATCATGTGTCAATTCGATATAAGATGTACAGAAAAATGTGCATATCCACCACGTTGTGATTTCATTCATGTGATTGGTTTTGAATTTCGTGGGCCACACAATCACAATATCGTATTTATGTTAAAAACATTTAGGTTAATTTTGTCAATTTTCTCGCACACGGGAACTGTTTGAAATTCACTTTGAGAAGTAGTTTCATCAGACCGTTCGCGCGACTTTCGAGTTGTAAGTTTTCTATTTCGATGGACGGGTGAAGGCAATTGCAATTGTTGCACTTAGATTGATTGGATCTCTTGATGGCATTACATAGTACAAGGAGGTGGCTTGGTTGCCAAGTAAAAAGATTATAATTTAGGAAATAATCTAAACTAATTAAAATCCTCCTTGATTTCGGTTGAGTATGCGTGTCATGCCTGACGTCTAACACCCCTCTCCCCTCCGCAGTCAAAACGGGAGCAGAGCGGACGTTCGGGCTAGAGCGGAATTCGGTGAACACAGTCGATGGTAGCCCTTTTGTGAAGATATCAGCATACTGCAAGGATGTCGGAATGTGAGAACACGGACATCTCTAAAAGCAACACGCTCACGAACAAAATGTAGGTCAGTCTAAACGTGCTTGGTACGTTGATGTTGAACTGGATTTGTCGAAAGGTAGACGACGGAGATGTTGTCGCAGTAGACCACCGTAACTCGCTCAAGAGGTCGGTGGAGCTCGGACAGGAGCTGACATAACCAACGTGCCTCAACTACAACATTATTAGCCTCTGCACTATAGCGGGAGACAGTGTGCTGGCGTTTGGATGACCAAGAAACCAGATTGTCACCAAGAAAATACCATAACCGGAGGTGGACTTGCGAGTATCGGGGCAGCCAGCCCAATCGGCATCCGTGTACGCAGTGAGCGATGCCGGTGACGAGCGATATATCTGAAGGCCATGATCGACAGTACCGCAAAGGTACCGGAGAATCCGCTTGACCGCATTGAGATGCGGCTCCCGAGGGTCGTGCATGTACAAGCGGGCTTGTTGCATGGCATATGCGATGTCTGGTCTTGTGAAAGACAAGTAATGGAGAGTACCCACTAGGCTCTGATAGGCGTATGAATCAGTGACGGTGGTGCCAGCGGCTGAGAGCTTGGACTGCGTATCTATTTGAATGGAGCATGGGTTGCACTCGCTCATTTCTGCACGGTCAAGGACGTCGATGATGCACTGCCGCTGGAAGAGGAACATACCATCCGAGGACCGTGTAACTACGACTCCGAGAAAATAGTCCATGTTAGATCCACGGGATCGACTAGGATAGATCGATTCGAGTAGAAACTGTCAGATGGAGGAGGAGGATCACCTTTTCCTTTGGAGATGAACCCGGAGTGCCGGACAAGGTGGAGGTGGCCGGCGATGGGAGTGGGTAGCAGTGGCGGCGGTGGTGGTACTTCCCATCGGCTCGCGCTAAGCCTAGATCGGTAGGGGTGTCGGTGGGGGGTCTGGCACAGCGGCTAACCTCGTGACCCGTGCTGCCAGTCCCCCACCTCTTTATATAGCGCGGCGACAGGGGCCCACCAACCATGGTGCGGTTGGGCGTCCCGATCAGGACGCGGTCAAGGGGACCGATCGACCCGTTGGGGTTCGACCGGATGAGATCAACCTAACATTCTCCTCCTTGATCTCAACTTTTACTTTTAACTTTATACTTTGTACTTTACTCGTTTCATCACGGATCAGTACATAGAGCATGTTTCATCGTCACAGCTCAATTGCCGATAGAATCAGACAGCTACAATATACATCTCTGTTTTGAAACAAATCCTGTTACTTTTGGGCCTCTTTATTGTCCGGAAAAAATATAGACTATACCATAAACCCATGTCGACTATGTGTTCTCCAAACACACTGGGCGGTAAGCCTTTAGTTAGCAGATCTGCGAACACTTGTGTGTTTCTTTTATCTGTTCCTCTTATGCTCCAAGCATTTCAACATAATTCCGGACTTTCTCCTTTACAACGTATAACTCTGTGTCAATGTGTTTGGCACCACACTTGACTCGTTGTCTTAGGAGTGAATTACTTAATGGTTATTGCTGTTGTCAACCATTATCAATTCCGGGTACAGGTTTCCTTAACCATTTTGCCTGTCCCTCAGCCTTATATCATGCTATAACATGTCTTTACATCACACTGATGTCAATCTTTTCATTCTCTGGAGCTTTTCCACACAAAAACTCCAAATGTGAAATTTAGCGACAATTGTGGATTTCGCTATACATTTCACAAATTCTTTCTTTGTACTCACAACCTTTTGAGAGCACTCTATTTCTTTTAGCATGAGGCCGATATCTTTGATTCCATTCCAGTGATCTATATCTGGATTGGACATTGCCAAAACAACCCGGATACGTGAATTATCAGGGTAATATTGAGTTTCCAATAGCTGAAGCATATGGTACTATATTCATTTGATCTGTTCTAAGTTATCTCTTGGAACACTAAAGTTCTCAATTTCATTACCCTTGACAATAAGAACAGGTGTTGATTTTCTTGACATGCATGCTTAAGAGACTTCTTCTCAGCATGTCCATGCGATATTTCTAATACCCCTTTTCTACCTTTCTTAGTAAATCTCGATACTTTTAACGAGAGACACTCTACCGAGAATACTCTTTTGAGGACAAGAACTTCTTTTCTCTGCTGGTAGTAGATTGACATCACCACTAGCAAGTAGGATATCATCCACATATTCTATAAGTTTGTAGAAAAGCGATTGTCCTCTCATTCTCTTTAACCCAAACTAACTTCTGATTCTAGAGACTTGCTCTAGTCCGTAAGATCCCTTGTGTTCTTTACTTTCATCTGATGTAACTCAGATCATTATGTGCCATTATCATTCATTGTAATCTGTTTATTTTCTTAGCGCAAATCTTTTGATTTAAAATCACTTTTTACATATTTCCTTTGGAGTCACATTGGCGTTGTAGACCCTTTATAGCCTACTGTTTTGGCTCCATTGGAAATTACTTATGGGTCCCAAACATCGTCGGGATTCACATAGTCTCTAATCATTAATACAAGTAGACACTTGTCAAAAACGATTGAGCGCTGCTTATAATTTCTGTAAATGAGGTGGGATCAAGCTTCATTTAAATTTCTCTGATATAGACTTTATAGTCATCTGTTTTTCTCATATGGGGATGTTGTTGTTCTGTCATTGCCTAGAGGCAATTAATTCTGTAGTCTTCTATTGCTATAGCTCTTAAAAGGACCTAAATCACAAGATCCATGTTTGCTTGTTCGTTTACTTGTTCATCTCTATTACAAAGCAGCAAGCTCCCCCAGATAAAATCTATTCGAGCCTTAGGTATGTTCATACCATGCTCCCCTAGATTACTCCATTTTCTCCAAAATGGTGTATCCTTAATCCTTTTTATTTGGGTTTATTCTGTTAACCTGTCAATCTGTGTTCTTTATGGCACTTTGAGTACCGTCCTTAGTCCCCTTTCGGAGCTGTAAAATATCCAAGAATACATCTATTTCTTTACTTTAGGGGTATCATTATTATGACCGTCGTACTCCCCAGACGATCACAATTCATCATAGATCACTTAGATGAATAATATGCATCACATTATCTGAAGTATAAGGGAGTTTATTCTATAACATTCTCTATCTCCCCCTCGAAATGTGGCAAGAACCTTTTTGCCACAATTTCGAAACTTTGATTATCTGCTTTATTCAATATGAAGTTATCATTTAACGTATGGGAGTACTTGATGACGTGAAACACACGTTCGTTGGGAGACCCCAAGAGGAAGGTATGATGTAGTCAGCAGCAAGTTTTCCCTCAGAAAGAAACCAAGGTTATCGAACCAGTAGGAGCAGCAACTCTTCAGAAGGTTGTCAACGGCGCCAGAAAAATAGCCGTCGCAGGGAGTCTGGACTGTTGACGTGGAATCTGCACACAACACAATCAAACTACTTTGCCCCAACGAAACAGTGAGGTTGTCAATCTCACTGGCTTGCTGAAAACAAAGGATTAAACGTATGGTGTGGAAAATGAGTATTAAATTGCAGAGAATAAAAAGGAACAGTTTGCAGTTTGTGGTTGTTTAATCAGTGTAAAAGAATGGACCGGGGTCCACAGTTCACTAGTGGTGTCTCTCCATAAAAGATAACTAACATGTTGGGTGAACAAATTACAGCTGGTCAATTGACGAATAGTGAGCGCATGACAATGCATATACATGACATGTTGACTACTATGATATTTAATTGGGCATTACGACATAATACATAGATCGTTATCCAACAGCATCTATGACTAATAATCCACCGCCGGGTTGTCATCCGAGTCCCCCGTTGGTATTAAGTTGCAAGCAACGGATAATTGCATTAAGTAAAGTGCGTAATGTAAACAAACACATATGCCCGTGGACATAGCATCGTTAGGTTATCCCTGTGGCAACAGCACATCCACAACCTTAGAACTTTCTGTCACTGTCCCAGGTTAAACGGAGACATGAACCCACTATCTAGCATAAATACTCTCTCTTGGAGTTACAAGCATCTACTTGGCCAAAGCATCTACGAGTAACGGAAAGCATGCAAGATTTTAAATAACATATAAGATAGATTGATAATCAACTTGACATAATATTCAATATTCATCGGATCCTAGCAAACAAACATGTAGCATTACAATAATATGATCTTGATCATGTAGGGCAGCTCACAAGATCTAAACATGATGGCACAAAGTGGAGAGACAACCATCTAGCTACTGCTATGGACCCGTAGTCCAAGGATGAACTACTCACGCATCACTCCGGAGGCAGGCATGGCGATGTAGAATCCTCCGGTGACGATTCCCCTCTCCGGCAGGGTGCCGGGAAGAGGTTCTGAACCCTCCCGAGCTAGGGTTGACGACGGCGGCGTCTCTGGAACTTTTCGTGGATATTTGCTCAGGTACTTAGGGTTTTCGCGTCGGGGGGAAATAAGTAGGCGAAAGGGCGGCGGCTGCGGACCCCGAGGGGCCCACACCACCCCAGGGCGCGGCAGAAGGGGGGCCCACGCCCTGGTGGCGTGTGGCCTCCTGGTGGCCCTCCTCTGCTGCTCCTTCGCTCCGTCAGGCGTGTTCTGGAAAAATAGGCACCCCGTGTAGTTTCGTCCAATTCCGAGAATATTTCCAGACTAGCTTTTCTGGAATACAAAACAGCAGAAAACAGGAACTGGCACTTCGGCATCTTGTTAATAGGTTAGTCCCAAAAAATGTATAAAGTGATATAAAGTAGATGCAAAACATGTAGCAATTGTATAAAAACAAGCATGGACATCAAAAATTATAGATACGTTTGAGACGTATCAGCATCCCCAAGCTTAGTTCCTACTCGTCCTCGAGTAGGTAAACGATAAAAACAAAATAATTTTTGAGGTGACATGCTACTATCATAATCTTGATCATATAATATTGCAAGACACATGTAAATGAATGAAGTGATCCAAGTCAATGGTCTATAATTTGCTATCAAATGGATAATGAGTAAACAATGAATCACACAAGCTAAACGTTTTCATGAATAGTACTTTCGAGACAAGCATCAAACAGGTTTGCATAAGTGTTAACTCATAAAGCAATAGTTTCTAACAAAAGGTATTTAATCAACACAAAGTAAGAATTTAGTTTCAGCATTTGCTTCAACTTTCAACATATTTATCTCATGGATATTGTCAACACAAAGTAGTATAACAAGTCCAATACATTGCATTATAACGCATGTTGTAACAAGTTGACACTAGTGTTTGCTTGTGGAAGACATAAAGAATAGGAAAACTGACTCAACATAAAAGTAAAAGAAAGTCCCTTCGCAGAGGGAAGCAGGGATTAAATCATGTGCTAGAGCTTTTAAGTTTTTGAAAGCATATAGAGATTGCATAAAATATTTGATACTCCTCCCAACCTTGCTAACACAAGCCATGGCTAACCGAATCCTCGGGTGCCTTCCATCAATCACATACCATGGAGGAGTATCTATTTTTGAGAGGTGTTTGTTAATTGTCAACGAATGGTAGCGGGTGAGAACAGTATTCTACCTGTCGAACGGACTTTTAAGAGCGGCTCCCATGAAGGACGTTATTTCTACCAGCAAGGCAGATCATCCCTCTTTCTCTTTGGTTTACACACATTCAGGTATTTCACTGTTTGTCATTGCTTACTGATGAATCAGGGCAAAAGTGTGAAGAGAATTAATTGGTTAAAGTTGTAATTAATTGGGATGGGCACCCGTTGCCAGCTCTTTTAGCAAGTTATTGGATAAGCGGATGTATATGCCACTAGTCCAGGTGTAAAGTCCACTCGACAAATAGAATAAAGAATACCACACTAATTCCTCATGAGCTAGTAACATTGACACAAAAGGGAATAATAACATTTGAATAATTTAAAGGTAGCACATGAAAAATTTACTTGGAGTGGCAAGGAAATACCACATATTGGTAGTTATGGTGGACACAAATGGCATGGATTTTGGCTCAAGGATTT
>CAMZMU010000075.1:10004878-10147616 GCA_947311845.1 Poa pratensis | reverse complement strand
TCTAAGATGCCCACACAGGGCACAAAGACCATTAGAGGGCCTCTTTCCTCTTAGTAATTTGCTATTAGAGGGAAGGCGGCAACGGGCAAGCTGCCACATAAGATTTTGACCTTCGAAGGTAGTGTGATCGCCAGATGTCCGTCGCAGCCACTGTCTGATACCAGGCATAGTTTGTTATACAAGGACTTGGTGGAGAATGAGCCGATGGTTCGAGCATCCAAGACACGCTGTCCCGTTCGAATCAGGTTCCAGGTCTTCAATCCCAGTCTAGTTTTGCCTCTGTCACAGTTCTTCCGGCCCAAACACCCTTCGAAACTCCAATCTCCAGCCCTGCGCTGCTAGTCCAACAGCTCCGTCTGATGCGATGCAAAACCTCCAGGAGCAGGCGGCGCTGTTGCGGGTTGAGCAGGAGCAGGCGACATTGCTGCGGGCGGAGCTACGAGGCTTTGGTCGCGTCTCAGCTGGAGAAGTTGCTTAGGGCTCAGCTCAAGATGCAGGAATCTGTGCAGGGCTTGAGGAGCGTGTGGGAACTTGCTGGAGGGGTTTGAGGTGCTCTCGAGAGGCTGTCCCTGCCGCCGGTTTGTGATGTAGGTGGAGCCAACACCATCTCTGTGTTCTGGGGGCATTGCTGATTGCGCAGACGGCGGGATCGAGCGCTTGGTTGCTACTCTCCAGGGATGTGTGCTTGTCAGCGTCGGGCGTGCCCTGGAATCCACCTCCAGCTTTTTTGCTGCTTCGGAGCATGTCTCCCCGGTGGTGCAGGGGCCCCGATGAAGGATCTTGGAGTGGAGATGCCTTTGTATTGGAGGAGTTGAGGGGTTCTGATGCCCCTAGCCGGAGGAGAAGATCGCGAAGGTGTTGGCTCAGTATGACCTAGTTGAGCCACAGGAGATGACCTTGCCTTTTTCGATGGTGGAGCTATGCCAAGAGATTGCCGACATGCCCAAGGACAAGCAGCTTCGGATGGATGTTCCCTCTTTGGCCGAGCGACGAAGCATCACTATTTTATAGCATAATTTACTGAGACAGTGCCATTCCAGTAGCAAGCGCGCCGAATTTAGGCGGGCGAGGTGATACATCCATTTTGCATCACTATTTTATAGCATAATTTACTGTTATTCAATGATATATTTCATATTAAGAGGAGTTACTTATGTTATTTTGTCTTATTTTGCATGTTTGATGATCATTGGATAATTAACTGCCGGAGTCAGATTTCAGCTGGAAAAAGCACGTCAAGGCACTATATTTCTGGAGCACTAAAAATATTTCCGAGAAGACAGATGTTCCTATTTTATCAGAAGATGGACTAAGCCAAAAGGGGAGGCTGAGATGGGCCAGGAGGGGCCCACACCACCCCTGGGCGCGGGGCCCACCTTGGCCGCGCCCTAGCCAGGTGTGGTGCCCCTGGCCCACCTCAGGCGCTCCCCCTTCGCGTACTTCATCCCCAGAAACCCTAAGACACGGGGGTCCGAGAGAAAATATTCCGCCGCCTCCACGAGGCGGAAACAACAGAGAGAGAAAAAGCTCTCCGGCAGGGAGAAATCTGCCGGGGAAATTCCTCCCGGAGGGGGAGATCATCGCCATCCTCATCGTCATCGCGCTGGACTTCATCGGGATCATCATCATCATCATCTCCACCGCCATCACCACCATCACCGCTGCACCATCTCGTTCCGCTGTAACATCTAGGGCTATACTTTGTTTAGTTCATAGGGGAAACTCTCCCGGTGTTAATTACTCCTTGTGGTTGATGCTATTGAGTTTTATCGGTGAATTAAAGTATATGTTCAGATCGTTATCCATCATTATATCACCTCTGATCATGATCCATATGATGTCTCGTGAGTAGTTCGTTTAGTTCTTGAGGACATGGGAGAAGTCACGCTGTTAGTAGTGGAATTATGTTGAGTAATATTTAATGGTTTGATATTTAAGTTGTGGTGCTATTCTTCTAGTGGTGTCGTGTGAACGTCGACTACATGACACTTCACCTTTATGGGCCTAGAGGAATGCATTGTGTATTTGGTTGCTAATTGTGGGGTTGCCGGAGTGACAGAAACCTAAACCCCCGTTAGTATACCGGTGCACAAGGGAGCGTAGGATCTCAGAGTTTAAGGCTGTGGTTAGATTTATCTTAATTACTTTCTTGTAACTGCGGATGCTTGCAAGAGGTATAATCACAAGTATGTATTAGTCCAAGTAAGGGCGGTGCATTAGCATAGGTTCACCCACACAACACTTATCAAAACAATGAAGATTAATCAACTATGTGAAGCGAAAGCACTTGACTAGAATCCCGTGTGTCCTCAAGAACATTTTGTCATCATAAGTAAACCAACCGGCTTGTCCTTTGCTCTAAAAAGGATTGGGCCACTGCTGCAATTATTATTACTGTCTTTTACTTACTCGCATTTTATTTACCTGCTATATCAAAAACCCCTAAAAACTTGTCTGCTAGCATTTACAGTGAAACCTTTACCGAAACTCCTTGTCAGCACCTTCTGCTCCTCGTTGGGTTCGACACTCTTATTTATCGAAAGTACTACGATACACCCCCTATACTTGTGGGTCATCAAGACTATTTTCTGGCGCCGTTGCCGGGGAGTGAAGCGCTATTGGTGAGTGGAATTGGTAAGGGAAACTTTTACTGTAGGTGCTATTTTTATTTCTGCTTGCTACTTTATTTTATCATGGAGAGATCTCCATTTGAATCCCTGTTTGGAAATACTACTACCACTGCTACGGTAGTAGAAGAGGAACCACCTGATCAAGTAATTCCATTTAAAATACCTATGAAAATTGTTGAACGAGTTACGAATAACCGCTATGCAGGAGATGGAACTGTCCCTCCTGGGGATCATTTGCTATTTATTCATGAATTATGCGAGTTGTTCAAGTGTGCAGGTATTTCAATGGAAGAGGTCAAGAAGAAATTGTTTTCTATATCGTTGACTGGTAAAGCTGCAAAATGGTATAGGATGCTGAAAAATGGGCGTTCTATTGGCTGGGAGGAGATTGTGCCTCTCTTTTATTCTAAATTTTATCCTCCTAGTGAAATTCATCAAGATCGGAATCATATATATAATTTTTGGCCTCATGATGGAGAAAGTATTGCCCAAGCGTGGGGGAGATTGAAATCATTAATGCTCAAATGCCCCATTCATGAGCTTCCTGGTAATGTGTTATTGATAACTTCTATGCAAGGCTTTCTCTTCAAGATAAAACTCTATTGGATACCTCTTGTGCTGGATCATTTACGCGTAATAAAGAGGAAGTTAAATGGGACCTTCTTGATCGGATTGAGGAAAATACTGAAGGATGGGAGAACGACAAAGGTAGAGAATCAGGTATAAAGTATGATTACGAATGCATTAAAACTTTTATGAATACTGATAATTTTCGTAATCTCTATGATATGTATGGTCTTGATTCTCAAGTTATTGCAAACTGTTACAAGGCTTTTGCCTCTTATCTTGATGTTCCTAAAGAAAGTTGCAATAAGTATCATTTGCCTTACAAAGATAATACTAATTCTGCCAATATTAAAAACATTGAAGTTCATACAGTTGATCGTATCTTGCCAGAACCTTATATTGAGAAACCACCTTTTCCTGTTAAAATTAGGGAACATTCTATCATAGCTAGTGTGGTTAATAAAAGTGCAAAGAAAGCTTTAGAACCTGCTGAACAAATAGCGGTTGAACCCACAATAGCAATAGTAAAGGATTTGGTAACTGAAAATGTAGAAGGAGGACATATTATCTTTTGTGAAGATGCCTCTAATATTGTTTCACATCCCAGTAGAGCTAGGAAAACAAGTGTTCCTGTGCTTTCAGTCAAAATAGGAGAACATTGCTATTATGGTTTATGTGATATTGGTGCAAGTTCTAGTGCTATTCCTTTTGATCTTTATAAAGAAATTATGCATGAAATTGGTCCTTGCGAACTTGAGGAGATTGATGTGGTTATTCAGCTTGCTAATAGAGAAACTATCTCTCCAATTGGTATTGTGAGAGATGTTGAAGTTTTATGTGGTAAGACTAAATACCCTGCTGATTTTCTAGTACTTGGTTCTGTTGCTAGTAAAGCTTGTCCCATTATTTTTGGTAGGCCTTTCTTGAATACATGTGGTGCCATTATAGATTGTAAGAAAGAGAAAATTTACACTAAATTTAATGGAGAATCTTATGAGTTTAATTTCTCTAAGTTTGGTAAACAACTTTATGAAACTGATTGCCTAATGAGAAAAATCGAACAACTTGCTGCTATTGCTGTTGCTCCTAACAATGCCTTGCAGCAATTCATGGAGGAACACGAAAGTGAAGTATTTATGGAGGAGAGGAATGAGATTGACAATGCCTTTCTTCGTCAACCACCAATACTTAAGCATAATTTGCCTGTGGAAGATTTGGGTACCTCAGCGCCTCCTAAGGAAGATCCTGTCTTCGATTTAAAACCGTTACCTGATAATCTTAAGTATGTTTATCTTGATGAAAGGAAAGTATATCCTGTTATTATTAGTTCTAAACTTTCAGGTAATGAAGAAGCAAGGCTATTAGAAGTACTAAAGAAACATCGAGGAGCTATGGGATACACTTTGGATGATTTAAAGGGGATTTCTCCTACTATATGTCAACATGCCATCAACATTGAACCCGATGCAAAACCTGTTGTTGAGCATCAGCGTCGCTTGATCCCTAAATGAAAGAAGTGGTAAGAAATGAGGTATTAAAACTTCTTGATGCTGGTATAATTTATCCTATTGCTGATAGTAGATGGGTAAGTCCTGTGCATTGTGTCCCTAAGAAAGGAGGAGTTACTGTTGTACCAAATGAAAATGATGAACTTATTCCTCAAAGAGTAGTAGTTGGATATAGGATGTGCATTGATTTTAGAAAGGTCAATAAAGTAACTAAGAAAGATCATTATCCTTTGCCTTTTATTGATCAAATGTTAGAAAGGTTGTCTAAGAAAACCATTTTTGTTTCCTTGATGGTTATTCTGGATTCTCACAAATTGCTGTTAAAGCACAAGATCAAGAGAAAACTACTTTTACTTGTCCTTATGGAACTTATGCTTATAGACGTATGCCTTTTGGTTTGTGTAATGCTCCTGCTACGTTCCAAAGATGCATGTCTGCTATTTTTCATGGTTTTTGTGAAGAAATTGTGGAAGTATTCATGGACGATTTTTCCGTCTACGGAACTTCCTTTGATAATTGCTTGCACAATCTTGATAAAGTTTTGCAGAGATGTGAGGAGACTAATCTTGTTCTTAATTGGGAGAAATGTCATTTCATGGTTAATGAAGGAATTGTCCTAGGGCACAAAATTTCTGAAAGAGGTATTGAAGTGGACAGAGCTAAAGTTGAAGCAATCGAGAAAATGCCCTGTCCAAGGGATGTGAAAGGTATCCGTAGTATTCTGGTCATGCCGGTTTTTATAGGAGGTTTATTAAAGATTTCTCTAAAATTTCAAAACCCCTCACTAATCTTCTTCAAAAAGATGTACCTTTTGTTTTTGATGATGATTGCAAGGAAGCTTTTGAAACTCTAAAAAAGGCTTTAATCACAGCTCCTGTTGTTCAACCTCCTGATTGGACTTTACCTTTTGAAATAATGTGTGATGCTAGTGATTTTGCTGTAGGAGCTGTTCTTGGACAGCGGGTAGACAAGAAGTTAAATGTTATTCATTATGCTAGTAAAACACTTGATGCCGCTCAAAAGAATTATGCTACTACTGAAAAGGAATTTTTAGCAGTTGTTTTTGCTTGTGATAAATTTAGACCTTATATTGTTGATTCAAAAGTTACTATTCACACTGATCATGCTGCTATTAGATACCTTATGGAAAAGAAAGATGCTAAGCCTAGGCTCATAAGATGGGTACTTCTACTGCAAGAATTTGATTTACATATTGTAGATAGGAAAGGTGCTGAAAATCCTGTTGCTGATAATTTGTCTAGATTAGAAAACATTTCAGATGATCCTATACCTGTTAATGATAGTTTTCCAAATGAACAATTGGCTGCGATAAAGGTAAGCTCACGCGAAAGTCCTTGGTATGCTGATTATGCTAATTTTATTGTTGCCAAGTATTTGCCTCCGACCTTTACAGCTCAGCAAAGAAGAAAGTTCTTTTATGATTTGAGGCATTATTTTTGGGATGACCCACATTTGTATAAAGAAGGAGTAGATGGCATTATGCGAAGATGAGTATGAAAGAAAGATATTGAGCAAATGCCATGGAAGTGCTTATGGAGGACATCACGCTGGAGATAGAACTGCGCAAAAGGTTCTACAATCAGGTTTTTATTGGCCTACCCTTTTTAGAGATGCTAGAAAATTTGTTTTATCATGTGATGAATGTCAAAGAGTAGGTAACATTAGTAGACGTAATGAAATGCCTATGAATTATTCTCTTGTTATTGAACCTTTCGACTGTTGGGGATTTGACTTTATGGGTCCTTTTCCTCCTCAAATGGTTATACTCATATACTTGTTGCTGTTGATTATGTTACTAAATGGGTAGAAGCTATACCAACTTCTAGTGCTGATGGTGAGACATCATTAAAAATGCTTAAAGATATTATCTTCCTAGGTTTGGTGTGCCTAGATATCTCATGACTGATGGTGGTTCTCATTTTATTCATGGTGCTTTTAGAAAAACTCTAGCTAAGTATGATGTTAATCATAGAATTGCTTCACCATATCATCCCAAACAAGTGGTCAAGTAGAATTGTCAAATAGAGAGATTAAGTCTATTTTGCAAAAGACTGTTAATAAATCTAGAAAAAATTGGTCTAAAAAGCTTAACGATGCTTTGTGGGCTTATAGAACTGCTTATAAAAATCCTATGGGAATGTCTCCTTACAAAATGGTTTATGGAAAAGCTTGTCATTTGCCTCTAGAATTAGAACATAAAGCCTATTGGGCGGTGAAAGAACTTAATAGAGACTTTAAACTTGCCGGTAAAAAGAGATTGCTTAATTTGAATTCTTTAGATGAATGGAGAAATGCAGCTTATGAAAATGCTAGGCTCTTTAAAGAGAAAGTTAAGCAATGGCATGATAGAAGAATTCTTAAGAGAGAATTTAACGTAGGTGAAAAAGTTTTATTGTATAGGTCTCGTCTCAGATTTTTTGCAGGAAAATTACTTTCAAAATGGGAAGGACCTTATATCATCGAGGAGGTCTATCGCTCAGGTGCGATTAAAATCAATTCACTAGATGGGGACAGACCACAAGTGGTTAATGGTCAAAGACTCAAGCATTACATTTCTGGAGATTCTTATAATGAAGATGTTGATTTATCAAAGTGGTAACTCCAGAGGATTTTATAAAAAGTCAAATTCAGACAACTGCAAAGCTGATTTGGAATAGGTAACAGTTTCGGTAAGAAAAAGTTCGCGATTTACTTTCAACTTAAATATTTGTTGTTTTTACATAATATGGAAAATTATGAGTCGGAAAAGGGTAGGAAACGGTGCCCGAGGGCACCACACCACCCCTGGGCGCGGGCCCCACCCTGGCCGCGCCGTGGGGCGTGTGGGCTCCTCGGAGCCCGTCTCCGACCCCGCTTCGTCCTGTACCTTCCTTTTGTTGTAAAACTTTTTGCTATATAATCACCCGGATCTCCGAGGTCCGTATATCGTGTTTTCGTCGAGTTTTGTTTTCGAGCTGTTTCTGCCAGGTTGATGGCTACGTGTTGGTGAACCCCAACAGGAAGGTTATGATGTAGACAGCAGAAGTTTTCCCTTGAGAAATCTACCCAAGGTTATCAATCCAGTAGGACTTGACGATCTATTGGAAGGTTGTTGATGTTGACTCCCCCTGGCGCTAGGGAGCTTGCACCAACGTGGAATCTGCACAGACACAAACCAGAACTTTGCCCAACACGAAACAGAGAGGTTGTCAATCTCTCCGGTCTTGCAGAAACAAAGAGTTAAACGTATGGTGTGGAAAACAGCAGGAAAACAGCAAGTAACAGGAAACAGATGATTGCAGCAGGTTGTGTAAACAGTATGAGGAAATTGGACCAGGGTCCACAGTTCACTAGTGGTGTCTCTCTCAGAACAGATAACTAGCATGTTGGGTAAACAAATTACAGCTGGGCAATTGACAAATAGAGAGGGCATAACAATGCAATACATGCCAAGATGTCTACTATGAAATCTAGTTGGGCATTACAACAAAGTACATAGACCGTTATTCCAACGCATCTATGCCTAAATAATCCACCTTCAAGGCAGCATCCGCATCCCATTCAGTATTAAGTTGCTAACAACAGATTATTGCATGAAGTAAAGTGTGTAATGTAATCAATACAAGTGCCCTTGGACACTGCACCAATGTTTTATCCCTAGTAGCAACAGCACATCTACCATCTTAGACCTTTCTGTCACTGATCCAGATATCTAGAGACTGAACCCACTATCGAGCATAAATACCCCCTCTTGGAGTCACAAGCATCTACTTGGCCAAAGCATCTACTAGCAACGGAGAGCATGCAAGATCAAGAGCACATAGATAAACAACTTGAATAAACATGGTATCAATATTCATCGGATCCCAGCAAACACAACATCTAGCATTACAATAAGATGATCTTGATCATGTTAGGCAGCTCACAAGATCTAAACATGGAGGCACAAGGTAGAGAGACAACCATCTAGCTACTGCTATGGACCCGTAGTCCAGGGGTGGACTACTCACGCATCACTCCGGAGGCAGGCATGGTGATGTAGAGCCCTCCGGTGATGATCTCCCCTCCGGCAGGGTGCCGGGAAGAGCTTCAGAACTCCTCCGATCTGAGATTGACGATGACGGCCGCGACGGAACTTTTCGTGGAATATGATCGACCGTAATAGGGTTTTCGCGTCGCGGAGAATATATAGGCGAAGAGGCGGCGTCGGTGGCCGAGGGGGGCCACCACGCCATAGGGGGCGCGGGCCCACCCTGGGCCGCGCCCTAGTGTGGCGTGGCCCCCTGGTGGGTCTGCTCCGACTCCCCTTTGGACTCCGTGATCTCCTCGTGATATTATTGACGATGTCTTTTGTTTCGTCCAATTCCGAGAATATTTCCTTAATAGATTTTCTGAAACCAAAAACAGCAGAAAACAGGGAACTGGCACTGTGGCATCTTGTTAATAGGTTAGTCCCAGAAAATGCATAAAAATGATATGAAGTGTAACCAAAACATGTAGCAATTGATATAATATCAGCATGGAACATCAAAAATTATAGATACGTTTGAGACGTATCAAGCATCCCCAAGCTTAGTTCCTGCTCGTCCTCGAGTAGGTAAACGATAAAAACAGATAATTTTTGAAGTGACATGCTACCAACACAATCTTTGATCAAATAACAATGTAATGCACATGATCTGAATGAAGTGATCCAAGCCAATGGTCTATAGTTTGCAAGCAAGTAAATAAAGAGTAAACATAAGTGATCACACAAGTGCAAACTTTCATGAATAACACTATAAAACATTTAGAGATATAATAGTCTAACATAATAGTTAGTTCACAGCAGCAATAATTCTCAACATGAAAGTGTTTGTATCAACACAAAGGAAGATAATAGCTTCAGCTTTTGCTTCAACTTTCAACATGTATATCATATAGATAATGTCAATGCAAAGAATATGATCAACCAAACACAAAGTTATGTAAAAACTGTTATACTGGAGTTGACAATGATGTTTGCTTAAGTAGACAGAAAGAAGTGGGAAAACTGACTCAACATAAAAGTAAAAGAATGGCCCTTCGCAGAGGGAAGCAGGGATTAACATCATGTGCTAGAGCTGTAGTTCCCGAAGGCATATAGAGAGCATAAAATATTGTTTTGTAAGGTAATGGTGTATACAGGTGTCAACAAATCAAATAGCAGGTACTTGTCATCTTCCATGGCTAACTAACTTTTAGAGCGGTTCCGAGAGTTTTTAGGACTGCACTTGTAACAAGCACTTATTGGTGACACTCCTCCCAACCATTTACTTTCCACAAACCATGGCTAACCGAATCCTCGGGTGCCCACCAACATTCACCATGGAGGAGTGTCTATTTATTTATTTATAGGGTGGACTAACCAGCTCTTTAATGCAAAATAAAAGGTGGAGAAGCAGATGAAGCTGCCAATCCTTGTAAATTAATTAGCATGGAAGATGACAAATCTCACTACTACGTCCTTATGAGCTTTTCAAGTAGTGACACAAAAAGGAAATGTAACAGTTTTGAGTAGTTAGTAGATAGCACATGAAGAAATTTACTTGGAATGGTGAAAACACCACATAATAGGTAGGTATGGTGGACACAGGTGGCATGGATTTGGCTCAAGGTTTTGGATGTACAAGAAGCATTCCCTCTTAGTACAGAGTTTAGGCTAGCAAGGTTATTATAAGCAAACATCATTATCAACTGGAATAGCAAGAGTGTACATAAAACACAAGGTTTGACGAACCATAGACTCCCACTGTCTTCCTTGTTAACACATAGCCTTCATCCAAAAATTATCTAGACTACTATGGACTTCCAATTATGCAACAGATTATTATAGCAGAAAATCCTTATAGTAGTTCTTCATTAATAGCCATTACTTACATGATGCACAAGCTTAAACATTAATTACTTGACAGCTCAAAACAATTGGCAAGCATCAAATTACTCAAGACAACGATCTAAAAAGATTCATGTAAGCATTTTATACCACTACCACATGCATAGCATTTTTCTGGTCCAACCAAACACCAATCAACTTATTTGACAACTCTCCAAACAGATATAAGTGAAGCAAGAGAGTACTTTCTTCAAAAGAAACTGAAAGCTCTAACAAGAGATACATGAAAAACTGAGAGCTAACAGCAATAACAGCAACTAGACAGGAATACTCAACAAGTATAAGTGAAGCACAAGAGTATTCTAATGAAAAAGTGGAGCGTGTCTCTCTCCCAAACATGAATACTAGGATCCAACAAGTATAGCACAGCAAACAAAACAAAACAAACTGAAAACAAAAACACACTGACGCTCCAAGGAAGAGTACACTAGTATGAAGCAATAAAAATATAGCACCATTAGAGATGACCTGATAATTTGTAGATGAAGAAGGGGATGCCTTGGGCATCCCCAAGCTTAGATGCTTGAGTCTTCTTGAAATATGCTGGGGAGGTAAGCCTCCCCAAGCTTAAGCTCTTCACTCTTCTTGATCATGTAATATCATTCTCCTCTATCAACACTTGAAAACTTCCTTCACACCAAAACTTAACAGCTTTTCTCATTAGCAGGTTAGTGCACTAAAAGATAATACTTCAAAGTTCTAGCAAAGACAAAACTCACAAGCCAACTATTTTAAACATTAGCCACTGTTACTAGGCTCAAGTGGGCACTTTTACACGAAAAGAAACCACTTAAAAACTTGTAAAAGAGAGAATGCAAAATAAAAGACAGAATCTGTCAAACCAGAACAGTCTGTAATGACGAATTTTTTCGAGGCACTTACGATGCTCAGATGAAAAACTTTTGAAATAATGAAAGTTGCGTAACATCATCAGGAACATGCACAAAAAGTTTCAGCATTTTTCGATTTTTTCTGATTTTCTACTGAATTAAACGGTGACGAACAGCAATCTGTCCCAATGCAGTCCCGAAAATAAAAACCAACTTTGCATTAGTAACTCTCCTTGGCACAACAAAACAGCAAATAAAAGATACAAAGGAGTTGCTACAGAGGTAAACAAGCATCCTTGACTCAAGAAAACAAAAATAAAACAGCAAATAAAAACATGGGTTATCTCCCAGAAGTGCTTTTCTTTAATGCCTTTGAGCTAGGCATGAAGAGATGCATCAAGTATTGTCAAGACCAGAAACATCAAGGTTCCCAAAAGCTTCAGATAAATCATAATTCACAACAAGAGGGGTTTTCATTTTAGCTAGTTCTTGAGAAGAAAACTTGAGAGGCCCACTGCAAGCTTTATTAGTAAATTCATAAAATCCATTATCCAGCACATCAGAAGTTGAAAGTTTTGGTTTAGGCCCCTTAGGTACATACATGAATTTCTTTCCTTTATCTAGAATATACCCTTGCTTCTTAGTTTTGAAAGAGGAAAAAGTATTACTCATGGTGTCAATGACTTCCTCTATCTCCTCAATCCTAGAGTTTTGATCATGATTTTTAAAGCAAGTTTCTAGAGCAACAATTCTTTTATTAAGATCTTCCAAGGATTTATCAAATTTTCAGTGTTCTCAAGTAGTTTTTCAAGCTTAACATCAATACTTGGAAGATTCTCTACAACCTCAAGCTTTTTCATAACATCCTCAAGAGAGACTTCAATTTTAATTTCATTAACAGGTGGTATTCCTACTAGACTTTCAAGGATGTAGCTAGCCTCTAGAGCAGGTGTTCCTAGGAAGTTACCCCCTGTCAAAGTGTCCAAAACATATCTATACCAATTGGTAATGCCAACATAAAAGTTCCTAAGAAGGATTGTAGTGGAATGTTTTTTAGCACACCTATGATGAGCATTACTAATTCTGTACCAAGCATCTTTTAAACTTTCTCCCCCTTGTTGCTTAAAAGTTCGAACCTCAACCTCAGGAGATGAAACAAAATAAGAAGAACCAGACATGATGAGCAAACCGAAATAAACTAGATGCAGGAATTTAATTTTTTTGGGTTTTTGATTTTTAACAGCAAGCAAAACAAAATAAAACAAGACAAAAAACAAAGTAAAGAGATTGGAACTGAGAGACTCCCCTTTCCAATAGCCTCCAAGTCCCCGGCAACGGCGCCAGAAAACAGCTTGATGGCTACGTGTTGGTGAACCCCAAGAGGAAGGTTATGATGTAGACAGCAGAAGTTTTCCCTTGAGAAATCTACCCAAGGTTATCAATCCAGTAGGACTTGACGATCTATCGGAAGGTTGTTGATGTTGACTCCCCCTGGCGCTAGGGAGCTTGCACCAACGTGGAATCTGCACAGACACAAACCAGAACTTTGCCCAACACGAAACAGAGAGGTTGTCAATCTCTCCGGTCTTGCAGAAACAAAGAGTTAAACGTATGGTGTGGAAAACAGCAGGAAAACAGCAAGTAACAGGAAACAGATGATTGCAGCAGGTTGTGTAAACAGTATGAGGAAATTGGACCAGGGTCCACAGTTCACTAGTGGTGTCTCTCTCAGAACAGATAACTAGCATGTTGGGTAAACAAATTACAGCTGGGCAATTGACAAATAGAGAGGGCATAACAATGCAATACATGCCAAGATGTCTACTATGAAATCTAGTTGGGCATTACAACAAAGTACATAGACCGTTATTCCAACCGCATCTATGCCTAAATAATCCACCTTCAAGGCAGCATCCGCATCCCATTCAGTATTAAGTTGCTAACAACAGATTATTGCATGAAGTAAAGTGTGTAATGTAATCAATACAAGTGCCCTTGGACACTGCACCAATGTTTTATCCCTAGTAGCAACAGCACATCTACCATCTTAGACCTTTCTGTCACTGATCCAGATATCTAGAGACTGAACCCACTATCGAGCATAAATACCCCCTCTTGGAGTCACAAGCATCTACTTGGCCAAAGCATCTACTAGCAACGGAGAGCATGCAAGATCAAGAGCACATAGATAAACAACTTGAATAAACATGGTATCAATATTCATCGGATCCCAGCAAACACAACATCTAGCATTACAATAAGATGATCTTGATCATGTTAGGCAGCTCACAAGATCTAAACATGGAGGCACAAGGTAGAGAGACAACCATCTAGCTACTGCTATGGACCCGTAGTCCAGGGGTGGACTACTCACGCATCACTCCGGAGGCAGGCATGGTGATGTAGAGCCCTCCGGTGATGATCTCCCCTCCGGCAGGGTGCCGGGAAGAGCTTCAGAACTCCTCCGATCTGAGATTGACGATGACGGCCGCGACGGAACTTTTCGTGGAATATGATCGACCGTAATAGGGTTTTCGCGTCGCGGAGAATATATAGGCGAAGAGGCGGCGTCGGTGGCCGAGGGGGGCCACCACGCCATAGGGGGGCGCGGGCCCACCCTGGGCCGCGCCCTAGTGTGGCGTGGCCCCCTGGTGGGTCTGCTCCGACTCCCCTTTGGACTCCGTGATCTCCTCGTGATATTATTGACGATGTCTTTTGTTTCGTCCAATTCCGAGAATATTTCCTTAATAGATTTTCTGAAACCAAAAACAGCAGAAAACAGGGAACTGGCACTGTGGCATCTTGTTAATAGGTTAGTCCCAGAAAATGCATAAAAATGATATGAAGTGTAACCAAAACATGTAGCAATTGATATAATATCAGCATGGAACATCAAAAATTATAGATACGTTTGAGACGTATCACAGGTTTAGCTCCAAGATTAGAAGATGTCTTCATCCGGGTTCCGAAGGATACCTTCCTCAAGAACGTCGTCAACCAATACATCAATGAGCTAAAGCAGCACCCTCAAGAGATGCGGCTTGTGGATGGAGTCCTTGTTCGAGAAGATGTCAAGGGACCCAAGGTTGAAGGGGACATGAAGGCTAGGCTAGAAGAAGTAGAGCATGAAGTTTTCCAGTACCAGAAGATGATAGAGCGCGGAGTGGAGATCAACCCCAAGATCATTGCTGAGCTTATTGATGAACACAAGAAGGAGACTGATAAGCTGTGGGATAACATCTTCGCACTTAGTAAAACTACATCCAAGTTACAAGGGCAAATTTACGATCTTCAAAACCAAACTGTGAGTATGAAGCTAGGTTCAAACGCATAAGCTCAGCTGCTAGTTTCAGGTTCTTGGAAACCAAATCCTCTTTCGTTGATGGGGAGCCTCTGCCTTGGAAATTTGATGACGAGGAGTCTTCTTCACCACCAAGAGATCAAGCCTAAATCGTAAAGGGGTAATGGCACTCCCTTGGCCTGTTCCAAGCTTGGGGGAGTGCCCAGTATCATCTTTATCCTTTCGTTTTATAATTTCGTGGTCATATCATGAGTAGAGAAGTTATCTTATAAGATGGTTTGCGATGTGGAGTGTCAATCCTTTAGTTATCCATGTATCTGTTGGTTTGAGTGTGTCTTTGTTCAGAATATAATGAGAAGTTCCACCTTACTTTCGGTACATTTTATAGCCCGCAATCTTCCTTATGTGCTGATCTTGCCATTGGTATTGACGCCACTTTTGGGTACATCAAGTAAATTATATTAGTTGTGGCAAACTTAGTATTGGTCATTAGCAACAATACCATGAAAATTTAAGTAGAAGGAGGGAATTACATGCAAAAATATTATCCCTTTATCTTTCTTTCTTGCTAGTAAATAAGATTAGTATTCTTTGAGTTAAAAAATTTGTGCTTACGGGGAAGATAGCATGGTTGCTTCTATTATATATATATTTGTGTGTATCCCCCAACTTTTATGCTTGCCACATGACCTTGCTAGCCTTAACCACCGTACTGAGAGGGAATGTTTCTCGTGCATCCAAATCCTTGAGCCAAACCCATGCCATTTGTGTCCACCATAACTACCTATATGTGGTATTTCTTTGCCACTCCAAGTAAATTTTTCATGTGCTACCTTTAATTATTCAAAATGTTATTATTCCCTTTTGTGTCAATGTTTACTAGCTCATGAGGAAGTAGTGTGGTTATCCTTTATTCTACTTGTCAAACAGACTTTACACCTGGACCAGTGGCATATACATCCGCTTATCCAATAACTTGCAAAAAGAGCTGGCAACGGGATGCCTAGTCCCAATTAATTACAACTTTAACCGCTTAATTCTCTTCACACTTTTGCCCTGAATTATCAGTAAGCATTGACAAACAGTGAAATATCTGCGTGTGTAAACCAAAGAGAAAGAGGGATGATCTGCCTTGCTGGTAGAAATAACGTCCTTCATGGGAGCCGCTCTTAAAAGTCTGCTTGACAGGGAGAATACTGTTTTCACCCGCTACCATTCGTTGACAATTAACAAACACCTCTCAAAACTTAATTTTTGCTCTCTATATGATTTCAAAAACTTAAAATCTCTAGCACATGACTTAATCCCTGCTTCCCTCTGCGAAGGGCCTTTCTTTTACTTTTCATGTTGAGTCAGTACACCTATTTCCTTCTTCCTTGAGCAAGCATTTGAGTTGTTGTGATTCAACCATATATATCATTAATATTGTCAATCATGTCTTTTATCCTTCCTTTTCTTAGCACAAAGACTTTTGCCTCTAAGAATATAGCTTTGCAAGTTATCAATGACTGTAAAGAAGGTGTGATAATTGAATGTGGAAGTTCTGCAATATAAGCTCTAATATAAAGACTCCTTTCGAAAGATAAGTATTGATTGCTTATTGTTCTATGACCAAGAATGAAGTGTGCCATTACTAATCTATAATTTCCTTCGTGTATTTTTATTGTGGTTGTTTCACTACTCATGTTCAAGTTAGGTTATATGAAGAGTAGTTGTTGTTTAAAATGAGTTGTGTTGTTTAGTAATTACTGATGCTTCTTGTCCGTATTCTTTATTATCGACGTTTCCCTCCATAAACATTTGTTCTAGTTTACTGAGCTCAGCTTTCGCTTGGGGACAAGCGAGGTCTAAGCTTGGGGGGGTTGATACGTCCATTTTGCATCACTATTTTATAGCATAATTTACTGTTATTCAATGATATATTTCATATTAAGAGGAGTTACTTATTTTATTTTGTCTTATTTTGCATGTTTGATGATCATTGGATAATTAACTGCCGGAGTCAGATTTCTGCTGGAAAAGCACGTCAAGACACTATATTTCTGGAGCACTAAAAATATTTCCAAGAAGACAGATGTTCCTATTTTATCAGAAGATGGACTAAGCCAAAAGGGGAGGCTGAGATGGGCCAGGAGGGGCCCACACCACCCCTGGGCGCGGGGCCCACCTTGGCCACGCCCTAGCCAGGTGTGGTGCCCTTGGCCCACCTCAGGCGCTCCCCCTTCGCGTACTTCATCCCCCAGAAACCCTAAGACACGGGGGGTCCGAGAGAAAATATTCTGCCGCCTCCACGAGGCGGAAACAACAGAGAGAGAAAAAGCTCTCCGGCAGGGAGAAATCTGCCGGGAAAATCCCTCCCGGAGGGGGGAGATCATCGCCATCCTCATCGTCATCGCGTTGGACTTCATCGGGATCATCATCATCTCCACCGACATCACCACCATCACCGCTGCACCATCTCGTTCCGCTGTAATATCTAGGGCTATACTTTGTTTAGTTCATAGGGGAAACTCTCTCGGTGTTAATTACTCCTTGTGGTTGATGCTATTGAGTTTTATCGGTGAATTAAAGTATATGTTCAGATCGTTATCCATCATTATATCACCTCTGATCATGATTCACATGATGTCTCGTGAGTAGTTCGTTTAGTTCTTGAGGACATGGGAGAAGTCACGCTGTTAGTAGTGGAATTATGTTGAGTAATATTTAATGGTTTGATATTTAAGTTGTGGTGCTATTAATCTAGTGGTGTCGTGTGAAAGTCGACTACATGACACTTCACCTTTATGGGCCTAGAGGAATGCATTGTGGATTTGGTTGCTAATTATGGGGTTGCCGGAGTGACAGAAACCTAAACCCCCATTAGTATACCGGTGCACAAGGGAGCGTAGGATCTCAGAGTTTAAGGCTGTGGTTAGATTTATCTTAATTACTTTCCTGTAACCGCGGATGCTTGCAAGAGGTATAATCACAAGTATGTATTAGTCCAAGTAAGGGCGGTGCATTAGCATAGGTTCACCCACACAACACTTATCAAAACAATGAAGATTAATCAACTATGTGAAGCGAAAGCACTTGACTAGAATCCCGTGTGTCCTCAAGAACATTTTGTCATCATACGTAAACCAACCGGCTTGTCCTTTGCTCTAAAAAGGATTGGGCCACTCGCTGCAATTATTATTACTGTCTTTTACTTACTTGCATTTTATTTACCTGCTATATCAAAAACTCCTAAAAACTTGTCTGCTAATATTTACAGTGAAACCTTTACCGAAACTCCTTGTCAGCACCTTCTGCTCCTTGTTGGGTTCGACACTCTTATTTATCGAAAGTACTACGATACACCCCCTATACTTGTGGGTCATCAGGAGGCTTTTGGGGAAATCCCAAAACTCAAGAGCAAAGAGAAAGCCACCGACGAAGCCATAGAGGAGAAGATGCAATTTTATTTGCAGATGTACAAGAAGCAGCGCACACCGCAGGTGATGGAGGTGGTTCGAGAGTTAATTGTGAGTAATGCTTGACTTCTTCTATGTGGAGTGTGCACACCGATGCATCTCTAGAGGTGAGAGTTTGTGTGTTTGGAGAGTATCTGATAGTTGGATATGAGGTGTGGCCTGTTAGTTTGAGACTAGGTTCCCTTGTTTCAAGCACAGACGACGTTCCATGAGTTAGAGTATGCGGTTTTTAACCGCGTATGTATGGTTTTTGGGTCGGTTTTCCTAATTAACTGGACCAATTATATTCCCTTATAATGCATAGGCAGAGCTCCTGCTATTTACCGTCAAAAAAAAAACTCCAATCTCCAGCCAATCCACAACCTTTGGATCAGCTAAGTATTTATGATGTATTATGCGCAATTATTTTGTATAAATATCAGCTACTATATTGTTTGCATTTTTTATCAAGTCGCAACTTGACATAATATACAAACTACGCTACTCTCTCTTTCAACTTCCATCTACTCTATGACGTACGGGGTAAATGACAGGTATATATTTAGTGCAAGATTGTATCGCCCGCTCACTTCTTACTCGTTCCATCAACCCATAAACTAAAGTGATTCCGAGGTTGAATCACGTTATGCTTTGACCCAAACTCCAACTTATGATATAGGGATCCTCGGAGCTGGACCTTGACGCCATCCTAGCGGATTTTCATGCCGCAAGGGCGCCTTTCCCAATCAAGTACCTGGGGTTACATCTCTCTCTTGCGAAACTTCGCCGCGCTGACATGCAACCCTACATCGACAAGGCCGCTTCCTGTCTCCAACCGTGGAAGGGAAAATTCATCAACCGGGCTGGTTGTTTGGCCCTGGTGAAGTCTGTCCTTACTTCGCTACCAATCTTCCTTCTGACGGCCATCAGGGCTGACAAGCGCACGCTGAAGGCCCCTTCGACAAACTTAGGAGACGTATGCTGTGGAATACTAGGGAGAATGTCAGTGGGGGAAATGCAAAGTGAGCTGGGACAAGGTGTGTCGCCCTAAGAAGCTTGGGAGGCTAGGAATTCTCAACTTGGAGAAGTTCTCAAGAGCGATGCGGCTGCGATGGTTGTGGCATGAATGGGTCTCGAACGACAAGCCTTGGGTTGGTACTGAGACTCCAAATGACGACATGGACAGGAATCTGTTCAATGCTGCCACCAAGGTCACGTTGGGGGACGGTGAAAAGGCCTCCTTTTGGGGCTCTTCTTGGCTTGACGGACTCCCTCCTATGGCCATTGCCCCAGGCCTTTATGAGGCTTCTCGAAGAAAGAAGAGATGCGTGCGAGACGCTCTTTCCGATGACAAATGGATAACTGACCTGAACGTGGACAACTTCACCGTTGACCACATCGCCCAGTTTGTTCACCTCTGGGGACTTGTTCAGGAGGTCTACCTCACCCCTGGCGTGGAGGATAACATCATCTGGGCTCTTACGCCAAAACTGATTTATACGACAAGCTCAGCCTACAAAGCACAATTCATCGGCGCCACCTCCTGCTCCTTCATGAGTTTGGTCTGGAAGACTTGCCCCCCCCCCCCCCCCCCCCACAAGTGCATCTTCTTCGCCTGGTTGGCCGTGCAGAACAGACTTTGGACGTCGGACCGCCTGGCTATTAGGGACTGGCCCCATCAGCCCACTTGCCAACTCTGTAGGAGCCAACCGGAGACGGCTCGGCATATTCTGTTTGAGTGTCGCTACTCCAGACGTATTTGTGCGACGCTGCGACGTGGCTTCACTGCCCTGCCCTTGTGCAGGACTTGGGCACTGCTAGGGCAACTGTGTATGACTATTGGAAGGCCGTTTCCGATACGTCATCGGTTTCCCGCAAAGGGCTCAAGACGGCAATCATCCTAATCACTTGGGAGATTTGGAAGGAACGGAACGCTAGGATCTTCACCAACAAATTCACTATACCGTCTATGCTTTTTCAGCACATCAAAAACAAAGGCAAGAACTGGATTCTTGCAGGCGCAAAGAAGCTGGCCGGGGTGACCGCCTTTTAAAGTGATGACGATCTATCTTTCCGAGAGAGTGGACGGAGTGGGTTGAACTTTTGAGCGCCTCCGGTTGTTTTCGAGTTTTTATTTGGCCTAGGCCGTGTCATGTTTGCTCCTTCTATATCAATATAAAGGCAAAACTTTTGCCTCGTTTCAAAAAAACTAGCAGGGTGGCCCGCGCATTTGCGCGGCTAGACATTATTGGGATTATATGTATTTTTTGTTTTTCCTATTTAGTTTTAGAAACTTTGTATTACGTTTTGTTAATATCATATAGCTTGAACATGTTTTGTACCAATAAAGTTTTTTACTTTCCATTATAATTGGTCTTAGACGTTTGTGTTGCATTGTTCTTTTATAAATAGTTATATAACTTCACTTTAGTAGTTTTTCTTAGTTCCATAAAATTAACGATATATTTGTATTCATCATGGCTTTTAGTAAATCTTATTAGGAAGACTTACCTTACTCGTATTTAACGGATCAATTAATATAAGTTGACTCATCTCAACTTGAAACTTCAATGCAACATGTCAGCAACGGTTTGATACAAAATTGCCATAGGAAGGAGAAGAATAACATTACAGTACACACAACGCATACGTCCTGATGCTTAAGATAGTAAGAGTAAATATATTGCCCATGTTTACAAACAAAAAAAATCTGATCAATTTCATGTTTAGGTCATACACAGTATCAAGTTCAGCAATTGAGGACCTTTGATGCTTTCTAAAATACAGAGTAAGACATATATAAACCCTGTCGTCTATTGATGCAAGCATACGAAATTAAAACAATTTTCGACGGGTTCTATACTGAAGAACTGGACGGTTCAAAGAATTAAGCATGTAAGTTACTGAATTGGTATTACTTGCCTGTTGAGTTGTAGCATGAGCGACGGCCGACAAACTGAACCGTGCGCGCGAGGGTGAAGTACTGCATCACCAGTCCGCTGCACTGCCTCCAATGGGCGAGCGTATAGGATGACGGCTGCTCAACCTGCCTAAAATTTCTGACAATCAGCCTCTACATCTGCTTTATGGACTACTATGGCCTTGGAAGAGATGGTGAATTGCGTCGCACCGAGTCCTTTGCTTCACCATCTACTAGATCCCCCGGCGCGGCGTTGCCGCGCGCCACCCGCCGATGACACTGGTATTCAGTGTGCAAAACGCTATGATAAACACTATTAACAACGATATAAAAAGAACTCTAGTATATGATAAATATAAGAAAATATGGATGACACTGGTATAAAAAGAAATTAAACATATTTAAACTATGTTCTGTTGTAAAAAGATATAAAAAGAACTCTAGTATATGATAAATATAAGAAAATATGGATACTTCCATGTTTCGAAAAGGCAGCATGATAATATATCTGGATAAAAAAAAGTGGCAAATCAAGTACATACAAAACATTGTACATAGACATATGAAGGAACATGATCTAAGGATGAGTGCTCTAACTTAAAAGGAACAATAAACCAACTTACAAAGACTTGACTACAATATGTATTGCTCATAGCATCTGATCTCAATACATGGAATACAAAGATGAAAAACTTTTAGCAGCACTTGAACCAAATGAAGCAAATGCTTCACATCATAAATGAAGCAAATGAACCTTGATTTCTTATATATTTTCTTGGATTTTGATAGAAAAATCATAGTGAGATAGCACCATTTATTCATTATTCTAACAGGAGAAACAATAATTTCATCACCACCCATGAAGTCTTCCTTGCATATCCTTCAAACATTTTTCAAGCTGCAGCTAGCTCCAGCAATAATATGCTCACGCTGAATAGCACATACTACAGGGGATATATAATTTTTCATTGCTCTGATTTGATATCAGCGTACAACCAATCTGTGTCACAAAGGGGAGGTGCCTAATGAGCTAGTGTCGGCCTTGCAATTGCCTGCTACCAGGGTGGAAGCAGAGAGGAAGAGACAGAACAAACCTGTACCGTAGGTCGCTCGTCCGGAGACGAACTGGCAAGCAGCCTTGCCCAATAATCCTTCAAACATTTTGAGAAGGATGTGAAATGGGTGTCTTCATAACAGTAGAAAAAATGATATTGATCTTGCTCATGTATATTGGTTTTTCATCTTGCGCTTCTCCGATTCTGATATGCAACATCAAACAGAGAATAAACACTAAAGTTATTGCTTCGAGTGACATCCAAATCCAGAAGAGAAGCAAAGAGGCGAGAACACAATAACATCAAGTGGCAAACGGTCCAGATTCCTTTCTTGACTTCTCCATCTATCAGCCATAATGCCCTAAGCTTCGAGGAGCCTCCTCAGAATGAGTAAATGACAAATATATAAAGAAATCAATTATTGTGTGGTAAATATGACCATATGTAGATTGGGTTCTGAAGTCATCCAATTTTAATCTAAAATTACAGTAATTGGGAGCCAGCCACAAATCAAAATAAAAAGTCGCCTATTTTATTTGTTGTAAAAACATGATTTTGGTAACTTCAAATAATTCATGCAAGTCATCCAGGAGCAGTCAGTTGCATGATTTTGCCCGAACCATACTCAACTAAGAACAATAAATAATGGGCCAAGAAAATTATCTTGCTACACGGACTACAAACTCCCTACCAGCAGCAAACATTCACATAAATAAAATTGGAACATATTTGTTGTCTTTCTTGTTTGATCGAGCATAGAGTAATGCGAAAAGAAAACTTTTTGGGTAAATGCATGAGCCCCAAACCAATTATTTGTAAACCACTACAAATATAACAAGAGGCACTACTAACTTAATGTTCCAGAGACAGAAGAAAGGGTCTGTTCCCCTATGGTAGTAGGTAGCCTGTGACGAAGAGGAGCATACAGACTACCCATAATGGAATTGGTCAGTGGACTACTGGACCGCAAGAAGAATGCAGTAAGCACTAACCATCCCACTAAAACGAAGAACAGATTGCTATTCAGGCCCATGTGAATGCCTAAAGGGATAACGTGAATTGTTTTTTCTATCTAGGAGTGGACCTGTTTTATCTGTCTAGCAGTGGGACCGGCTGTCTTTTTAAATTACATGGAAAAATTTATGTGCACATGCTGACAGAACACAACCAGTTAAGCAGCCTAAGGTATTTTGATAAAAAAGCACGTTGCTAACAGTCGCAATACCACCCATTTTCTAAATCAGAACTCGTGCCAAGACTGAAATAGTACTGCCTCAATAAGTCCAGAATCAGTTGTGTCCAGAAATTATCTAATAGGCACTAACAAAGCCACAGGGAACCTAGTAAACTGGTAACCTGCTCGACTTCTTATTTTTAGAACACATTAAATTAACTTATACCTGAAGCAATCTACAATGTGTAACATAGGTTTTTTGGTACCTGAATCAATCTACAATGTGTAAAAAACAACGGAACATGTGAGGTTATAGCTGCCAAGTTAATATATCAATTGTGAACAGAGATTTAGTTGACATAAATAGATTTACCAAATATAAATGGGTAAAATTCCTCATAAGTTGTGGCCAGCAAGTTAACTCTCATGGCAAGAAATTTAAAACGATAATATCTCGTTGACAATGCCCATATTCAGGATCTTAGCAATCATTCTTGATTCCAGATTGATATATCGATTGATATGGTCTTCCTCTTCTTCTGATACATCGATATGCTAAACAATATTGAAATAGCCTTGCATATGTTACAATAAGAACAGTACCCAAGATGGGACACTATATGCAGAAAGGCGAAAAGAATAGACAGAAAGGATACACAAAATTAGTAAGCATAGAGACTATACCTTGCACGTAAGACACTAATGCAAGATAGCCTTCGGTAGTTCAGTATGTCATAATGTTGCAGGGATGGATACAAACAGGGGAGTGAAAATAGAGCATCACCTATGCTTCCTGAAAAATAATGATTGGCAGAAAAAAGCTGATATTACTTATCTACTAACAGTTACCTTGCCTTCTAAAACAAATAAGCTGGTATGAATTTCATAAGTGAAGGACAAAGAGCAACTAACAATTTGCACCATTATACTAAATATATGTGAACAAAACACATGGTTTACTCAAAGGTTTTCTACCAGCAGAAATAGATCTATTAAATGAACGGTTTAAATCTATGAAACTAAACAAAGAATGGATTAAGAACTCCTTGTCAGCAAACCGAACATTATTAACTGTTGACAATTAGTAAGACCATAAGACATGTAAAAAATAATTCTTGCTCATCCAATGTTAGTCCACTACCCAGCAGTCACCTAGAATTCTAGCACCTCTGGTAAAACAAAGACAAATTAGGAACCACATGGTTTACCTAGATACAAAGTCAAATTAGTCTGAACCAAACTTCAAACCAGAAACACCCAACTATGCTACCAAAAAAGGGAAGCAATAATCCTAGTGAAATAACAGCAATAAGATGGTTCTGATAATTAATACACATCATATACCTTTCCCTTTTCTTGGTCCACTCGAATAGTGCAGAAACCTGGCCAAGCAGGTTTTCATCAATTGGTAGCTTTGACCATCGTTCACTCGAATAGTGCAGAAACAAAGTGGCACTTAGCATGACCATCGTTCCCAGTTTTAGATGTAGAAACCTCCACAACCTGCACATTTGTTTCAAATGCACATAAATTAATTAACTAAAATGGAGGTTGCTGTTTGGTTGATTTGGAGAGGGGGAGATGCGTTTTGAGGACTCAATCCACACCTAAAGGTGCCGCACAGCAGCGATACTCAATTAGTTGCAGTGAAAATCCAAATGGGAGACCTGGCGTGTATCAGTTTCTTACGTTTTAGGTGCAGCAGCAAACAACACGCTCTTCCTCTGGCCGGGCACGGAGGAGAAGGGAGATGGGTCATGGCGAGCCACCGCAGCGGGTCGGCCTCGAGCATGAGCTCCACGGCGCCCCTGAACGCCGCCACGTCCTCCACCCCGTCCACCTCGATCCTTTTGCCCCCTCCGCCTGTGCCGCCCGCGGCGGCGGGCGCCATGGCGGCGAAGAATGCGCTGTTCTGGTACAGGGCGGCGGAGTCGAGCTCCATGACGACGACACACCCGCCGTCGCGCCCCCGCAGCATAGCCTCAGATCCAGCCCTTCCTGCTCCTCCTCCCGCACGGGCACGAACGGGGCCGGGAGCGGCGGGGCGGCGTCGTCGGCGTCGGGGTCGATGGGGGAGACGCGTCCCGGGGAGAGGATCCGGCGCGGGTAGTCGATGAGGGACGACAGCTTGGACAACGGCGAGCTGTGGAACGACGAGGGCGACTTGGGCGGGAGCTGCTGCTGCCTGCTGCTGCTTGCACGCGCCGCCGCCGACACCAGAGGCGGAGGGGAGGGGCCGGTGGTCGGGGCTCTGCGGGACGCCGGCCAAGGAGCAGCACCAGCCGGTGCGGCGAGGCCGGGGGAGCGGCGGCGGGGTGAGAGAGAAAGGGGATCGAGCAGGCGTGCGAGGACAGTCCGGCGTGCGAGGTCGTCTCCCGATGGTCCCGATACTACCCCTCAAACATACACCACGACGGCGCAGGAAAGAAGAGGCCCGAAAGCAAATGCTACCGCAAAGCAGACTCTTTCCCTGTGTAGCGGGACCGGAGCGGGACCGGCGACGTCTGGACCCACTGTCAGTGACTGTTGTTCGCTGTAAAAAAAGTAACGCAGGAAAACGGACGGTCCAGATGCGCGCTGTGAAAGATCGATCCGACGGCCGAGGTGCGTTGATCGCTGTGAGGCCTCCTTGGGGTACCCCCATTTACCTCTGTGGATTGCTCTGCAACCATGGGCTTGGAACATCTCCAGTACCTTCATCTAAAAGGAACATCTTCGCAATCGCTCTTCAAACCTGAATAGCAAAGTATCAGCAATCTCTTCTATAAAGGCCCGTAGCATACCCGCATGTTCCCCCTACTTGCCCCTCCCGGTCAATTCTGTTCGTTAGATGGGAGATGAACAGGGTAAATAGCATTGTTGTTTTAACTGTGGCCGTTAGATGCAGTAAATTGTTTTGTTACTTCTCTCCCGTGGGGCACAGGCGATGACAGGTGGGTCGCGTTGCGCACAGAACCCGCAAATCAGTGGGCGAGAAGTGCTCCCCGCGTCTCGCTCGTTTTCCCTGCGCCACAACGAGACAAAACTCTGGCTCCGGGTGAAACCCTAGCCAATCCCGTTCGAGTCTCTCTCACCAATCCCCTCCCATGCTTTTCTCCTCCTCCTCTCTCTTCTACAGGAGATGGCGGCGGCAGCAAATCTGCGGCCAGGCTCGGAGAGGCGGCAGGGCATGGCGGCGGCGGGTGGCCGGGCAGGGCGGCGGCCGGCAGTGGCGGGTAGCTCGGCATGGCGGCGGCCGTGCCGCGCGCGGCCGGCATGGCGGCGGCTGGTGGCTGGACCGCGGCGGCGGTGGCCCGGCAGGGCAGCGGCGGCCGGGCGTCGACGAGCTCGACAAGGTTGCTGGCCCGCCATGAGCGCATCGTTGCCTAGGAGCCGCCATGGAGCAGGTGGACGCACGGAGCGGCAGTGGAGTCGTGTGAATCGGGGGAGAAGATGGCCTGAGCGTACTCCTCCTGCCTTGGTTCGTTTTTCTCCTCCTCCCTCAACTGCTACTTCCTCGCTGCTCTCCCCTCAGTGCCTCTGCCTCCCTCTATCTTCTTCTTAGCTGCACCACGTCATTCCCCACCACCAAGTGCAGCTTCTACTTGATGTGAGGAGGAAGAAGAAAGGACAAGAAGAGGAGGCAAAAGGAGAAGAAGAAGAGAAGATCCCCACCTCCTCCTGCCTGATTTCTCCTGCTCAAGTCCCAAGAGTGAGTTTCCCCATCCTCCTTGACCCTCTCACGTTCTGCACATGGTGATCCCAACATTCCTAGGGCAGGGGATGAGCAAATACTTTTAAGGGATTAGGGAAAAGTGTTTGGTGCTGCTGTTCCTGTGCATACATCAAGGAAGATCACCATTTTCGAGTACCTAAATGGCAAAATCAGAGGAGAAATAGTTAGAGTGTTTGTGGTCTTGTTCCCAGGATCGTTTTAAGCCTTAATTCACTCAATTTGGTTCAGCCGTTTGGTCGTAGAGACGAAAACAAGTGGATGTATTGTTTTGGGAAAACAGTATTTTCATACCTCTTGTTCATAGTTTTCGAGAGTTGATAAAATGGAGCAATACGAATTTGTATCAGCTTCTAAATAACAATGTTGCTGACATGAGGCGACGACCTCAATATTTTGATACAAATAACCAAATATAATTGTAGGCTCGAATTTAAAAAAATGTTCTTGTTCTACAAGTAACCAAATATGTAACTGTAGGCTCGAATTGCCAATTTGATATAAATAACTAAAATGACTATAGATAGTTGCTGCTCAGTTCTGGCTATCTTCTAGATGAGATTTTTTGGATGTAATTTTTAAATATTTGGTCATGTGTGGTCTAGGAAAAGAAATGACATGGAAGTTATAATTCAAGAAAAGTTCTTATTCCAAGCATCTCTGTTTATTACTTTGATTTCAGAGCTTTGACCCCTTTTGGTCGGTGAAAAGTTGCTGCTACTTTTTTTCTTTGAATCTTGTTGTTCTGAGTGAAAGTAGAAAAATTATGTAGTTAGCAGGATATGTTGCAATCAGTAGAAAAAAATCCACGGTATTGATTGTGCCAAGTCGAGCACACTGGTCTCGGCCACAAGAGGCCAGTACCATGAGGCTTGCTTCCTTCTATGCTTGGCTGCATCTATATTTTATATAAGCTCAATATCAGGTTAGGTTATTATTTTCATAACGTACTGTTAATTTTCATATGTTCCTTGAGGTACTTCATTTTGTGTTTATTGGCATGAGATGATGCTAATCTGTTTTGTAAATGTTTCAATACAGCGCTGAGAGGTTATGATACTTCTTTTTGTAGGTTCAAGGGTTCTCTATTTTATTTGGAGCTTGGCTTCGGCGATGAAGTCCCTCACATGCAGTTTGGGTATTTTCTTAGACTGATTCAGTACTGTCCTATATATTGCATTATGAATGTGCTAAGTAAATTTATTTACAGAAAAGTATGGCCATTCAATCATGTAAACTGAGTATGTAGACCGGAAATCACATAAAAAGGATGGTTGTGGGCTGGAGCAGTGGAGCTCCGACGACTGCGCCCCAGCGTCGTGCATGGGCTGCTAATGGTATTCCTCAGTATTCCTCTCTTATGAATATTTCTTGGTTTGATGCTTGCTGTGTAGGCTTATTTGTGTCTCGCTCCTTTGTTTCTTTAGAGTCAAGCACTATTATTAGGAGGTGTCAAATGCGACAACTGCATAGAATTATATGTTGGAATTAACAAACATGACATGGTAACCAAGTCTAAATCGTGGGTGGGTAAATACCTAGAAGCTTTTGAATAGATTGAGGTAAGTAGGAACTAAGAATAAACATTTCGGCAAGGTTGTCGAATTGATTAACCCAATGAGGTTTTCCACTTTACATCTACTGCATTATTAGTTAACTTTCTTCTTCGTTTGTTGGCTGAGTCATTCCTTCTTCCTGCCTGCTTAGTAAAAACTTATGTTCTGTTCTGCAGTTCAGGTGGATGTAGTTGACCTCTACTTGGATGGTGTGGACACGAACTGAAGATCAAACTAAGGTCAGGCAATAAGGGTAAACCTTTTGTTCTTTGTGATATGATATTCTGAACTATTTTTTCGGAATACTAACACTTATATGTACTGCAGGGATTTCTTGAACCATCATCAAAATAACTCTTTCCATATCTACCTCCTTCATATATTACTTGTGAGAGCATCAAGAAGGGAGTCACCGATAGCCAGCATCGAGGGGCGGCGTGCTTCTGGTTACACCTCTTTGCATGAGCTCCTCATTCCTATCCTTATCCCCCTAATTTAATTTCTATTTTGTAGTGTTAGCTTTAAATGTTGGTCCATAGAATTAATACATGATGTACTTCTGGTTTTCTGGTAGCGTGAACTCAAAAGTATGCTTCTAGGCTTTGATGAAAATCAGTTATTCTTCTGGACAAATATCTAAATAAAATTTTGGAGTTCATCTATTATGAGAAGCAAAGATTTTTGTTATGGTGATTAAAAGTAGATTAGTTTTGAGTTATCTATTTTTCTTTCTATTCTTTGTAGGCCAGTATACAAATGCTTACTATTGCATTTGTTGGTATTATGTTAGAGCCTGATGTCGTTTTGCTCTGTCTTGCAGTGTTCTCAGAGGTTTACGGGCTCGAATGACAATGAGCAGCACAAGTGTAGGTCAATTGCTTGCATTATGATTTCTCTATACTCATGTATGGTTATTATACAAGGAGATTCTGATTGAATATATTCAAGTAACTGAACTACTTGTTGATTTGTAATTATCTACAATGATATTTGTTTTCTTCTTCTGAATATCCAATTGATGATTACTATTTCTGATTCTCTGGTGGCAGGTTGTTTTCAGATATATTGCTACAGGCAATATGCGCTATACTGGTGGGCTTGTTAACCTTAGGTCAATTGCCGGTGGAGACGATCAGGTGACGTGAGTTCTTTCTATATTTCTTCTCCTGATTTGAATGTTCAGTGATTGTGTGATGTGGACACTGGATTATATGTTGCAGATCCTGAGGATGGTCCTAATTTGGCGATTGGTGGCGACATCGAGGTTGCGAGTACTAGCGACGCCGGAGGCCACTGAAGCCAGCCTGATCTAACACTAATTAAACAGCCATATGGTTTTTTAATTCCCCCCTTGAGGTATGGCAGCCGTTTTCAAACCCTAGATTACTTTAAAATTTGTGTTCCTCCATTCCGTCCGTCCCTGCCTAGATTTGTGGTTCTGAAAGTAGTCTATTTGGTGATTGTGCAGATGGAGAATTTGCTCATCTTATGTGATTGCTCTGTTTTGGAGATTGTCCAATTCTGCATGGTCCAAAGTTTGTGATTCTATTTTGTTTTTGGTTTGTACAAGTTGCTCTCATGTTTCTGCAATTCATCATCTACAGATTATACCAGAACCTATATTACATTTATAATATTTCTAGACTTGGAACCTTTGGGAAACATTTTACAGCTCCTTCATGCACCACTCATCTTAAATGTACAGTTTTAATATTTAATCTCCCTTTGGAACTTATCAATGTAATTTCATTTGTCATTCTACAAAGGTGTTGGTGGCTGTTTGGAGCAGACCCAGGGGGCCTTTATAAAGATCATCATTGCAGGTGGGTTCCTTTTTTCTCTGGGCACTTATTAACTTACCACAGACCATGATAATTAATAGAACCTATAAAAGGCTTACCCTGGATCCATAGGTTGATTTCTGGTTCTTCTAAATTACAAGTTATATACCAATAACACTTTATTTATCAGAGTGTAGCGAATGCTGGCTGATGTGTTCGAATAGGGGAGAGACACTGAGGTAAAACTACGAAAGTAAACTCTTCCCGATCATTTTGTTATATATGAGGCAAGTATGATTGGGTGGTTTACTGTGATATTTTATAGAAGCTATTGAGATGCACATGGAATGATTATGCATATCTGAACATAAACATTTTAAATTGCAGACCGATAGACAATGGTGCTTTGTTTACCAAATGTATATATTAATTGGCATATGGAGCCTTCTGGTTTTATGTAAAGACCTATTGTTTATTCCTGTAGGTTTGCTTCTATTATTTGTTATCCATTTAATTTGTGCTATCGAAACATTAGTCTTGGTTCTAATTTCCAACGCTTTTAAATGTCTTTCCAAATGCCTATGGTTTTCCAGAGTCGTCAAGTATTTAATTAAATACTTAAAGTCGGGTTAGGATAGCTTTCGGACCAGCTTATGGTGCAGTTCTGCTGCTCCATCTTACTGCTCTCGATTAGTCGATCTTAGATTAAAGTTGAATGATTGCAGAACCCAATCTAAATATGGTCATATTTGTACCGGATTAGTTGATCCCGTTAGTATATTTGTGAAGGGATTAGTTGAGGTGAGAAAGTTGTTCAGGTCCTGGTTGTTTCTGTACTGTTTGTGACAATCCATCTAGAATCAAAACTGGGTTAATTTCTGATTTGTCTTGTTGATGTTGCAGGCGTGAGGGTGGTGAGCTAATTGACCATGCTAGCAGCAGGCCTGGGTCATGAGCTTGAAGTGCTTTCTCCTTGAACCTAGCATTAGCTCTGGTTGGAGAAACACAAGAAATGAGCAACCAGACATTGCCACTGTTCTTGCCATAATTTCAGCCTCGCCCTCTCTATTTAGGTGTTCTGCAAGCGAGGAATGGAACAATGTGAGTTTCTTTACCCTCCCTCATTTGGGCTAATTTACCTTCTTGGCTATTTTACTTCTAGAATCATTCGCTTATCAGCTTATGTCAATCCAGCGGCTACTCGCGTACAATAGGGGATGATAGCAGCCGCCTCTGGCAGCGGCTACGTGTAGCATGTTTGCTGTTGTGTTTTATTCATGGTTGCCAAAATAAGCATCCATTGAGGGCATTAAAAATTGCTCTGTTTTATTGGTACACATATCTCAAGCACATGCATATGACTTCAGTTCTAAACTGGTAGCTAAAATCCAGTCCTTTTAAGAGGATTCTAGGACATACATTTACATAGGCCTGCCCCCAACGTCGTGCACGGTGCTGGTATCTCTCTCTTACCAATATCTCTTGGGTTATTTATTGCTGTGTAGGCTTATTTGTGTCTCCTCAGTCCTCACATAGAAGAGCGTCAGAAACACTTTTTGGGGGAGAAAAGGCGCATGCGGGAGCAGCAGCAGCTCGCGTTCATGATAGCATGTTATTGCGACAATGCCTTATTTGTGGTATGTATCTTTAGGAAATATGGTGATATATGCTGCAGCACATTGTTTGGTAGTTGCAACCTTCAACCTGATAAAATTCACCATGCAGCACTTTGTTATCCACAATACTCTTTCGAAATCGGTAGAGAGCTACTATCAGGAATCTGGGAGGGCTGGAAGAGACGATCTTCCAGCGCATTGTGTTGTGCTATATCAGAAGATAGACTTATGTCGTATCGTGTGCATGCTGACGAGTGGAGGTACCTTCAAGAGCGATTTCTTCAAGGCTGCCATGGATCAAGCAGAGAAAATGCAGGCACATTGCGAACTGAAGGTAACTTCGGGCTATTTGGAAGTCTAGACTGAATGTCGCAGGCAGACTCTTTGGGTCACTATGGTGAGCAGTACAACAGTCAAAGGTGCAAAGATGGTCCTAGCCCCTGTGACAACTGCCTGAAGGAAGCTTCTTGAGGGTCATCTACAGTGGGCCCTAACAAAGTGTTGATCTTAACTCCATGCTGGCTTGGTACTTAGAAGTTGTGTTCCTATAGGTCAACTACAAAATTTGATCCACATCGTCTTTGTAGTTAATATTCAGGCCTTACCACACAGAGGATGCGTTATGTTGCACATATCATAGGATGCTCAACGTTTTTTCCTTGCCGGTCTTGACTGCATATAAACACATAACCCTTACATGTTGCCATATTTATTTTTGTTTCCACACAGCGGATGTTTCCTATTTATTTTTGTTTGCATAATGTACGTTCTCAAGGCCGGGTTGTTGGAAGCCGCGCTCCCCGCGCCACCGTGGTCGGGTCGCCGGGATGCTCGACGCCGCGCTCCCCGCGCTGCCGGGGTTAGGTCGCCGGGATGCTCGACGCCGCGCTCCCGCGCCGCCGCCGGGTTCGGGTCGAGGACTAGCTGTTGATCCTAGGCGTCCGTGCTGTGCCAGAGTAGTAGCGATCAAGATGCAGATTCGTTTCTCGTTGATGACGCCGGCGAACCAAATTTGCCAAGGCAGGGAGCATGGATTTGGCTGGGATCATGGCCGGCAGCAAGGGAGATGAAGAGGCTCGGCTCAGGGCCAGCAGCAAGGGAGATGAAGAGGAGGTGCAGGTCGTGGTGGCCGCCGTCGACAAGGTGGACGCCCTGGCCTGCTCCATCGAGAGCATCACCTCCCAGCTGCAGGAGGCCGTGCTGGCCTCTCCTGTGCCAGCGCCGCCGTCAGCACCAAACGAGGAGTCGCCGGCAAGGGCTAGCGCCAGGATAGCAGCCTTCTTTGTGGCCGAGCTGCTCTTCTCTGAATTTGGGGCTGCTCTGTTTGACTGAAGTGGCGAGCGATGGATGCTGATAAACTCCGGCTGCTTTTGATATCATTTGTCATGCTATCTGAATTGTAGCAGAAGAACTAAACCTGAAATCAACTTATTCACTCATGGCACTACCCCAGGAGTAGAGGAAGCAATGGCTAATGACCTTGCTTTGATGATTGCTACCCGTGTGCTTGCTCTTATGAACTGTTATTTATGTACTTTGTTAGACTTAAACTGCCCGCTTTGTGCTATTTGTAAGACATAAACTACCCGCTTTGTCCTATTTGTAAGACAGAAACTACCCGCTTTGTGCTATGTGTTGGATACATATTTATCATCTGTGTTATATTGTTCAAAGTCCAAAAAAATTCAATTCCACATGTTGTACATCCAAACAGGTTTTGAAATTCCATTACAGCCTTGATTCTACGGACGAATACCATGCGCATCCAAACAACAAAACTGGAATTCCATTGAAATCGTTGATTTGGTATTCCATTGACAATTCAATTCCGCGGGGAATTCTGCGCAACCAAACAGGGCATTATGGTTTTCACTACATGTTGTTCACTTTGTCTTTTGACCGAGCTGAGAACAATGCTGATCAATCAGTGTGTTGTGGATCTTTGAGAGATACATTCATACTGTAATTGTTAAAGATGGATTCGAAGCCTGGATATATTTATAAATAAATGAGAAGTCTACGCGAAACACTGTGGTTATTATCATGGCAGTTGGTAGGTCTACTAACGATGTACTGCATTTTATTGCTAATGCCTGGTGAGTTGTCATCTTATCCATTTCTAATTGTTTAGATAGACAAATGTTCATTCCCTCCTCATTTCAGGTCTGTAAGATTGAAGTTAACTCTTGATGATTTCCAGAAGCTCATCGATCAAGTTCCTTTCCTTGCAAACCTGCCTAGCGGAAAATATTTCATGGGATCACATAAGGTACACACTTATTGATATACTTTATTTCACTTTGTTCTGGTTTAACCACACATGTGTCCAGTTTATAACATTTAAAGCTTAAACCAACAAATATAGGAAATATAATGGTTCCATTAAGCACTAACTGTAATGTAAGATAGAATCGTGCTCCTACACAATCATGCAAATACAGAAACCAAATAGCACACATCGGACGGTGACAAGGGCAATTAGATCTTCAATGCCCATAAGGTCTTTCAGAATAACATAGTCGTCGCCTTTTGAGGGCATCATCATGATAGAGTAGCGAGCAAGCTTCAGAATATACACTGTACTCTCAGTTGTCTTACTATGTTTCAGGATTCTGGGCAGTGCCTAATGTGTCAAGCTTTTTCGGCTGATTTTGGAGGCTCTCTTTGCATCTCCTTTGTAAGATTCTCTTATTTAATAAAGCTTGTGTGCTAAACAAATATGATGAACTTGGCTTTCCATGCAAGTATTGAGTAGTGTCATTAAGTATTGATTTTCCATGCAATTGTGTACCTTCTTATGCCTTGTGTTAATAGTGTTTGGTTACTTAGAATCATGGCTCCAAAATGCTTCTTAGTGATATACAAATGTGCAGTTTTGAACTTGGATGTTGAAGTGGAACAAGGCCAGACTGTGTGCACTGTCACTTATGTAATGCTTACTTCTAATCTTCTGATATATGTAGTAAACTCACAGGAACAATGTGGTGGTTTAGAGAAACAAGGCCAGTGATAGGAAGAGAGGTCATTAAATTGATTTTGTTCCTCTCTTGCATCTTGAAATAGCTTGACGTTTTCTCTTGCAGATATGTCATCTACATCGTTCATCGAGCCTCTATCCCTCTATTGTGTCCATCACGCTGTTAAATATGAATGTACAATAAGATTTTCCCATGTAGAAAGTGTGCTCGGGGCACGCTATCAAGGTGCCATGAACATTCTGAAACTACATGGCAGGCAACTTGACCTGCTTATTATAATTTTGCCAGACAATAATGATTTTCTTTATGGTGTGCTCTTTATCTCAAGAGATAAAAAGTGTATTATCTGATCCAAATACTAACTATTATTCTTATCCCTCCTTAAAGTAATATAAAAAGAAAGAGGAGCCGGTGATGTCTTTCAATGTGTGTTCTTTTGTGCAGTTCTTTCTACATCTACTTTGAGAATTAGTTGTCTATTCGTGCTTCACCTTTATGACTTTGGTTGTAATGCACATATGTGGAATCCTGTTTATGCTCATTAGCCTATTGGCAACAATGTAGTAGTTGCATCCGGCAGTTGCGCAGTCGCGCAACGGGTCATCTAGTATAAAGAAATCTACAGCCGGAAAACTGATGCTAGAATCTAAAATCATATGCTTCCATAACCTGATTTTTTTTCTCCATTAGATCTGTATAATTGTCAGGCAAGTAGAAAAAAAAACAAAGCTTGTACATGATACGGATTGGGCAACAACAACCAAAATTATTCTCTGTAATTTTCCGCGTGGAACCTCCGTACCTCACAAATACGTTGCAAAGATACAATAAAATTGTCATACTATCCAAATCCCGAGTAGCGAAGTATTTGCAAATAAAGGAAGGCACAAAAAATTAATGCAAGAATTATAAGCTTCCATCATCTGATTTTTCTGGCTTTGAAGTTCTCATCTGAGGCTTGCATATCATTGCGCAAGTAGCAGATGAGAAAATAATTTAAGTTATACTGCGAATTTAATCAGATAACTATAGGACACCATAATAAAATTTGCTATGGCCCACATAACAGTAGAATTCACTATATATAATTGAATTTTGAAAATATCTGAATCTAGCTATTATGTTATTACAACCAAAGCCCGTAAGTGCAGATAAAAGAATCAGGGAACAACACATATGTTTATGTGCATATTATGTATTTGGTGAAGGCGTATAGTGCAGATAAAAGAATCAGGGAACAACACATATGTTTATGTGCAAGTTCCAAAATCAAATCCTTCAAAACCTGGAGCCTCGGTAAGGAATCAACAATCACAACCTCTGTTCACATTGCGACCCTACATCTCATCTAGCGAAGGTCCGTCTCACGACGCTTCTCTGCTTCAAAAATAGTCAGTACAACAAACAATTTATATAATCTAATGCTATTTGATCAAGAAATTTCTCTTGTGGTGGCGTCATACTCTATCCGTTATTATGTGCATACTTCTCTCCTCAAGTTAGTTGTTCGTCCGACTCGACACGGTGAGTTTCCGCGTCAAGGCGAAGGATCAGGCACATGTATGAACCCTCCTATTCTCACTATATTGTAGTCTACAGAAGCGGAACACATCATCAAGTCAACTTGTCCATCCACATAAGCGAAATTTTATCCTATATCAGAAATAAATGGTAAATTCACCATAAATTGTTTAAAAAAAAAGACCATCAAAAAATAAATGAGAAATTATCTTTGAAGACAAATTTTTCAAAAACCTATATTTGAGAAGCTGGGAAATTACATGGTCCAAGAATTCTCAATTATTACCTTTTGTACAATAGAATCATGTCCAATGATCACCTGCCAACAACCGAACAAAAGCACGCCTCAAAATTAGAATAAAACATGGAAATGCTGCCAGTCTTCGAATATATATCCCAATATTATTATTGCTGGCCCTAGATAGTTGGTCATCCTTTTAACTTTAAGACTCCACTTCCATCTCTGACTAATTCCAACAATTAGATGGAAACTTAGCTAAATGCAAACGTTACAAAAGGGAAGAACATAGATTAGGAGTAGTTTACTTTAATCAGTCTGGTTTTCAGGCAAAACATCAGTGAACAGATCATCACGACGTTAGTACTAATAATTTTTTCAAGAGTTGATATCACTTAGTCAATTGGACGACAAATCCAAGTTACCGCGACATTGTTGCCAGCCATATGTCTCTCATATTCTCGTTGTGACCATATTTACTGGTTGCTGGGTGGGGTCGGATGCAGTTTCCGATAAAGTCAGTTTTCCTATCTGCTTCAAATCGCAATTAGTATATCAATTATGTCGATGCATCAACCATCATTGCAAATTATTGGCCTTAGCAGAACCGCAACACTGTATCGTGGTCGAAATATGGATGCTAGGAGATTCAAATATTAGAGATGAAGGGGATTAGAAGGTTATTGGGCTAGTGAGAATTTCAGATTGATGGCAACATGAAATGAGCTTCGAAGGGTCAGACCGTCGGAAAAGATTATGCACACAAAAAACGTAATTTAAATAGTTGATTCTAATAACTTACCCCGGGACATTACAGGGATCCATACTATTAATACCATGATTTAGAGGAACTGCTTTTGGGTTAGAAACTGCAGTATATTGCTGAGAAGGTAAAGCCGTTCCTGAAATCCAGAAATGAAACAAACCACCAATAAGAGTCCAGTATTCCCCTCTCTGATTTGACGTTCTTATCCTGTACCTTCTCCCATCTCTGAGTGTTTTAGGCATAGCTGAGAAAACAGAGCTAACTAATGTCAATTGATCATCTAAAAAGAAGAACGGATGAACTGGACTGCACTTTTCTTTGTATTAGATCCATCAACAATACCTGCCGGCTACCCTTGTATTGTTAGTTGTCGAGGGAAGGCCACACAGTTGTCAGATCCACGGAGATAGCAGTTTTCGCGACGCCGTGGGATGCTATTGTGCTGCACCTTTTACTGCGCTTGTCCTGCCGCAAGCATCAGCTTGCAAGGTCTCAACACCATAGCGCCATCTAGGGTTAGAGATGTACAGACACAGCACGTGTATGTTTGATTTTGCTGGATTTCCATGGCAACATGATCGGTTTCGTAGCATATACTTTAATATTGCCTACCTGATTATTGATCTCGTTGACGCAGTGTATCTGGATTCCCTGGGGATGAGGACAAATCCATCAGAATGAAGCTACCTTGTACAAAGCGGTCATAGATTGTAGTATCCTGTAGCAAGGGAGATCATGAGAAGCAAGAAGCTAGATCGATGGACTGGGGTGCAGTACTATTGAGCCACTGATTGCACAACAGGTCAACAACAGACAAATCCGGCTATATCTACGAAAAATGGAACCCAGTCAGTTCGGGATGGCTTACAGGGAGAAATACATCAATAGAAGATTGTAAAAGGTAGGTTGTATCATTGTCTGAGGTCTTACAGTTATATGGTCACAAACATTGGCATATGAGGGACCTGAAATACACATCCGGCTGTATATAACCCTAGGAAGAAAATTTAATCAAATCATGCTAGACATTAGAGGAAGTAAATTAGTAATAAACTAAACAAATAAATGTCAAATCAAGAGATCACTTGCTTGTTCACCCCTTCATGTTCAGAATACTTCGTTTGCTCCCATGGTTCAGCAATTAGGATCAACAATAAGAATGGATGATTGCCTGCATGGAAACATTTGTTACCTCTTAGCTAGCTAGGAACGTGTGAGTAGGTCGCTGTCTGTGAACGCGCATCACACGATGCCCGAATACCATTGAATTGAGAACGCTGGCGGTATTGCTTCCTGATACGCGGCCGGCCGTCAACGCGTATTTAGTGTGGGCTAACCGTGATGTCAACTTCGATCAGACGCTTTCGTGTGCCCCAATCTGAAGCGGCGGCGCTGCGCTAGGAGCCTAGGAACGCAGCGACGATGGACGGCCGCAATAGGAACGCTGATTGCCCAGCTCAGGTGCGCGGCGGTGGTGCACACGCGCAGGCGCGTCGTCGCGGACCAGGCGCGCCGGCGGTCATCCACATCCGCAAGCGCATCGGCCGCGCTGCAAAACCATGACTCCTACTAGATGTGTAGGCTGTCGATTGATTGCGGCCAATATTCGTTGTTGAATAGGAGACAGAGAGAGCCCCGCTAAGGTACGATTAGGTTACGCGACAAAAGACCCCGCTAAGCTACGATTAGTTTACGCGCACTGCGTCTAGCGAATCATCTTAACCGTAAAAAATTCTTAAATTTTTTATTAGATAAATCTTCACCGTCGGTTGTTTGTTGTTTTAATTATATAATAGATAGATGATATAGGGATCCCGGCCTATGATATAATTTTAACACTTGGATTCTTGATGATGTCCTCTTAAAAAGAAGAACAATCTTAGATAAGTTTGGATAAAATTTTGAAATTCGAACTTGGAAATGAGTTTTCAGCGTACAACATATGTCTGTTCTATCCGCACCATGCCACCAAGGGGAGCAGGGCCAACTTACGCACATATATACATGTCCAGGGAAATCCCACTAGTCATACTAAGCTGCTAACTGAACACATGGATCGGTGCATCTGCCTAGGCGCCTTGCCCTAACATGCAACCACCTTCCTAGCTATACTCCATTTGCCATTAACACCATCAAACGAGCTCACACATGTAAGCACCACCGCCTAAAACCATCTATCCATGACCCACCTCTCCCTCGAAACCCTATTTAAGGCCCTCCATTCCCTCCATATTCTCCACACCAACATCACTTTGCTCATCGTCACCCGATCGCCCATCACTAGCTTGTACTGCTAGCTACAAAGATCAACAAGAGATCATGGCTCGCTCTCAGGTAGTGCTCATTGCCGCCGTCGCCCTGGTGGTGATGCTCGCGGCGGCCCCCCGCGCCACCGCGGCCATCAACTGCGGCGAGGTGAACTCTGCGGTGGGCCCGTGCATACCCTTCGCCCGCGGCGGCCCAGGCCTGTCCAGGGAGTGCTGCAGCGGCGTCTAGAACCTCCACAACCGGGCGAGCAGCACCGACGACCGACAAACTGCCTGGAACTGCCTCAAGGGCGTCGCCGGCCGCATCAGCTGCCTCAACCTCGCCAACGCCGCCGCAATCCCCTCCAGGTGCGGCGTCAACATTCCCTACACCATCAGCCCCAGCACCGACTGCTCCAGGTAACTAATTAATTCACTACAAGAAATATGCTAACTTATGACCTTTGACCGTGACCCTGAAAATATTGGTCATAGATCTGTGACCATTTTACACTAGTTGGTCATGCCCCACTTTGGAGGGTCGAAATCTTAAAATTTAACGACCAAACCTATCAAAAAGGTCACAATGTCCTTTCATGGATTGGTCATAATGCAGATATCAATAATTTAGAACATTTTTTTTATCAATTTAAATGGTTATTCTCAGCCAACTCAGCAGCTTCGTCTACGTGTCACTGCTTATGTGTCATTTTCGCTTACGTGTCACTGCTTATGTGTCATTTTCGCTTACGTGTCACTGCTTATGTGTCATTTTCGCTTACGTGTCACTACTCATCCATTTTGTTGATCTCGATGACATGTGGGACCTAGCATATGCACATTGACTTGCTGACTAGCCTGACCGGTGGGACCCACGCAGACATATGGGACCCATGCTCTGACATGTGGGTCCCACCCTTACCCCGCCCATCCTGACATATGGGTCCCATGCTTACCCCACCCATCCTGACATGTGGGTTCCACTGTTACCCCACCCATACTGACATGTGGGTCCCACCCTTACCCTACCCCACCCATCTTGACATGTGGGTCCCACCCTTACCCCACCGAGCCTGACATGTGGGTCCCACCCTTAACCAACAGGAGAACTCACATTCGCGTATAAATCCCAGCAAAAAGTGCTCCTACGGGACTCGAACTCAAGACCTCCTCTTTCCCTCAAGAGCAGCTAACCACCGGGCCACTAGCCGCTTTGTGAAGGCTAGGCAACTCAGGCCTACTTAATGTATGCCCACGGCAGGACTTGGGCCTTGAAGGGAAGAGGCCACATCTTTTTTTTCCTGTACGTGGGGGGGGCCGCCGTGGCCAAGTATGACTCGTGGGACCCGTCCCCCGCCCCAACCCATGTAAATATTTCGCAAAAACACTCCCGAGTGGGGAGTCGAACTGAGGACCGCACGCGAACAAGCAACGCTCCACACCGCTGGGCTAGCGACGTGTTGATGTTAGATAAGAGAAGCTCATGTATATTAAGTATGAATTCTGTCTCGGTTCGAAAACAGGCTTTGGTCGGTCCGGTAAGGTAATGGGCCGGCTCGGCTGGTTCTTTTTTTTTTTCCTTTTTACGTTTTCTTTTATTACTTTTGATTTTGAACTCCAATTTAAACCAAATAAATTTTGCATTTTTTGTAAAGATGTACTCTGTAACTATAGAATACTAGGGACTGTTTTTATTAAAATAAAATAACAAAATACCACTAACCTTATATATTGCTTTACATAGGGTTTTGAATAATTTGAAATAAATTTGTCTTTTTACGAGAGGTAGATGGAAATTGTTTGACACACAACTATTTGGTTATTTGTAAAAACAATGTGGTCTAGTATTTTCAAATAATGCAGCGCTCCTATTTTACGACATATTTTTGGTGGTTGCTTCACAAAATAACCCATTTTTCGCATTCGGAAATAGAAAAATGATTTTTTGTGAAAGGAAATTGAAAAGTTTCTTCGGCAACATTGTTCACGGTTCCAAGATACACGTTTGTGCCCAATGTGGACATATTTAAGCAAACTATATCATGAATGTGGACATATCATTCGTCATTTGGCACTAAATCCATGAATCTTCATAGATGATAGCTCATTTATGAGAACAATTTGTTAAGAAAATTGTTGTATTCCAAGTTTATGATTTTTTATGGATACTAGGACATATAATGACACCACACAAAGGTTTTACATTTATTTGATTTTTACTGAATTTCGTATGCCGGTTTCAATATACGGTCAACTCGGGGGACATGACCGTTCGTAACTAGGGGTTAAATCTTGGGACACTTTTGTTGTATCTCTGATGAAATAGGTACTTGTGTACCTAAATATGATTTTTGCAATAAATCATGAGAAAACTACGAGGCACCTGTAGTTCAAATTCGACCCCGTTCCAACTGAATCGGCATGAATTTGTCTTTTTTACAAGAGGTAGATGGAAATTGTTTGACACACAACTATTTGGTTATTTGTAAAAACAATGTGGTCTAGTATTTTCAAATAATGTAGCGCTCCTATTTTACGACATAATTTTGGTAGTTGCTTCACAAAATAACCCATTTTTCGCATTCGGAAATAGAAAAATGATTTTTCTGTGAAAGGAAATTGAAAAGTTTCTTCGGCAACATTGTTCACGGTTCCAAGATACACGTTTGTGCCCAATACGGACATATTTAAGCAAACTATACCATGAATGTGGACATATCATTCGTCATTTGGCCCTAAAGCCATTAATCTTCGTAGATGATAGCTCATTTCTAAGAACAATTTGTTAAGAAAATTGTTGTATTCCAAGTTTATGATTTTTGATGGATACTAGGACACATATAATGACACCACGCGAAGGTTTTACATTTATTTGATTTTTTTTGAATTTCGTATGCCGGTTTCAATATACGGTCAACTCGGGGACATGACCGTACTTAGCTAGGGGTCGAATCTTGCGAAAAATTTGGCATATCTCTGATGAAATAGCTACTTGTATACCTAAAAATAATTTTACAAAAAATCATGAGCAAAGTACGGATCACCTGTAGTTCAAATTTGACCCGCTTTCAACTGAATCGGCAGATATTTGTCTTTTTCAAAAGAGGTGTATGGAAAGCTTCTTAGAGGGAGGAATTTGATTATTTGTACATAAAATGTGGTATAATAGTTTTAAAAAATATATTCCTCACATTTTGCAACTTATTTTTGGCATGTGCTTCACAAAAAAATCATTTTTGGCACTCCGAAAATGAAAACAATTATTTTTATGCAAGGGAAATAAAAACTTTCTTCGGCAACATTGTTCGTGGTTTCAAGATGCATGTTTGTGCGCAATATGAGGTCATTTGAAGAAACTATGCAATGAATGTGGACATAACATTGGTCATTTGCCCTGAAAGCCATGAATCTTCGTACATGGTAGCTCATTTCTGTGATCACTTTTTCAAGATAATTGTCGTATTCCAAGTTTATATTTTTTTTCTAGTAACTAGGTCACATGTAATGATTCAATGAGAAGGTTTTCCATTTTTTTGATTTTTTTTGAATTCTTTATGCCTGTTTCAAAATACGGTCAAAACGGCGGACATGACCGTTCGTAGCTAGGGGTTGAACCTTGCCAAACTCTTGGTGTATCTCTGATGAAATAGCTAGTTTTGTATCTAAAACTATTTTTTGCGAAAATTCACGAGAAAACTACGAGGCACCTGTAGTTCAAATTTGACCCGCTTTCAGCCGAATCGGCAGAATTTTGTCTTTTTCAAAAGAGGTGTATGGAAAGCTTCTTAGAGGGAGGAATTTGATTATTTGTACATAAAATGTGGTATAATAGTTTTAAAATATATATTCCTCACATTTTGCAACTTATTTTTGGCATGTGCTTCACAAAAAAACTCATTTTTGGCACTCCGAAAATGAAAACAATTATTTTTATGCAAGGGAAATAAAAACTTTCTTCGGCAACATTGTTCGTGGTTTCAAGATGCACGTTTGTGCGCAATATGAGGTCATTTGAAGAAACTATGCAATGAATGTGGCCATAACATTGGTCATTTGCCCTGAAAGCCATGAATCTTCATACATGATAGCTCATTTCTGTGAATACTTTTTAAAATTATTTGTTGTATTTCATGTTTATATTTTTTTCTAGAAACTAGGTCACATACAATGACAGATCGCGAAGGATTTCCAATTATTTTAATTTTTTTGAATTTCTGATACCGATTTCAAAATACGGTCAAAACGACGGACATGGCCGTTCATACCTAGGTGTCGAATCCTGCAAGAATCTTGGTATATCTCTGATGAAATAGGTACTTTTGTATCTAAAAATTATTTTTTCAAAAAATCATGAGCAAACTACGAAGCACTTGTAGTTCAAATTTGACCCGCTTCCAATTGAATCGACATAAATTTGTCTTTTTCACGAGAGGTGGATAGAAACCTTTCTACACCCAACCATTTAGTTATTTGTACATACCATGCGGTCAAATATTTTTTAAAAATGTTGTGATCCAATTTTGCAACAAATATTTGGTAGGTCTTTCACAAAAAACACTATTCTTAACACTCAAAAAATTAAAGTAATTTTTTCCTTAAAAAAATAAAACTGTGCCGAATCTGTCCAGACTATGATCTTCTTCTAGGTCTTAGGCCCGTTGGATAGGTGCTGGAGCACCGGGAGCCGTCCGATGCCGATCCGGCGGCCTGCAGCGTGCGCTTCCGGTATATAACCAGCGCGGAGCCGGAAACCCTACTCCCTTCCTCTCCTCCGCGCCACTATCTCCTTCCTCTCCTCCTCAGATCGAAACCCTAGCGCCACCACTCCTCTCCCAGCCGTCCCGAAACCCTATTGCCCTCCACTCCTCTCCCCTCTCTGCCCAAACCCACCGCCGCCGCTTTCCCCTCCTCTCTCCCCCGGCGCGGCGAGGCCAAGCAACCCCGCGGCATGCCACGAAACCCTAGCCCCACCGCGCCTCCCTTTGCTTCGCCTCCGGCCGCACCACCTCCGTGCCCCACCACGCCCACCACTCCTCTCACCTCCCTGCCCGTCCCAAGTTCCCCATCTCGAACGCGGCGTGCCAAATAGCCGGGAGGCCACGGGTCTCCGAGCCGAATCCCCACCTCATCGTCAACGCGCTCTCACCGCCGTGTCGGATCTGTTGAACGAGGAGACGGAGGCCTTCATCGATGATGAGTTCGAGCTCTACACCAAGACTAGCGTGGCCTCGCTCACCACCGGCTCCCCCGAGGTCGTCTTGCTCGGACCAGATCTTGTCCCGGCAACGAGGCCGGTTCTCCCTCTCCCCGACGACGCGTCCTCCTCTGCGTGGTCTAGTAGATAAGTTTCTGAAACCTCTCCCTTTCTCCTCACGCTTGCCATCGAGCCAGGGCCGCACTAGTAGTTAGAGATTGCTGTTAGTAGTGATTTGTCCGGGAAATCCGGAGCCTACAGTTGCAGAACGCGTAGCATGCTCATTCCTATATTTTGTGAAATCTAGTACTGAATAGTGATGTCGCACCACGTGTTTTTTGAGTTCTGTGAATTGCTAGCAGATCTGACTGTTTGTGATTACGCACCATCCATCCATCAAAAATATGATGCCTCAATTGTTTGTTATGATATTTGCTAGCAGTATGTATTTCTAGAAAATCCTTAATATTGTTTCCTTTCGCATTGAGGGATGTTGTCGCATTGATTCAATACTGTTTGTATTATACACATGTTGTATTAACGTATTGTATAATTGTTTTTCCTGTATGAATCAGTCAGTGATATTTGGATTAACCTCTATACAGATTTCTTTATTTGCATTACCTCCTGACATTTGATAAAAAAAATGCTCATCTATGTTGCCTACGATGATTCGCTTGCTTCCCATTTGTAGTGTGTGGTCTAGATAAGCAAAGAAGGGATAATATCTGTTTGTGTCGATCTGAATTGTTTGTTTTGAGTGGTGTAGGACGAGCTACAGCGGAACAACCTAGCGTTGAAGAACTTCGAGGACAAAATCAAGGAGAATCAGAGGATAATCAAGCTCAACAAGCAGGTGCCTACTACCTTCTGCGGTGATCTAGGTTTTATCACATTTTGTCTCCATTCTTATTGTACATTGTATACTGCTAATCTGCCATGGACCTGATGACAACAACAGGTAGTTGAAGTGTGGTTATGTCTGTACTACTGTGCAACTTGTCAAGTCTTGTTAATCATTTATTTATATTTTTGTTTAATATGTATCTCTAGTCCTCATCGATGGTGACAACAAGTTTAATTTCAGTCACTTGATGTTCTGCTCCCTGTGTCCTGCAGCTATGGATCGTTGTCACTGACTTTTTGAGTGTGTTCAAGATCCACGACAAGCTCTACATCAGCCTTTGCTGCAGACACCGACGCCCAATAGCTGTGAGTCGCTGCCACCCCCTCCCCTCTCTTTGCCTCTGATTTCTCGGGTTGTCTTTGGGTTTTGATGCATCAATTATGTAGATAGCTGAACTAACATTTATATGGCAACCCAATGATTCCAGCTTCAATGGTCTTTCAGAATTTACATCATGTGGATTATCATTGGTTCTACCACGCTTTGCTGTCTAGAAAGATAAAGCATCTTACATTCCTAAGCCACAAGTGGCCAGACTTTTTTAACAAGATGTTGCAGCATAACTTGCATTGCCAATCTCCTTGAGTTTCAGGTTTACAAAACATTCCCTCCTCGGGATAGAGGTTATCTCTATATATAGGTATCAAATATATGTAAAAAATAATAGTGTCTCCTTTCATAGCTTGACTCATCTACACTACCCATTTCATAACTTGTTCTGTTGTTTTTGTTTGACCATTTGTTGCATTAGTAATTGAATCATAGGCTGCTGAACAGCTTGTAAACAATAGCTCAACCCTTTAATTTGTTGTTGCATGATTGATATAAGTATAAGCCCTCAACCATAATCTAGCTGTTTGTATCATTGTTTTATATTTTTAGAAATGGTTGTTTACACAAGTTGTGATGGGTTTTTCCTTAATTGTAGGCCACATGATCATCTCACTAAGGCGTTTATGCTGCCTTCCGAAGATTTCGGTGCCTTCCGAAGTACATAGAAATGACTACCAAACTATTGCTGTTATTTCTAAATCATTTCGCTTTGATGCTATCTGTAATGTAGTTGAGTTATGTGATCGTTGTAAGCTCAAATATGCTGATATGTTGCTCTAGCTGCCGACTGAGTTATGTGATGTAATTCCTGGAATATTTGCTGGAATTCAAGTTAAATTTGAATTCAAATCACCTGTTTTACTTATTTGAATTTCTATTTGTACTAATTTGAATTTGGGCTGGTCCTATGCAACTGAGCTTAAAAGGCCTTGGGCCCAAACTCTTTTAGTGGTAAATAGGCCATGGTCCAGGTATTATCTACAACGTGAAAAGGCCAGGGCCCATAATAAATGGCTGAAAGCCTGTCCATCTAATAAGATATTTGATAAAAAAAATTAAATGGGCTGTAAAGTTGGGCTGGCCTGAATAAAGGAGCAATAAATCAGACAATAAATTAGAAAAAAAAAGAATGGGCTGAACTATTGGGCTTGGCCCATCTTGATGATCACCGTGGACTGGGCTGAATCTGTTTTATTTCTGATTTGGTCACAAATTTGCCACGTAGGATCTGACGTGGCTATGCCAGACAGCGCGTGACCAAAAAATTGGTCATAAGATTTATGACCATCAAATTTGGTCATAGATGGTTATGACCAATTCGAAAAAAAGGTCACATATGACCGTTTAAGACGCTCCGTATGTGACCTTCAGATTTTAGTCATAAAAAGGTCATAGATGAAAAATTATGACCTTTTAGTGACCAAATGTGTGAGTCACTAGTTGACATATTTTTCTTGTAGTGATTCACATGCAAGCCTACATACGAACATTACTCATTCATCCACGTGAGAGATTAAGTCGCATAATCCTACCACTAATCAAATATTTTCATGCATGCATGATTGATCTGTCGATGCAGGGTGAGGTGAGCGACGATCAGATCATGCTGGCGCTCAGCTCATCGATCTAAGTTGATTTGAAGCGCGCAGCGGACGTCTGTCGCTACGTAATAAGTTATACGAGTTTATATCGAATAAGAACTCCGACCTGCAGGCTTGTGTTGGTTTACTCCTTCACAGGATTGTACGTACGTGTGAGCTGAGCTTTAGTCTGTACCATGCATGTGCACACCTTGTGTATGGACTATATATATATGAAGCTCGTTTGAATGTCATATTAATTAAAGTAGTTATGTACTCCTAGATATAGTATACACCGGATTTGCTAATTCTCAGTCATCTGATGGGAAATAAAACGGAAACTGAAACGACCACATAGTTCCCTCCAAAATGCGATGTTACACATACCCGTCACTACATAAAAAGGTTTTTTGAGCCTATTCTGGGGCCCTTGCCACAGCCGGTTCAACCGTTTGAAAAACTTTGACGACGTTCATACGGAGTTCATATGATTTGTCACTAAATGTTTTCTCCAACAACCGATCCACATCTCAAGGAGAAAACAAAAAATCACAATGAACACTACTGCAAGGAATTTGACGGATGTCTGGCCGGTGTTACCCGGACTCCAGCACCGGTCCAGCAAATCAGCCCAAGATAGTATATATTACGTATCCATCCAGATACTTGAAGCCCAACAGTGCAGTGCAGCACTGGGCAGCGGGTATCGCTACGTGAAGGGTTTCCTTCCTGAAGGGAAATTTAACCACCGTGCGAACGTGCCACATGTTGTACCATACGAGGAAGGGAAAAACAATACGGCAGCGTCTCAGTCCCACGTCGAGTACGACCGCGCGCGCCAACAGGTGAGCCGTGCGTGCGTGCATGGCCGGATGGCCCCCTCGCGTACTCGCGCAGGCACGAAGCCCCCCGGCGTACATCTCTCCTGGCCAGCGTACGTGACGCACGAGGCCCTCCAGCGTACCCGTCTCCTCCTGGCCAATGTACAACGTGAAGCAACAGCATATATTAGCAACACACAGTGAGAAATACAATAAAAAATAGAACAGAATGTGAATGTACAAAGATACAGAAAACGATGTACAAATTATGTAAAATAGATAGTACAAATTACACAAAAATGTGATCACACTGAGGATGAGAGAAGGGATGGTGTACAAAGTAAACAGAACAGGATGTACAAAGTACACGGAACACGAAGTACAGAAAATGACACAAGAGTACAAATACACAGAAAACGAAGTACAAACGACACAGGTTGTACAACTACATAACACATGTTATACAACTAGACAGACACAGGTTGTACAGACACATGTTGTACAACTAGACATACACATGTTTTACAGACACAGGTTGTACAACTATACAGGCATATGTTGTCCAACTACGCAGACACAGTCTGTACAGACACAAGTTGTACAACTATACAGACATATGTTTTACAACTATACATAACTGGATGTACAAAAAAAAAGTTCATCGTACCCTATCAACATGGGATCTAGTTTTGAAGATCTCGACGCGAGGAGTCCAAATGTGAAAACGGTTCGTAATTTTGATAAACGGTTCTCGAGATATTTCGTTTTAAAGTTTCGGTTTTGAAAAATAAAAGGGAAAACTGCCCTCCCACTCTCCCGTATCCCTTTCTCTCTTATACTCAAAAATTCATAGAACAGGAAGTACAAAATAGATACAAGTGAGAGTACAAAGTATCCATAACCGGATGTACAAACTATACATAACCGGATGTATAATAAAAAAGTTTGTTGAAACCTATCAGCATGGGATCTAGTTTTGAAGATCTCGACGCGAGGAGCTCAAAAGTAAAAACGGTTCATAATTTGGATTAGTGGTTCTCAAGATATTTCGTTTTGAAGATTCGGTTTTGAAAAATAAAAAGGAAAACTAGCCTCTCACCTTCCGTATCCCTTTCTCTCTCATCCTCCCCACGTTTAATCTGGTGACGACACTTGGCGGACATGCAAACAACCACAGGGGACCGAGTAAGGAGAAGTCAACACTTGTCACGACGAGAGTGAGCATGAGGTTCCCTTTGCAAAGGGTCAAAGGGAACCCTTTTCTAGTGATATCCCTGGGCAGCCTATCAAAGCAAGTTAGGCCCACTGCAGCGTGGGCCGTTCAAGACTCCTAAAGGGATTCCGCAGTGGGCTAGCCCATTTAAGCACAAAAAAATTAAGCAGGTTCCCTTTTTCTTTTTTCTTTTATGTTTTTTTTATTTTCTTTATTATTTTTTCTTTTAATTATATTTTTCTTTATGTTTTTATTTCTGTTTATTTTATTTAATCTGTATTTTATGTTTAAATGTTTCTTTTTCGCTTGAACCTTACGAATGAAATTTTAATGTTTGTTTAAAGTTGTGCATGGTTCAAAAATTGTTTAGGGTGTTCGAAATCAATGTTCAAGTGGTTTGAAAAACAAATTCATGGGGTTATAAATTAGGATTTTTAGATTCAAAAAAATCACCAATTAATTAAAAATTAATGAAGTTTTCAAAATGATAGCAGACTTGTAGGGTTGCGGGTATGGAAAACAAAAAAACCGTCCCACACGAATCACCAAGATCTATTTATGAAGGTATAAGCAAAGGAACATATTTAGATCTAGACCTAGTTTAGATATAGATTCATACCAACACCGTGTAGTGAATTAGATGTTGATGAAGCTTGTTAAAGATCCTCGTGGCTAAGCGTGGCAACGAGGACGTTGTCACGTTCCCGCTCGAAGAGGGTCAAATGTATGATCCCTTTGAGAGTTCGCACACATTCGTCTCCTCGAGTTCGCTCCATCGTCCAGAACGAGAGATCAACTGGAACAAGTATGGTGGAGTTCCCAACACATAGGAGGGAGTGAGAGATTAGATCTGTTGGAGAGGACACCTCAAAAGCCAACTGATCAACTTGTGTGTTGAGAGGAGGGGGCTCCTATTTTTATATATAGGGGGGAGGGGGAGGGGACACTTGGAGGAGGGGCAACCTCCCCAAGCCACCGTACCCCGCCCTACATGTGACCTAAGGCCCAGCCAACCTAGGGTTTGGGGTGGGCACCTCCCATCCTTGCCCTAGCCGTTGGCCCCTCACTCCCTTGCCTTGGGGACAAGGCAAGTGAGGTAGTTGCCCCTATGGGCCTTCTGCCCCATGTGGCTGCCCCCACTTGGGTCCGACCCAATGGAGCAGCCAATGGACCCTTCAAGAAGTTTGTTGAACATTTTGGACTCCTCCGAGCCTTTCTAGAATATTGTGTTGCCTGTTTGGGTCGTCCGGGACATTACTGGAACCCCGTAACTCTTCTGGTGTTCTCTCCAAAACTCTTTTGATCATTCCGGAACCATTTCAGTGACACTCGCATGTATCCAACCATCAACATGTTCAACTAGCTGAAGAAGAGTTAAGTGTGTAGAACCTACATGTTGGATAACAAGTGGATATGACACGGCACACCTTCCGGTCAATAATCAATAGTGGAGCTGTGTACACCCATATTGATTCCCACCGTTATACAAATGTATTCGAGTGAACCTGTTAGTTCCGTGTGGTTCCTTTTGCTTCGTGGTACTTAACAAATCCCGAGGTGACACATTTCAGTATCCTTATGATGCAACTCCTTGATCACTATACAAGTTAAGATCGTTTTCGGTTTGTTTATATTTTTACTTGTTCTATATTCCAGTGTTCCTGTGATCATATCACACTGTGTCTATGTAGATGACGATGAACGCCATAATACCGAGTGGATTCTATAGTATCTCTTAATCATCTGGAGGAGCAAATCTCAGTCTTGAACTATTAAGTCACGGACATGCTTTTGTGAGATACCCATAAGCTGTTGCTATGATCATTCTGTTACGGTATAACGTTAGACATAATCAAAGTAAATATTCCGACATGTAGGATCACAATATTCTCATGGTCTAAAGAAATTCATACACGTTAACCTTTCTGTGATTTTGGTAATAACGTTAAGACGATGATATATCTTAGTATATCAAAAGGTTGGGTCTCAGTCTTTCGATGGAAATTAAACGGAAACTGAACCGAACACGTTGTTACAGCCGGTTCAACCGTTTGAAAAACTTTGACAACGTTCATACAGAGTTCATATGATTTGTCACTAAATGTTTTCTCCAACAACCAATCCACATCTCAAGGAGAAAACAAAAAATCACAGCGAACAGTACTGCAAGGAATTTGACGGAGCTCCGGCCGGTGTTACCAGGACTCCAGCATCGGTCCAGCAAATCAGCCCAAGATAGTATATTGGGAGAAGCTATGTACCGCTCCTTAGCGGCGCTAAGAGGTAGCGCCGCTGAAGACGCACCTCCGCCTGGCCTAGTGGGCAGGCCCAGGTGCACTTTTTTTCCTATCCCACTGTTTTTCTTTTTCTTCTGTTTTCGTTTTCGTTTCTTTTTTTCATTTTTTCAAAAAATATTGAATTAAAATTTCGTTCAATTTTTTAATCTGAACAAATTTCCAATTTGTATAATTTTCAAAAATGAACAATTTTTGAATCTGAACAAAATTTGAATTCGAACAAATTTCGAAAATGAACAAAATTCGAATTTGAACAATTTTCTAAATGAACAAAATTTGAATTTGAACAAAATTTTGAATTTGAACAATTTTCAAAAATGAACAAATTTCAAAATTGAACAATTTTCGAATTTCAACAAATTTTGAATTTGTCCAAAATTCGAAAATGAACAAATTTTGAATTTGAACAAATTTCGAAAATGAACAAATTCTGAATTTGAACAATCGAAAATGAACAAATTTCCAATTTTCGAAAAAGAACAAATTTTGAATTTGAACAATTTTAAAAATGAAGAAATTTCGAAATTGAACAATTTACAAATCTGAACAAAATTTGAATTTGAACAAATTTCGAAAATGAACAAAATTCGAATTTGAACAAATTTCGAAAATGAATTTTTTTTGAATTTGAACAAAATTCGAAAATGAACAAATTTGCAATTTTCAGAAATGAACAAATTTTGAATTTGAACAATTTTTAAAAATGAACAAATTTCAAAATTGAACAATTTTTGAATTTCAACAAATTTTGAATTTGTCCAAAATTCGAAAATGAACAAATTTTGAATTTGAACAAAATTCAAAATTGAACAAATTTCCAATTTTCGAAAATGAACAAATTTTGAATTTGAACAATTTTTAAAAATGAACAAATTCCAAAATTGAACAATTTTCGAATTTCAACTAATTTTGAATTTGTCCAAAATTCAAAAACGAACAAATTTCGAAAATGAACAAATTTTGAATTTGAACAAAATTCGAAAATGAACAAATTTCCAATTTTCGAAAATGAACAAATTTTGAATTTCAACAAATTTCAAAATTGAACAATTTTCGAATTTCAACAAATTTCGAATTTGAAAAATTTCAAAAATGAACAAATTTCGTATTTGAAACAAATTTCAAAAACTGAACAAATTTCGAATTTGAACAAAATTTCGAATTTTGAACAATTTTCAAAAATGAGCAAAATTTTAATTCGAGTTTGAAGTTTTCGAAAGAAAAATGAAATAAAAACGAAAAAAAAGAAGAAAAAAAAACTAAAACTGAAAAAGAATGAATAATAAACAGAAAAGAAGCAGAGAAGAAAGAAAAAATGTGAAATGGGTCGGCCCAGCAGCGGCGCGCTTTAGGCGGCGCGGCCGTCTAGCGCCGCTGCTGGGCGGTATATAGGTTTTGCCGTATATTGCGTATCCATCCAGAAACTTGAAGCCCTACAGTGCAGTGCTGCACTAGGCAGCCTATCGAAGCAACTTAGGCCTACCCTATTTGTCGCCTACTGCGGCGTGGGCCGTTCGAATCTCCTAAAGGGATTCCCTTTTTCTTTTTTCTTTTATGTTTTCTGTTTTCTTTCTTTGTTTTGTTTTCACTATATTTTCTTTTATGTTTTTATTTATGTTTATTTTATTTAATCTGTCTCTTATGTTTAATCTTTTATTTTTTCCCTTGAACCTTATAAATAAAATTTTCATGTTTTCTCAAAAGTTGCACATGGTTCAAAAATTGTTTAGGGTGTTCGAAATCAATGTTCAAATGGTTTGAAAAAATGTTCTAGGTTAAAAAATAGGTTTTTGAGTTTCAAAAAATCACCAATTAAATAAAATTAATTAATTTTTCATAATTATAACGGGCTTGAAGAAAGTACTTCTGTAGGGTTGCGTATGGAAAACAAAAAAATCGTCCTACACGAATCACCAAGATCTATTTATGAATGTATAAGCAAAGGAACAGATTTACATCTGGATCTAGTTTAGATCTAAATTCATACCAATACAGTGTAGCGAATTAGATGTTGATGAAGCCTGTTAAAGAACCTCGTGGCAAAGCCTAGCAACAAGGAAGTTGTCGTGTTCCCGCTCGAACAGGATCAAATGTATGATCCCTTTGAGAGTTCGCACGCGTCTGACTCCTCGAGTTCGGTAGAACTCCAACGAGAGATGAACTTGAACAAGTATGGTGGAGTTCCCAACACATAGGAGGGAGTGAGATATTAGATATATTGGAGAGGACACCTCAAAAGCTAACTGATCAACTTGTGTGTTGAGAGGAGGGGGCTCCTATTTTTATATGGGGGGGGGGGAGGGGAGGGGGAGGACACCCCAAGCCACCGTACCCCGCCCTACATGTGCCCTAAGGGCATCTCCAGCCGTCCCCCCAGCGCCCCCTAGGAGGCCTTTTTAGCGTCGAACGCCTAAATAGTGCCAAGAATAAATAAGACGAGATTCACCCTCCCCCTACATATTTAATTTCTACTCCTATACAAAAACTAACAAGACCCACACCGTTGGTAATTCCATCAATGATACCCTTATCGAAAAACTCCATTAGTTCGGTTAATCCTCTTATACCAAGGGTAAAGACCCTAGTATAGAAAATATCTATATAACCACGATTATATGACCAACTGTATATCTTTTTTTAACTTGATCGAAAAAGTACTTTTTCGGACTTTCCTTGTAAAAGGAATTTAATAAATTCAAATTCTTAAAAAAAAGAATAAGCGGATCCATATAAGATTTATGCTATGAATAAACCGACGATAGCGAGACTTAAAGAAGAAATCGCATTCCCACTCGCCCCCCCCCCCCCCAGGAGCCCAAATAGCGCCATTTTGGCCTAAAATAGCGCCCGCGCAACTTGGCCAAACCCAGACCACTGGGTTCCGCCTGGGGGAGCCGGCGGAAGGTAAAACCGCGTGAAAACACGGCGGGCCAGGGCTGTCAGCGACCTGGGCAAAATGGCGCGAAATCAAAGCGAAAATGTGGCGTCCTCATCCCCTCGGCTCCCGCGCTGGTCAAAAGCCTGCCAGAGTAAATGGTGTGGACTGCCGCGCCATTCAGCGGCGGCCGACGCGTCCAATCGCCTGCCACGCGCCGGAGTAATGGCGCGCCACCGTCTCGCCTCCCTCTGCGCTATAAAAACACCCCGAATCCCGCCATGGCAGTTCACCTTGCCTTCTCTCCCTCTCTCCCCATGAACAACCCGAGCAATGGCGGAGCGCTTGCCCAGTGACAACGCAGTGGCCAACGGCTTCGGCCGTCGCTTCCCCCACGTCTAGGAGGTGAGGATGCTGTACGAGGCGGGGTATCCGATGCCACCCGACATGCGCGTCCCCAGAGAGTGGCGGCTGAGCGCGGGCGGCATTCCCGTGCCTCCGCCACCGAAAGGAGCGGACCGCGTCTACGCGATCCAGGAGGTGCTCGCCAGCCTCATCGACGAGCTGGTGGTGGACCCACGCTGGGATCCGGCGAATCACGCCGTCTGGATGAAGTTCTTCGTCTTGCGCCAGCGGCGGGAGCTGGATGACAAAGGGCGCAACGGCGCTATCTCCGGCCGGAAGAACGCTGGAGGCCGGAGGCAATGGTGGGGCGCTCCAAGGCGTACACTCACGTACGTCCTGGAGTACATCGCCATCGGCAACCAGCCGCGGCTCACGATGCCGCCATGGCCTCCTCCTCTTCTTCGTCGGGACCGCGCTCGTCCTCGACGCCCAGCTCTTCCACGCCACGCTCGGTGGCGACGCCGCGCTCGGTGGCGATGCCGCCATTCTCCCGCGTCGTCAAGTCCGAGCCGGAGGAGATGCCGCGCAGGAGGCCCAGCGGCGCCATCGTCCTCAACTTCGGGCGGCACGTTCCGTCGCCGCCAAGGGGCCATGTGCGCCTTGTCAAGCCGAAGCTAGAGCCCGGCACAGGCCGCCCGCCGCTGAAGAAGCCGAAGTGGGAGCCCGAGTGGGCAGCGCCGCAGGACTACATCCGCACGGCGCTGAACTCGGGGGCGCCGGAGGACCCGGAGGAGTACCCCGGCCAGAGACTCGCCGAGCAGATGTCGCTCAATGATGTCCTGCCGGCCGAAGCCAACTTCGCCTGTGCCTGGTCCTTCAAGATGCATCAGCAGGAGGAAGCGGAGCGCCAGGTGTCGGGGGAATAATTATCCCGTGACTTATTCAAGCAAAGCGCGACTTATTCACAATCGCACCACTATTGGCTTACATGGAAGTGGGCCGACTCAAGATCATGAGGAAGGATCCAGAAGCTCGAAGATAACTTGACTTGCAAGACAAGACATATGATTAGTCTCCAAGTAGGACTCCGGCTCATACTTTCCTTGGGAGAGAAGTTTACTTTAACCTTGCGAGCCATCGTCTTTATAAGGTGGACTCCAAGGACCTAGAACCCCAAGCTAAAAAAGCTCTCATACATCCAGAGATAGGCGACTCGACACATCGATCGTGAACCCCTTGTAACACCATATTCATATCAATACCAATCTAGGATAGGCAGGATGTAGGTCTTTACCTCGCATCGAGGGGCCGAACCTGGGTAAAAAACATTGTCTTCTTTGTGCCCTGCGATCTTAAGCTCGGAGACGTTCGACTCGCGTAATCCCACACCTACGAAGTCATCCATGACACCTGACGTGACAAACCCACGACAGTTGGCGCCCACCGTGTGGCCTGCGGTCAAGAAGCGTCACGTTCCGCGCTGGATCTGTGCCAGGGACAGAGGATCTCGTCGTCGATTCAAGCTCGGCGACTTCAACAATCTCGGCAACTTCATTGTCGCGCCGTTTCAAGCTCAAGGAGAAAGTATGGAAAAATTCGACCGCGCGATTCGGGGCTCAACTTCGACAACGCCCCTCATGCGCGGGTTACAGGACAGCTGCAACGTCCGTATGGCGGACACCACCGGCGGCGGCTCGAAACTCATCTCGACGATCCCTTCGGTGGAAAGATGCGCAATCGAGTTTCCTAACAGCAGTCCAAAGCGCATCGGATTCCAACGGTTAGATCTCCGTGGGCGATTCAAACACTGAAGCCCTATCGAAAGCTGACGGAACTCCGCGCGACTTCGGGAAAATAATTATCGAGGTCGACTCGGACATCAATTCGAAGATCCCTCCGGTGGAGACCTGCGGAACACACTCCCAAAGCCCTCCAAGAAATTTGAGACAATTCCAACGGTTAGATCACCGTCAGCAACTCACGCACTGCAGCGAGTTTTGTATCTAGGCGCGAGTTTGCAAATTCTTTGCTGGCGACATCACCAACGTCGGCGACTCACCAAACCACCAGCTGGGGGCTTGAAGCAGATAGGGTCCGTCACGCGCGGCTGGATGGAGCGCCGTCTACCACGTCAGAACGGCGAGTAACCGGACCAGGTCGTACGTACAAGGAAACTTCAAGTTGGATCGAACCAGAAAGAATTCAAGTTGGATACGTGCAGTTCCCAATTTAGCTAAACGAGTCGCGTGTGGATTGTTTAAAGCGCCTGAGTTTGGATCGGACACGCACAAGAAAGGCCAGCTTGCTACTACGTTACATGGCGCAGCTCCACGTGAAAGCCGCAACTAGTACTGCTAGTTTGAATCACGTACGGATCATGGAAAAAGGATGGAAAGCTTACAGGAGCAGTCAGCTAAGGAAAGAATTATATCTGCCTTTTTCTGATACGTACGTGCGACTAAAAAGATTGCGTACCACTTTGAGTCGCTGGGTTCCAAAAGGCACCGAGCTGATAGCTCATACCTACATGACCATCATCGAAACATGCAAATGGAACGCGGATCGAGGAAGTAATCACGGAAAAAGGGAAAGTCTTTGATGACGTCCGTGATTTGGTACCTTGCATTCACGTAGGAAAAGTATCACAACACAGTATGGAAAAGTATGGCCAGCTCATAGCGGATCAAAATTCAGTATGCGACTCATCAGCGAGCGGCTCAAAATGCAGAGCGCGACTTCAAAGATCAGCAGCAGCAGTGCCGGCTCCATATCCGCCAACTCCAACGACCGTCTGCGGCTTAAGCTGCATCATCAACGTTTGGAACAAAATAAGATAAGTTGCTATTATGCTCAACTTTCGCAGCCTTTTACTTTTATCAGTGAAATTAAGTTCTTTTCGAGTTTATCTCCGGGGCTGCATTTCTAGGTTATTACGCCTTTTATTAAATGTCTTTGCGACTCATATTATATCATGTCACAGACTTTAAATTCATATCAGCTTTTGTAGATTTAATTACATCTACTTATCAATACATTCGTCAAATTAGAGTTCTTTATAACTCGCATTAGCTATTTGCAGCTTGCATTGAATATCAAGACCACCACTACATGTTCAAGTATTGATATTTGGCGATTCATTTGTCATTCTATGACTTATCATTATATCAATTTATGACTGATCGTTATATAATTTCATGATTTATCATCATATCATTTTATTAATCATCATCGACTTATTGTCATATCAATTTATGAGTCGCATAGCGATTTACCCCCATATCATTTTATGAGTCGCAAACAGCTCATCATTACATCAGTTTATGAGTCATTAATGAATCATTATCTTATCAAATATTTGAGTTAAAACAGGTGACTCGCTGTACCACATCTACAGCTAATCAGAACTGGTTATCATCAAAGCTAATTAGAGCTCGTCACGGCTATTGCAGCCGATAAAAGCAATAATCCTGGTTATACTCGCCTTAAGTCAGAAGTATCTTTGCATTATGCGGCCAAAGTACTGGGGCGCGGCGTCAATCGAGCTTGATTGCCTATCATGGCCGCTCTCGACCCTGAACACGCGTTTTTACCTGGGAAATACTGAGCCGCGCGAAGACCTACTTAACGGTAATAGAGATAATTCAGAAGGACTAAAGTACCCGCGTGTGGCGTCAATCGAGTCTGAATGCCTATCATGGCTACCTATCATGGCCGTTATCGACCCTGAACACTCATTAGATCTGGGAAATACTGAGTCAAGTACCATATGCTATCATGCATCGTACAATATGCTATCATGCATCTTACAAGTTGCTATCACGCAACAATTTGCTATCATGCAACCATTTGCTATCATGCGACATACCATTTGCTATCATGCAAAATATCATTTATCATGCAGATTATATTATGCTATCATGCAGGGTACCATATGCTATTATGCGGAGTACTAACTTTTTATTATAATTATTACCAGCCGCCAAGGCTAACATATTATCATCAAGCTATCATCATTGCTTCCTTGGGGGCTTTGCCTTTTGAATTTCAGGAACATATAACTTGGCCAAATGAGTTTGAACTGGCATGACCAAATTTTTTATGATTGAGATAATTATCTCTTGATATTGGCTGATGAAGCCACCATTATTTATTTAACTACAGCCACATCATGTGGAATTTATATCATTATTATCTTGCGGCAACAATATTTGCCAATCTGTTGCAGGATCAAATTGCAATGATATGCCATCAAGCAGGATAATAAAATCATGCCTGCTTAATGCCCGGGGGCTAGGACAATTAAATTTTGGTCTAATTGAATATTTTTGAGTCCCGAGCAGCATGATCAAGCATGCAACCCAGCCCTCGGGGGCTACACATCCACCCATCGGTATTTGATGGTTTCTACTAAATTGATATACCATGTTTATATGCAGATTTAATTTTTTGCAGCACATGAGATTATATATATCTATTTGCGAGTCAAATCAGCGACTCGAAAATCTTTAAATACAGGTTGTGGCTACATGCCCTTGATTCCACATGCAATCAGATGGCTTGTCATGATAATTTGACAAATTATTATACTCTAATGATTGACCAGCTTATTTATGCTTATGGTCTTTTATGCTTCGGTGTCTATGACTCAGCACCTTATACACATTTGGCTGACATATCTTAATGCTCATAAGTTATTATTCTTATGATTTCAGCTCAGTCTTACATCCAACAGGATAAGGTGGTTTTCACCAAAGGCTTCGCCGCCTCCACATTAACTCAGAAGATTCAGCAAGATTTCGCCGGCCTCAAAAGCCTGCGATACTATATCAACAAACGTCAGCGGCTCATCGCTTCTACATCAGCGGCTCAATAAGCCGCTACGCTCGCGACTCAACATCAGCGAGTCGCCAAGTGCAACATCGACAAGTCGGCAAGAACTACATACGCAAGCTCACAAGATCATCATCAAGACAGAATCTTCCGCTTGATTCTACGAATCACCCGGAAGCTTGGGGGCTAATGTCGGGGGAATAATTATCCCGTGACTTATTCAAGCAAAGCGCGACTTATTCACAATCGCACCACTATTGGGCTTACATGGAAGTGGGCCGACTCAAGATCATGAGGAAGGATCCAGAAGCTCGAAGATAACTTGACTTGCAAGACAAGACATATGATTAGTCTCCAAGTAGGACTCCGGCTCATACTTTTCTTGGGAGAGAAGTTTCCTTTAACCTTGCGAGCCACCGTCTTTATAAGGTGGACTCCAAGGACCTAGAACCCCAAGCTAAAAAAGCTCTCATACATCCAGAGATAGGCGACTCGACACATCGATCGCCAACCCCTTGTAACACCATATTCATATCAATACCAATCTAGGATAGGCAGGACGTAGGTCTTTACCTCGCATCGAGGGGCCGAACCTGGGTAAAAAACATTGTCTTCTTCGTGCCCTGCGATCTTAAGCTCGGAGACGTTCGACTCGCGTAATCCCACACCTACGAAGTCATCCATGACACCTGACGTGACAAACCCACGACACCAGGCGCGACAGCTGGAATGCGCCGCTCGCCGTCGGGCGCGGTACAAGGAGGCCAAGCGCACCGGCGTCATCGTCCTCGACGACAACGAGGAGGAGGAGGCGCCGGCGAAGTCCGAGCCGAGCAGGTGGCACGACGACGGCGCAGGCCCATCCTCCCGTGCCCCGCCCAGCGACTCCGACGACGATGGCAACGACTACGCGCAGTTCTACAGCCAGCTGGGCATGTAGAACGACGTGTAGATCGGCGTCTTTTAGTTTATTTTAAGTTTTTGTTTAAACTTTCTACTATGTAATCGGCCAGAACTGACGAATTTCCCCTATATATGTATGAAATTCACCTAAATTACCTATTTTCCGCCCAATTTTGAAACTTTATTGAATGTTGGGCTTTCCTCTTGGGTTCCACGGCTGGGAAAACGCCCCCCCCCCCAGGGTGCAAAATAGCGCCGTTGGGCCCCCAGGCCGCCCAAAATAGCGCCGGAAAACGGCCTGGGGAGGGCCAACGATTGGAGATACCCTAAGGCCCAGCCGACCTAGTGTTTCGGGAGGGCGCCTCCCATCCTTGCCCTAGCCGCTGCCCCTCACTCCCTTGCCTTTGTGGCAAGGCAAGTAAGGTAGTTGCCCCTATGGGCCTTCTGCCCCATGTGGCTGCCTTCAAAATGTTCTAGAAACTTCTTGAAGGGTCCATGGGCTGCTCCACTGGATCGGACCCAAGTGGAGAAACTTCTTGAAGGGTCCATGGGCTGCTCCACTGGATTGGACCCAAGTGGCCAACTTGGGTCCAATCCAGTGGAGCAGCCCATGGACCCTTCAAGAAGTTTCTACAACGTTTTGAACTCCTCTGAGCCTTTCTAGAATATTGTGTTCCTTGTTTGGGTCAACTGAGACATTACTGGTACCCCGGAACTCTTCTGGTGTTCTCTCCAAAACTCTTTTGATCATTCCGAAACCATTTCGGTGACATTTTCATGTATCCAACCATCAACATGTTCAACTAACTGAAGAAGAGTTAACTGTGTAGCCCAACAAGTTGGATAACAAGTGGACATGACACGGAACACCTTCCGGTCAATAATCAATAGTGCAGCCCTGTACACCCATATTGATTCCCACCGTTATACAAATGTATTCGTGTGAACTTGTTAGTTCCAGTGTGTGGTTCCTTTTGCTTCGCGATACTTGACAAATCCCGAGGTGAGACATATCAGTATCCCTGTGATGCAACTCCTTGATCACTATACAAGTTAAAATCGTTACCGGTTTGTATATATTATTACTCGCTCTGTATTCCAGTGTTCCTGTGATCATATCACACAGTGTCTATGTAGATGATAATGAACGCCGTAATCCCGAGTGGGTCCTGATAGTATCTCTTAATCGACTGGAGGAGCAAATCCTAGTCTTGAACTATTAAGTCCCGAACATGCTTTTGTGAGATACCAATAAGCCTGTTATTATGATCATTCTGTTACGGTATTACTTTAGACATAATCAAAGTAAATCTTCGACATGTAGGATGATGACCCACAAGTATAGGGGTGTATCGCAGTACTTTCGATAAATAAGAGTGTCGAACCCAACGAGGAGCAGAAGGTGCTGGCAAGTAGTTTTGATCAAGAATTCACTGTAAAAGCTAGCAGACAGGTTTTCAGTAGTATTCGAAACAGCAGGTAAAAACAGTGCAAGTAAATAAACGAGCGCGGCAACAAATGCAGCGAGTGGCCCAATCCTTTTGAGTGCAAAGGACAAGCCGAGTGTGTTACTTATAAGAGACAAATGTTCCTGAGGACACATGGGAATTTCGTCAAGTGCTTTCGCTTCGTGCAACTGGTTAATCTTCATTGTTTTGATAAGTGTTGTGTGGGTGAATCTATGCTAACGCACCGCCCTTCCTAGGACTAATACGCACTTGTGATTATACCCCCTGCAAGCATCCGCGAATGCAGAAAAGTAATTAAGATAAATCTAACCACAGCTTTAAACTCTGAGACCCTACGCTCCCTCGTGCACTATCTTACTAACGGGGGTTCAGGTTTCTGTCACTCCGGCAACCCCTCAACTAGCAAGCTAGGTACACGATGCATTCCCCTAGGCCCATAAAGGTGAAGTGTCATGTAGTCGACGTTCACATGACACCACTAGAAGAATGACACCACAACTTAAATATCAAACCATTAAATATTAACGCAGCATTATTTCACTACTAACAACATGACTTCCCCATGTCCTCAAGAACTACAAACTACTCACAAGACATCATATGGATCATGATCAGAGATGATATGGCAATGAATAACAATCTGGACATGAACACTAATCCACCAAACAAACTCAATAGCATCAATAACAAGGAGTAATCAACACCGGGAGAGTCTCCCCAATGAACTAGACAAGGTACAGCCCTAGATGTTACAGCAAGATGGATGTGGAGTCGGTGGAGATGATGGTGATGGCGCAGTGGATGGTGGTGATGATGATCCCGATGAAGTCCAGCGTGATGACGATGACGATGGCGATGATTTCCCCTCTCCGGGAGGGAATTTCCCCGGCAGGATCTCCCTGCCAGAGAGCTCTTTCTCTCTCGGTGGTTTCCGTCCCGTGGAGGCGGCGGAATATTTCGTGGACGTACCCCCCGTGCTTAGGTTTTCGGGAGGCAGATATACGCGAAGAGGCAACCTGGGGGGTGGACCCAGGTGGCCACGCCATAGCTGGGCGCGGCCCACAGGCCAGCCGCGCCCAGGTGTGGCGTGGGGCCCACCTGGCCCACCTGGCTGCCTCCGGCATCTGACATTATAAGACCCCCAGAATTGGTTTCGTGATTTTTGGAGTTCCGCTGATATGCTGACTTGACGACGCTTTTTCCAGCAGAAACCTGACTCCGGAAGGATAATTCCCAATAATCATCAAACATGCAAAATAAGGCAAAATAACATAAGTATCATGTATTAATATGAAATATAAGGATAGATAATGACAAATTATGATATAAAATAGTGATGCAAAATGGACGTATCAACTCCCCCAAGCTTAGACTCGCTTGTCCCCAAGCGAAAACTGAGCTCAGTAAACAAGTCCACATGTTTATGGAGTGAAGTGTCGATAATAAAGAATACGGACAAGAAGCATCAGTATTTACTCAGCTAAACAAGTCATTTTAAACAGCAGTCTCTACACATTCTACTTAACTTGGAACAAGTAATGGAACAACCACAAATAAAGGTACATTAAGCAAACCAATTGGATGTGGCAAACTGTGTTCTTGGTCAGAGAACAATCAACATTCTAACTTATCTTTCAAGAAGAGTCTTTATACTAGAGCTATATTGCAGAAATAGAGTTGCTCAATCATCACTGTTCCTTTCACATTCCAAAGAAAACTGTCAAAGTCATATTCTCAAAGATAAAACTTCATGTGCTCAAGCAAAGTAGACAAAACATGATAGGAAATATTATGAACTATAAATGATTGTATCTATAACAATTCGAGTGCTTGCTCGGGATAGAGGGAATAGGTTTACTGACTCAACAATAAATAAATGATAGGCCCTTCGCAGAGGGAAGCAGGGATTAAAACGTGTGCTAGAGCTTTTTAGTTCCCGAAGGCATAGAGAGTGTAAAAATATTGCTTTGAGAGGTGTATGCTATTGGTCAACAAATCAGTGGTAGAATCCTTGTCATCTTCCATACTAATTAACTTTTAGAGCGGTTCCGAGAGTTTATAGAACTGCACTTGTAACAAGCACTTATTGATGACACTCCTCCCAACCATTTCTTTCCACAAACCATGGCTTGACCGAATCCTCGGTTGCCGACCAACAATCACCGTGGAGGAGTGTCTATTTATTTATTTATTTATTTATAGGGTGGACTAACCAGCTCTTTTAATGCAAAATAAAAGGTGGAGAAGCAGATGAAGCTGCCAATCCTTGTAAATCAGTTAGCATGGAAGATGACACATCTGCTACCACGTCCTTATGAGCTTGGTGAACAGTGACACAAAAAGGGATATAATAATAGTTTTGAATAGTTAAAGGTAGCACACGAGAAAATGTACTTGGAGTAGTGCGAACACTACATGATAGGTAGTTATGGTGGACACGAATGGAGTGCTTTGGTTCAGGGTTTTGGATGCACGAGAAGTATCTCCTCTCAGTACAAGGTTTTAGGCTAGCAAGGTTTAGTAGCAAGCACAAGAATTGAGAGAGACAAACACTTATAGATCTAATAGAACAACCATGCTATCTACTTTGTGGGCACAAAACACTTTAATTCAAGAATAATAAACTCATTGGCCAACAAAGAGGAAAACAATAGGGATAATGTTATTGCAACCAGTTCCCTCTTTTCTACTTAAGTGTAAAAAGTATTGATACTACTGACCAGTCTAAGTTTGCCACAACCAACTAAATTTACTTGCTGCACCCAAAGTGATGCCAATACTAATGTAACAAGATCAGCATATGACAAAGGACTTGCTGGCTAAAATAAAGTGTGCAGAAAGTAAAGATAAAGCTTCTCATTAATATTCCATCACAATAAACCTCACACCAACGGATACAACGATAACCAACTAAGGAGTGATACTCCACATTGCAAACTATCTCATATGATAACTTCTCTACTCATGGTACTAAGCAAAAATATAAAGATAAAGATAAAGATAAAGATGGTGATACTGAAAACACCCCCCCAAGCTTGAAACAAGCTGGGAGTGTGTTGTTACCCATGGTGAATTACTCCCTTGGCGGTGATGGTGGTGGCGCCCCTCTAATGAGCTTCTCGGCAAGCTCCATTAACTCATCAACTCTACCAATGAGGGTGCGGACAAGCTCTGAATTCTGCTCAATGCGGTTCATCATCCTGTCAGAGGGTGAATCCCAGCTTTTGGAGTTGTTACCCCACTTCTCTTCAGCTTTGGAGCTCCCTTTTCCTGCATGGTCAGAACGATCCATATCCCAGCTACTGGGCAATTCTGATTCTGGAACTTTTTCAAAGGGATACTTATGGATGAGAGTGTGAAAAGGCCTTTTGGTATCTGAAGGAAGTGTTCTTGGAGCTAGGAAGCGACGAGGAACTCTCCCACCAGTGCTCATCCTCGCGCCCTGCCTGGCCCTGGGCTTGTTCTGCACCACTCCGATGCTTGCAACGGTAGCGGTGGGAATAGGACTTGGATCTTCCTCTTCTTCACCGACAGCTTCAGTCTTCTCCTTCTCCTCCTCAGCATCTTGGTCTTTCAGATCTTTCTTCAGGCCCTCCTTGTCAGGGTTGTTGGAGGCGACCATGGTGCTCTAGACTTCTACAACCCTGGCAGAAACAGCTCGAAAACAAACGCGACGAAAACACGAGATACGGACCTCGGGAGATCCGGGTAAATATATAGCAGAAAATAACGCGTGAAAAGGAAAGCACAGGGCGAAGCGGAGTCGGAGGGGGTCTCCGAGGCGACCACGCCATAGCTGGGCGCGGCCCAGGTGGGGCCCGCGCCCTGCTGTGGCGTGGTGCCCTCGGGCACCTCCTCCGGCACTTATTCGTCTTGATATTTCCAAAATTGTATAAAAATAACTAATATAAAAGTTTCGAAGTAAAACGCGGACTTTTTCTTACCGAAACTCATACCTACTTCAAATCAGACTCTGCAGTTTCCTGTTTCTGAGTTTTAATAAATTCCTCCGGAGATACCATTTGAATAATATCAACATTTTCATTATAAGATTCTCCAGAAATATAATGTTTAAGTCTCTGCCCATTAACAACTTGAGGTTTGTCACCGTCAAGTGAATTAATTTTTATTGCACCAGAACGATAAACTTCTTCCACAATGTAAGGTCCTTCCCATTTTGAGAGTAATTTTCCTGCAAAAAATCTGAGACGAGACCTATACAATAAAACTTTATCACCTATGCAAAATTCTCTTTTTAAAATTCTCTTGTCATGCCATCTCTTAACTTTCTCTTTGAAAAGTTTAGCATTTTCATATGCTTCACTTCTCCATTCATCTAGAGAGCTTAACTCTAGCAACCTTTTCTCACCAGCTAATTTGAAATCTCTATTAAGCTCTTTGATTGCCCAATAGGCCTTGTGTTCTAATTCTAGAGGTAAATGACAAGCTTTTCCATAAACCATTTTATAAGGAGACATGCCCATAGGATTTTTATATGCTGTTCTATAAGCCCACAAAGCATCATTAAGCTTTCTAGCCCAATTCTTTCTAGACCTATTGACAGTCTTTTGCAAAATCAACTTAATTTCTCTATTTGATAACTCTACTTGACCACTAGTTTGAGGATGATACGGTGAAGCAATTCTGTGATTGACACCATATTTAGCAAGAGTTTTTCTAAAACCACCATGAATAAAGTGTGAACCACCATCAGTCATGAGATATCTAGGCACACCAAACCTCGAGAAAATAACATCCTTAAGCATTTTTAAGGAAGTCTTACCATCAGCACTAGAGGTTGGTATAGCCTCTACCCACTTAGTAACATAATCAACAGCAACTAGAATATGAGTATAACCATCTGAAGCGGGAAAAGGACCCATAAAGTCAAATCCCCAACAATCAAAAGGTTCAATAACAAGAGAATAATTCATAGGCATCTCATTACGTCTACTAATATTCCCAACTCTCTGACATTGATCACAGGTCAAAACAAATTTTCTTGCATCTTTAAAAAGAGTAGGCCAATAAAAACCTGATTGTAGAACCTTTTGTGCAGTTCTATCTCCGGCGTGATGTCCTCCATAAGCACTACCATGGCATTTATCCAATATTTCCTTCTGCTCATGCTCTGGAACACATCTTCTCATAATACCATCAACTCCTTCTCTATATAAATGTGGGTCATCCCAAAAATAATGCCTCAAGTCACAGAAGAATTTCCTCCTTTGCTGATAAGTAAAAGTTGGAGGCAAATACTTGGCAACAATAAAGTTAGCATAATCAGCATACCAGGGACAATCATTCGAATTTACCTTTATAGAAGCCAACTGCTCATTTCGAAAATTGTCATCAACAGGAATAGGATCATGCATTATATTTTCTAATCTAGACAGATTATCAGCAACAGGATTTTCAGCACCTTTTCTATCAACAATATGCAAATCGAACTCTTGTAACAGGAGAACCCATCTAATAAGTCTAGGCTTAGCATCCTTCTTATCCATAAGGTATTTAATAGCAGCATGATCAGTATGAATAGTTACCTTAGAATCAACAATATAAGGTCTAAACTTATCACAAGCAAACACTACTGCTAAAAATTCCTTCTCAGTAGTAGCATAATTCTTTTGAGCTGCATCAAGAGTCTTACTAGCATAATGAATAACATTTAACTTTTTATCTACTCGCTGTCCTAAAACAGCACCTACAGCAAAATCACTAGCATCACACATAATTTCAAATGGTAAAGTCCAGTCTGGTGGTTGAACAATAGGAGCAGTTATTAAAGCCTTCTTCAAAATTTCGAATGCCTCTTTACACTCGTCATCAAAAACAAATGGAACATCCTTTTGAAGAAGATTGGTAAGTGGCTTTGAAATTTTAGAGAAATCTTTAATAAACCTTCTATAAAAACCAGCATGACCAAGAACACTACGAATACCTTTCACATCTCGGGGGCATGGCATTTTCTCAATTGCTTCCACTTTAGCTCTATCAACTTCAATACCTCTTTCAGAAATTTTATGCCCAAGAACAATGCCTTCATTAACCATAAAATGGCATTTCTCCCAATTAAGAACAAGATTGGTTTCTTCACATCTCTGCAAAACTTTGTCAAGATTGTGCAAACAGTTATCAAAAGAAGTTCCATAGACGGAGAAATCGTCCATGAAGACTTCCACAATTTCTTCACAAAAACCGTGAAAAATAGCAGACATGCATCTCTGAAAAGTAGCAGGAGCATTACATAAACCAAAAGGCATACGTCTATAAGCATAAGTACCATAAGGACAGGTAAAAGTGGTTTTCTCCTGATCTTCCTTTCTAACAGCTATTTGGGAAAAACCAGAATAACCATCAAGGAAACAAAAATGAGTTTTCTTAGACAACCTTTCTAACATCTGATCAATAAAAGGCAAAGGATAATGATCTTTCTTAGTAACCTTATTGACCTTACGAAAATCAATGCACATTCTATAACCAACTACAACTCTCTGAGGAATAAGCTCATCATTTTCATTAGGCACAACAGTTATTCCTCCTTTCTTAGGAACACAATGAACAGGACTAACCCATCTACTATCAGCAATAGGATAAATTATACCTGCTTCAAGAAGTTTTAATACCTCATTTCTTACCACTTCCTTCATCTTAGGAATTAAACGACGTTGATGCTCAACAACAGGCTTGGCATCAGGCTCAATATTAATAGCATGCTGACATATAGCAGGAGAAATCCCTTTTAAATCATCAAGAGTATAGCCCATTGCGCCTCTATGTTTCTTCAGAACTTGCAATAATTTTGCTTCTTCATCTCCTGAAAGTTTAGAACTAATAATAACAGGATATATTTTCTTATCATCAATATGAACATACTTAAGATTATCAGGTAAAGGCTTAAGATCAAAAACAGGGTCTTCTTTAGGAGGGGGCGCAATTCCCAGGTCCTCCACAGGTAAATCATGCCTAAGCATTTGAGGTTGACGCAGAAAGATGTCGTCAATCTCCCTTCTTTCTTCTGCAAAAACTTCACTTTCGTGGTCTTCCAAAAATTGCTGCAAAGCATTGTTAGGACCAACAGCAATAGAAGCAAGCTGTTCAACTTGAAAGTTCTCATTAGGCATTTCAGGTTCATAATGATTCTTAGCAAATTTTGAAAAATTAAACTCATAAGACTCTCCATCGAATCTAGTAAAATTTTCTCTTTTTGACAGTCAATAATAGCACCACAAGTATTCAGGAAAGGTCTACCAAAAATAATAGGACAAGAGTCACTAGCAGCAGAACCGAGAACTAAGAAATCAGCAGGGTATTTAGTCTTACCACATAAAACTTCAACATCTCTGACAATGCCAACTGGACAGATAGTTTCCCTATTAGCAAGCTGAATAACCACATCAATATCTTCCAATTCGCAAGGATCAATTTCCTTCCTGATTTCCTTGTAGAGAGCATAAGGGATAGCGCTGGAACTAGCACCAATATCACAGAGACCATAATAACAATGCTCACCTATTTTAACAGAAAGCACAGGAACACTAGGCTTTCGAGCTCTTTTAGGATGTGTAACCATGTTAGAAGCTTCTTCACAAAACACAATATGACCTCCTTCTACATTTTCAGTTACAAGTTCCTTAACCATAGCTACTTCATGTTCTACACTAATTTGCTCATCAGGTTCCCTAGGTTTACGTTCACTTTTGCTAACCACACTAGCCAAAATAGAGTGTTCTTTTACTTTAACAGGAAAAGGTATTTTTTCAATATAGGGTTCTGGTATAATGCGATCAACAGTTTGAACTTCAACATTTTTAGCAAGAGCAAAATTAGCATTATCTTCATAAGGTTCATGATACTTTTCCCAACCTTGTCTAGGAATATCGAGATACGAGGCAAAGGCCTTAAAGTAATTAACAACAACTTGAGAATCAAGACCATAAGTAGCATTAAAATTACGAAAACTATCAGTCTCCATAAAGGATTTAATGCATTCGAAATCATAATTTATACCTGACTCCCTACCTTTGTCGTTCTCCCATCCTTCAGTATTTTCCTGGATACGATCAAGAAGATCCCATTTATCTTCATCCTTCATACGAGTGAATGACCAAGAACAAGAAGTGTCCAATAAATCTTTATCATGATAGGAAAGTCTTGCATAAAAGTTATTGATGACAATATTACTTGGAATCCCATGAACAGGGCATTTGAGCATTAATAATTTCAATCTCCCCCAAGCTTGGGCAATACTTTCTCCCTCATAAGGCCAAAAAGTGAATATAGAATTCCGATCCTTATGAATCTCACTTGGAGGATAAAACTTGTAATAAAAGAGAGGGACAATTTCAGCCCAGCTCAATGAAGGACCATTCTTCAGCAGACTATACCATTCAGCAGCTCTGCCATCCAGCGACAGAGTAAATAATTTCCTTTTAATAATGTCCATCGAAATACCTGCACACTTGAACAAACCGCATAGTTCATGTATATAAAGCAAATGATTACCAGGATGAACAGTTCCATCATAGCGGTTATCCATAATACGTCCAACAATTTTCGTAGGTATTTTAAATGGAACAATCTCAGCAGATGGAGGATCATCTACTACCGTAGCAGTGGTAGTAGTCCTCCCAAACAGCGAACCAAATGGATTTGACTCCATAACAGTCATTACAGTAAATAATTTCCTTACCAATTTCCTTACCAATAGCGCTTCACTCCCCGGCAACGGCGCCAGAAAATAGTCTTGATGACCCACAAGTATAGGGGGTGTATCGCAGTACTTTCGATAAATAAGAGTGTCGAACCCAACGAGGAGCAGAAGGTGCTGGCAAGTAGTTTTGATCAAGAATTCACTGTAAAAGCTAGCAGACAGGTTTTCAGTAGTATTCGAAACAGCAGGTAAAAACAGTGCAAGTAAATAAACGAGCGCGGCAACAAATGCAGCGAGTGGCCCAATCCTTTTGAGTGCAAAGGACAAGCCGAGTGTGTTACTTATAAGAGACAAATGTTCCTGAGGACACATGGGAATTTCGTCAAGTGCTTTCGCTTCGTGCAACTGGTTAATCTTCATTGTTTTGATAAGTGTTGTGTGGGTGAATCTATGCTAACGCACCGCCCTTCCTAGGACTAATACGCACTTGTGATTATACCCCCTGCAAGCATCCGCGAATGCAGAAAAGTAATTAAGATAAATCTAACCACAGCTTTAAACTCTGAGACCCTACGCTCCCTCGTGCACTATCTTACTAACGGGGGTTCAGGTTTCTGTCACTCCGGCAACCCCTCAACTAGCAAGCTAGGTACACGATGCATTCCCCTAGGCCCATAAAGGTGAAGTGTCATGTAGTCGACGTTCACATGACACCACTAGAAGAATGACACCACAACTTAAATATCAAACCATTAAATATTAACGCAGCATTATTTCACTACTAACAACATGACTTCCCCATGTCCTCAAGAACTACAAACTACTCACAAGACATCATATGGATCATGATCAGAGATGATATGGCAATGAATAACAATCTGGACATGAACACTAATCCACCAAACAAACTCAATAGCATCAATAACAAGGAGTAATCAACACCGGGAGAGTCTCCCCAATGAACTAGACAAGGTACAGCCCTAGATGTTACAGCAAGATGGATGTGGAGTCGGTGGAGATGATGGTGATGGCGCAGTGGATGGTGGTGATGATGATCCCGATGAAGTCCAGCGTGATGACGATGACGATGGCGATGATTTCCCCTCTCCGGGAGGGAATTTCCCCGGCAGGATCTCCCTGCCAGAGAGCTCTTTCTCTCTCGGTGGTTTCCGTCCCGTGGAGGCGGCGGAATATTTCGTGGACGTACCCCCCGTGCTTAGGTTTTCGGGAGGCAGATATACGCGAAGAGGCAACCTGGGGGGTGGACCCAGGTGGCCACGCCATAGCTGGGCGCGGCCCACAGGCCAGCCGCGCCCAGGTGTGGCGTGGGGCCCACCTGGCCCACCTGGCTGCCTCCGGCATCTGACATTATAAGACCCCCAGAATTGGTTTCGTGATTTTTGGAGTTCCGCTGATATGTTGACTTGACGACGCTTTTTCCAGCAGAAACCTGACTCCGGAAGGATAATTCCCAATAATCATCAAACATGCAAAATAAGGCAAAATAACATAAGTATCATGTATTAATATGAAATATAAGGATAGATAATGACAAATTATGATATAAAATAGTGATGCAAAATGGACGTATCATAGGATCACAAAATTCTCATGGTCTAAAGAAATTCGTAAGCGTTAACCTTTCTATGATATTGGTAATAACGTAAAGACGATGATATATCTTAGCATATCAAAAAGTGGGTCTTGCGAGCTCCATTGTTATCATTATACCTTATACATATGACCAGAAAAACAAGGTCATCATACAACCAATGACCTAGTATTAGAGACGAGCTTAGGGCACTACGTGTTTTTCACATTTCCATACGTGTGTGGTTTTCCTCTAAATCTACATTCAGAATCAAAGCAGTTATAGCACACAAAAATAAACATGGATTCTGAAACAGATATAAATAATAAGATTTATTGTTGCCCTTAGGCCATGTCTCCTTAACTTTCAAGAGTTAAAAAACGATATTTGTGGATTTGAACATATTCAAAAGTGTTCACAAGGTTTAAAATATCAATTGCTTCATAAAAAATTCATGTGTGCGAAACAAGGTTCATATTTTGGAAAAACATAGTGTCCATGTTTCGTAATATGGAACTAAAACAAAATGGATTCTAACAAAGGTTTAAAACGAAACAAAATAAAACTTAACTAACAATTTTTATAAAATAATTTTTCTGAAAACTAAAATTGGATATATAGAAAAAGGAAAAGGAAAAACTTTGTAATAAATGAAAAGATAAAAGGAAAAAACGTGATGGGGCATATAGGAGCTCCTAGGTCCTCCGGCAATCCATGTTTGACATCCATAGCGTCAGTTAGCGTGCCGATGCCCAAGCACGTAACTATTTTGGATCGGCCCACATAAGAGTTTAGCCTTTTTTTTGGCTTTTTGGTAACAATTGTTTCTATTTTTTGTTCTCCTTTTAGATTCATTTATTTTTCTTCTTTCTTTTTTGTTCAGGTTTTCCCTTTTCTTATAATTTTTCTGTTTCCTTGGATTTTACAAATCACATGAAATTTCTCATTGTAATACGTGAATATATGATTTTGAGATTTTACCCTTTGTCGATAAAAATACTACATAACGGGCCAACCAGATGCAACCATGAATCGATTGCTTCATGCAATGGCTCCTGGTTGGGTACATGGAGTCTTCTAGAGGAGGTATCGGGTCCTTCTCCTTAGCGTCGGGTGATACTCGGCTTTAAAATCACTATTTGGGTATTGATTCTATTCTTGAAATACTAGATTATATAGTAGCAAGGGAGCCCATGCTTGAGTGTTTTATTTTATTTTTAGGATATAAGCTGATGAATGCATGGTAGACTGATACGTCTCAAACGTATCTATAATTTTTGATATTCCATGCATGTTTTATACCAATTGCTACATGTTTTATATACACTTCATAAGCATTTTTATGCATTTTCTGGGACTAACATATTAACAAGATGCCACACAGTGCAAGTTCCTGTTTTCTGCTATTTTTCCGTTTCAGAAAAGCAAGTCGGGAAATATTCTCGAAATTGGACGAAAATCAACGGGGACGAGTTTTTCACCGACACGAAGACCAGGTCCGAAGGGCGCACAAAGAAGCGGCCCAGGGTGGCCAAACCACACCTGGGCGCGGCCCCCATGCCTGGCGCGCCCAGGTGTGGTGCATCTCCCTCGGGTGCCTCCACGCGCCACCCTTTCACCCATATAAACCCCTCATCCTGAAAACCCTAAGTACCCGATCATTATTCCCCGAAAAGTTCCGTCGCCGCCGCCGTCGCCAACCCTAGTTCGGGAGGGTTCTGAAGCTCTTCCCGGCACCCTGCCGGAGGGGAGATCAACACCGGAGGGCTCTACATCGCCATGCCTGCCTCCGGAGTGATGCGTGAGTAGTTCATCCTTGGACTACGGGTCCATAGCAGTAGCTAGATGGTTGTCTCTCCACTTTGTGCTATCATGTTTAGATCTTGTGAGCTGCCTAACATGATCAAGATCATCTTATTGTAATGCTACATGTTGTGTTTGCTAGGATCCGGTGAATAGTGATTATATGATCAAGTTATTTATCAATCTATCTACTGTTTTATTTATGTTCTTGCATGCTCTCCGTTGCTAGTAGATGCTTTGGCCAAGTAGATGGTTGTGACTCCAAGAGGGAGTATTTATGCTCGATAGTGGGTTAATGCCTCCAGTAATCTGGGCTCGAGTGACCGAAACGACTAAGCTCGTGGATGTGTTATTGCCACTAGGGATAAAATAACTAATGCTTACCTTATGGGTACTGCTGTTAAGTCTAATGTGTTTGTTTACATTACACACTTTGCTTAATGCAATTATCCATTGCTTGCAACTTAATACTGACGGGAGACACGAACGTTATCCCGAAAGTGGATTATTAGTCATGGATGCAGCTCGTAAGCGGTCCGTGTAATATGATGTAATGCCCAATAAATACTACAATAAACTTTCTTGTCATATACTGCATTGTCATGCGCTTGCTATTTGTCAGTTGCCCAGCTGTAATTTGTTTACCCAACATGCATGCTATCTTTTATGGAGAGACACCACTAGTGAACTGTGGACCCCGGTCCATTCTTTCACACTAATAAAAAACGCCGTTTCCACTACGCTCTACAATCATCTGTTCGCTGTTACTTTCCGCAATTATTATTATTCTCCACCATATGTTTATTCCTTTGTATTCAGCAAGCCAGGGAGATTGACAACCTTCCTGTTTCGTTGGTGGCAAAGTAGTTTTATTGTGTTGTGTGCAAGTCCACGACAACCGCCATATTTTCTAACGTTGTTAGGAGACTTCTCTCCTGCCAACGCATATTTTCTGGTGTCGTTGTCAACCTGCTGAATCTCTTTTGACTCCTACTGGTCCGATAACCTTGGTAGAATTACAAGGAAAATTACTGCTGCACTACATCATACCTTTCTCTTGGGGTCTCCCAACGAACGTGTGTTTTCACGTCATCAAGCACATTTTCTGGCGCTGTTGTCGAGGAGTCAAAGGCTACAACAAGGGGAGTTTCACACTTCCAATTTCATTACTTTGTTTTTGTCTTGCTTAGTTCATTTTTGTTTTATCTTGTTTGCTTTTAAAACCAAAAACACAAAAAAAAAATCTTGCATCTAGTTTATTTCGGTTGTCTAGTTTTACTTTTCGTTTCTATCATCATGTCTAGTCCTGCTCCTTATATTATGTCACCTGAAACTGAAGTGCTTACTTTTAAGCAAGGGAGTGAGGAAAGTTTTAAAGATGCTTGGTCTAGAATTTTTGAGTCTTATGGAAGAACTGAACCTAGAATGACCTTGAGCCTGTTTCTTAGTAGCTTCTATTTCGGTCTCGTTCTTTGTTATAGGTATGCTTTGGATGCTGTAGTAGGGCGAGATTTCCTTCTTCATGATGGGGATCAAGCCTTCAACGCTATAAGAAAATTAATAGCATCATCCTCTTCTTCAACTAGTAAAATAAATTTAGCTCTTGAGGGCATCTACGAAAGAATGGATGCTCTTGAGGCAGATATGTCTAGTCTAAGAGAGGCTTATGACTTGGTTCGTGAACACCATGAAAATGCTCATTTTAATTTCGAACCTTCAGGATGGGTTCCCTCACTTAAAATTACAATTAATGGGGAAATTTTTCATGCTTACTGTGATACTATGACATAATTTTCCTTGATGCCTAGGACTATCTATGACTCTTTAAATCTGTGGGATCTTTCTAAATGTGGGATCCATATAACTCTTGTTGATAACTCCATTATAACCCCTTTAGGAATTACTCAATGAGTTTTTACGAAAATTATGGGAGCGCCACGGTACCTATTGATTATTATGTTATTGAATGTGTAGGAGAAGGGCATATTACACTTGGAAGATCATTGTTGAAACATTTTGGAGCTGTCATAGACATGAATAAAGGTACTCTGAGATTCCATTCTCCTGTGAAAAACCGTCATGTTTTTCCTCAGCTTAAGAGTAAGAGTAAGAGGTTCAAAGGTAAAAGTTTTGATGTTTCCACTCTTGATAATACTTGATTCCTGCTTTGTGCCTAGCTAAAAGGCGTTAAAGAAAAGCGCTTATGTGAGGCAACCCATTTTATTTTCTGTTATTTTCTTTTGTTGAGTCATGGATATTGTTTACTTCTGTAACAATTCCTTTGTATCTTTTATTTTTCGTTTTGTTGTGCCAAGAAGAGCCTCTAATAGTGAGATAGTGCTAAAGTTTGGTTTGCTGCCCAGAAACAGATTTCTGAACGTCACCGTTTAATTCATTATAAATCAACGAAACATATTTTTGATCTGAAATTTGTTTTGCAGAAGCCTGAGCTATATACCTATCTTTTGTTAGTTCAGCGTTTTTTTTATTTGAGTGACGTAAGTGACTCAAAAAAATTCGTCTTTACGGACTATTCTAGTTTTGACAGATTCTGTCTTTGTTTTGCATTCTCTCTTTTACGAGTGTTAAGTGAAGTTCTTTAAAGGTGGAAGAGCTTCACATAAGGCTAGTTAATGTTTAAAATGATATTTAAAATGATATTTATGATGTGTCTTTACAGAACCAAGTGAGATTATGTTTTGATGCACTAACCCTCTAATGAGATTTATGCTGAGTTTGGTGTGAAGAAAGTTTTCAAGTATTAAGAGAGAAGGATGATAGAATAAGATCAAGAAGAGAGAAGAGGTTAAGCTTGGGGAGGCTCCCCTGGACCTCCTCAACATATTTCAAGAAGACTCAAGCGTCTAAGCTTGGGGATGCCCAAGGCATCCCCTTCTTCATCGACAAATTATTAGGTCATCTCTAGTGAGATTATATTTTTATTTCTTCACATTTTAAGTGCTGTTCTTGGAGCGTCTGTGTGTTTTTATTTTCAGTTTGTTTATGTTTTGTTCTCTGGTATAACTAGTTGGACCCTAGCACTCTTGTTTGGGAGAGAGACACGCTCCGCTTTTCATTAGAATACTCCTGCTCTTCACTTATACTTGTTGAGTATTCTTGTCTAGCACTGTTATGTTTCTAGCTCCTGTTTTTCATGTATCTCTTTTTCAGAGCTATTAGTTCTTTTGAAGAAAGTACTCTCTTGCTTCACTTATATTTGTTTGGAGAGTTGTTAAAATAAGTTGATTGGTGTTTGATTGGAACAGAAAATGCTATGCATGTGGTAATGGTATAAAGAAAAATGCTTACATAGTCTTGTAGATCATTTGTCTTGAGTAAATTGATACTTGTCAATTGTTTTGAGTTATCAAGTAAGTAATGTTTAAACTTGTATATCATGTAAGTAAAGGCTCATTAGTGAAGAACTACCGTAAAGCTTGTAGCTATTCGATTTGTCATATTTGGTACTTCCAAAGTCTAGATATTTTCTGATTAAAAGGATGTTTTGGTTAATAAGGAAGACAGTGTGGAGTCTTATAGTTTTTCTTATATCTTCATCATATGGTTCTTTTTGTACCAGTTGACGTTATGTGTTTGCTTAAATAAACTTGCTAGCCTAAACTTTGTACTAAGCGGGAATGCTGCTTGTGCATCCAAAACCCTGAGCCAAAATCCATGTCATCTATGTCCACCATACCTACCTATATGTGGTATTTACCTGCCACTCCAAGTAAATTTGTCATGTGCTACCTTTAAACTATTCAAAATTGTTACTACTCCTTTTTCTGTCTCTGTTTACCAGTTCATGAGGAAGTGGTAGATGGTCTTTATTGCGCTTGTCAAACAGACTTTACTCCAGACTAGCAGCTTACATCTGCTTATCTATAATTTTGCAAAAAGAGCTGGCAACGTGGTGCCCAGCCCCATAAAAGATAATTTATAACTTTCACCGATAATTCTCTTCACATTTTGTTCCTGAGCAATCAGTCAAACATCTGCATGTGTAAACCAAAGAGAAAGAGGGATGATCTGCTTGCTGTAGAAATAACGTTCCTCAATGGGAGCTGCTCTTAAAAAGTCTGGTTGGCATGGGTAATACTGTATTGTCTACTTCCATTCGTTGACCATTAACATGCACCTCTCAAAATATATTTTTTACTCTCTATATGATTTCAAAAACTTAAAAGCTCTAGCACATGACATAATCCCTGCTTCACTCTGTGAAGGGCCTTTCTTTTACTTTTATGTTGAGTGAGTTTTCCTACTCCTGTTATTCTCCACAAGCAAACACTAGTGTTAACTTTGGTACACGAATTGTTATATGTTTGCATATTTGACTAATTATGCTACTTTGTGCTGACAATATCCATGAGATAAATATGTTGAAAGTTGAAGCAAATGCTGAAACATAAATCTTCCTTGTGTTGGTCAAACACTTTTGCTTTGAAAATGTTGCTTGGTGAGCTAACTTTTATGCAAACTCTTATAGCTCCATGTCTCCAAAGTACTATCCATGAAAATATTTACTTGGATGATGCATTTTGTTTGCTCATTGTTTACTTTATAGCAACTATAGATAATTGACTTGGATCACTTCATTCAGTTCATGACACTACAAAATTATATTATTATTGTTTACCTACTCGAGGACGAGCAGGAACTAAACTTGGGGATGCTGATACGTCTCAAACGTATCTATAATTTTTGATGTTCCATGCATTTTTATACCATAGATACATGTTTTATATACACTTCATAAGCATTTTTATGCATTTTCTGTGACTAACCTATTAACAAGATGCCACAGTGCCAATTCTTGTTTCTGCTGTTTTTCCGTTTCAGAAAAGCTAGTCGGGAAATATTCTCGGAATTGGACGAAAATTGACGGGGACAAGTTTTTCACCGACACGAAGACCAGGTCCAAAGGGCGCACAAAGAAGCGACCCAGGGTGGCCAAACCACACCTGGGCGCGACCCCCATGCCTGGCGCGCCCAGGTGTGATACGTCTCAAACGTATCTATAATGTTTGATGTTCCATGCTTGTTTTATACCAATTGCTACATGTTTTGCATCTACTTTATATCACTTTTATACATTTTTTGGGACTAACCTATTAACAAGATGCCGAAGTGTCAGTTCCTGTTTTCTGCTGTTTTTGTATTCCAGAAATTCTCGGAATTGGACGAAACTTCACGGGGTCCCTATTTTACCAGAACACACCTGGCGGACCAAAGGAGCAGCAGAGGAGAGCCAGGAGGGCCCCACACGCACTAGGGCGCGGGCCACCCCCCTGGCGCGCCCTAGGGTGGTGTGGGCCCCTCGGGGGTCGTCAGCCGCCGCCCTTTCGCCTACTTATTCCCCCCGACGCGAAAACCCTAAGTGCCTGAAATATCCACGAAAAGTTCCAGAGACGCCGCCGTCAACCCTAGCTCGGGAGGGTCCAGAACCTCTTCCCGGCACCCTGCCGGAGAGGGGAATCGTCACCGGAGGCTTCTACATCGCCATGCCTGCCTCCGGAGTGATGCGTGAGTAGTTCATCCTTGGACTACGGGTCCATAGCAGTAGCTAGATGGTTGTCTCTCCAATTTGTGCCATCATGTTTAGATCTTGTGAGCTGCCCTACATGATCAAGATCATATTATTGTAATGCTACATGTTGTGTTTGCTGGGATCCGATGAATATTGAATACTATGTCAAGTTGATTATCAATCTATCTATGTTATTTAAGATCTTGCATGCTTTCCGTTACTCGTAGATGCTTTGGCCAAGTAGATGCTTGTAACTCCAAGAGAGAGTATTTATGCTAGATAGTGGGTTCATGCCTCCGTAATCTGGGAGAGTGACAGAAAGTTCTAAGGTTGTGGATGTGCTGTTGCCACTAGGGATAACCTAACAATGCTATGTCCACGGCATATGTGTTTGTTTACATTACGCACTTTACTTAATGCAATTATCCGTTGCTTGCAACTTAATACCAACGGGGACTCGGATGACAACCCGGCGGTGGATTATTAGTCATAGATGCTGTTGGATAACGGTCTATGTATTATGTCGTAATGCCCAATTAAATATCATATAGTCATCATGTCATATATATGCATTGTCATGCGCTCACTATTTGTCAATTGCCCAGCTGTAATTTGTTCACCCAACATGTTAGTTATCTTTTATGGAGAGACACCACTAGTGAACTGTGGACCCCGGTCCATTCTTTTACACTGATTAAAAACCACAAACTGCAAACTGTTCCTTTTTCATTCTCTGCAATTTAATACTCATTTTCCACACCATACGTTTAATCCTTTGTTTTCAGCAAGCCGGTGAGATTGACAACCTCACTGTTTCGTTGGGCAAAGTAGTTTGATTGTGTTGTGTGCAGATTCCACGTTGGTGATCGTGTTGCGCCGCGCGAGCCACCAACAACCTTCTGAAGAGTTGCTGCTCCTACTGGTTCGATAACCTTGGTTTCTTTCTGAGGGAAAACTTGCTGCTGACTGCATCATACCTTCCTCTTGGGGTCTCCCAACGAACGTGTGATTCACGCCATCAAGCAATTTTTCTGGCGCCGTTGCCGGGGAGACAGCAGTCTTCTGCAAGGGGAGTTTCACGCTTCCAATCTCTTTACTTTGTTTTTGTCTTGCTTAGTTTATTTTATTTTATCTTGTTTGCTTTCAATTATCAAAAACACAAAAAAATTAGTTACTTGCATTTAGTTTATTTTCAGTTTTGTTTTCTGTTAGTTATCATGTCTAGCTCCTTTTTCCGTAGTAGTGCCACCTGTGGGAGAAATTATTACTTTTAGGCAGAAAGGTGGGGAATCCTTTAGGAATGCCTGGGCGAGAATTTTGGAATTGCACAAGAAGGTGCAACCTAAGATGGACTTGAGAGTTCTTATAAAAAATTCTACCATGGTTTATTTTCTGTCTATCAACTTGCTCTAGATACCATGGTAGGGGAAACCTTTTCTGAGATTGATTCAATGAAAGCTCATAATATTTTGAGTGGTTTGGCAATTTTTCCAATGGTGGATGAAACTGGGATATTTCTAAGCTAGATAAAATAGAAAAGTCAATTGATGATTTAACTCTGAGCCATAATCTTAAAGAACAACCTTTAGTTGAGTTAAAAAATGATTGGGAACCATTCATTGAGATTAATATTGGTAATGAAAAGTTCCGTGCCTACTGTGATCTTGGTTCTACAATGTCCATCATGCCAAAAATGGTTTATGATTTATTAAAATATGATAATATGGTTAGTTACCCTGTTTTTCATTTTCATGCGGATGGAACAATCATAAAAAGTATAGGGATTATTAACGATGTTAAGGTTACTATTCAGAATAAGACTGTCCCTGTTAATTTTATGATTCTTGCAAAATCTCCTGGTAATATTGTCCTTGGAAGGTCCTTTTTAAAGAACAATGGAGTATTTATTAATGCAAAGTATGGGTTTATGAAATTCAATACTCCTATTAATCGAAGGTTCTTCTTTCCAATTAAGAAGGATGATCCCACCGAAAGGTTGGGAGATTTCAATGTCTTTGGTAATACTTGATGCATGCTTTGTGCCTAGCTAAAAGGCGTTAAAGAAAAGCGCTTATGGGAGGCAACCCATTTTTTTTTTCTGCAATTTTTCTTTTATTGAGTCAAGGAGTGTTTACTTCTGTAGCAACTCCTTTGTATCTTTATTTTCTCGCATTGTTGTGCCAAGAGTAGCCTCTAATGTTAAGAGATGCTTAATTTTGATTGCTGCGCAGAAACAGATTTTTGCTGTTCACTGTACGAAATTCCTAAAATCACCAGATTGTTAATTAAATCTGAAATTTTTGTGCGTAATCTTTATGAATGTCTGAATCTTTCATTAGTTAGAGTTTTTGATCTGAGCGTCGTAAGTGCCTCGAAAAAATTCGTCTTTGCGGACTGTTCTGTTTTAGACAGATTATGCCTTTTTATTTTGCATTCTCTCTTTTACTAGTGTTGAGTGAAATTCTTTTTTGGGTGGAAGAGCTTCACATAACATCAGTGGCTGTAGCTAATGTTTAAAGTAACAAATCATATTGCGTCTTTATAGAACATGTGAATTTTTGATTATGCACTAACCCTCTAATGAGATCTACTTTGAGTTTGGTGTGACGGAAGTTTTCAAGGGTCAAGAGAGAAGGATGATATAATAGGATCAAGAAGAGTGAAGAGCTTAAGCTTGGGGAGGCTCCCATGGATCTCCCCAGCATATTTCAAGAAGACTCAAGCGTCTAAGCTTGGGGATGCCCAAGGCATCCCCTTCTTCATCGTCAAAATTATCAGGTCATCTCTAGTGAAACTATATTTTAATTCTTTCACATCATATGTGCTTTTCTTGGAGCGTCTGTGTGCTTTTATTTTCAGTATTGCACTTTTATTTTCAATAAAGCTTGACTGGACCCTAGCATTCTTGATTGGGAGAGAGACACGCTCCGCTTTTTCATGAGAATACTCCTATTCTTCACTTATATTTGTTGAGTATTCATATCTAGCGCTGTTCAGCTTTTAGCTCTTGTTTTCATGTATCTCTTGTCAGAGCTATTAGCTTTCTTTTGTAGAAAGTACTCTCTTGCTTCACTTATATTTGTTTGGAGAGTTGATGAAATAAATTGATTGGTGTTTGGTTGGTTCAGAAAATGTTGCATGTGGTAATTGGTATAAGGAAAAACTTGCTTAATCTTGTAGATCACTAATGGATAACTTGATGCTTGTCAATTGTTTTGAGTTAACAAGTAGATCATGATTAAATTGTGCATCACATGAGTTAAGCCTATTAGTGAAGAACTACCGTAAAGCTTGTTGAAAATTTGGTTTGCATCGGTGGTATCTCTAAGGTCTAGATATTTTCTAATAACAGGGTTTGGTTAACAAGGAAGACGGTATGAAGTCTTATAACGTTTGCAATATGTTTGTCATATAAAACTTGGTGTACGGGTTGATATTCTTGTTTGCTTACATAACCTTGCTAGCCTAAACTCTGTACTGAGAGGGAATGCTTCTCGTGCATCCAAATCCTTGAGCCAAAATCCATGCCATTTGTGTCCACCATAACTACCTATATGTGGTATTTCCTTGCCACTCCAAGTAAATTTTTCATGTGCTACCTTTAAATTATTCAAAATGTTATTATTCCCTTTTTGTGTCAATGTTTACTAGCTCATGAGGAATTAGTGTGGTTATTCTTTATTCTATTTGTCGAATGGACTTTTACACCTGGACTAGTGGCATATACATCCGCTTATCCAATAACTTGCAAAAAGAGCTGGCAACGGGGTGCCCAGTCCCAATTAATTACAACTTTAACCAATTAATTCTCTTCACACTTTTGCCCTGATTCATCAGTAAGCAATGACAAACAGTGAAATACCTGAATGTGTGTAAACCAAAGAGAAAGAGGGATGATCTGCCTTGCTGGTAGAAATAACGTCCTTCATGGGAGCCGCTCTTAAAAGTCCGTTTGACAGGTAGAATACTGTTCTCACCCGCTACCATTCGTTGACAATTAACAAACACCTCTCAAAAATAGATACTCCTCCATGGTATGTGATTGATGGAAGGCACCCGAGGATTCGGTTAGCCATGGCTTGTGTTAGCAAGGTTGGGAGGAGTATCAAATATTTTATGCAATCTCTATATGCTTTCAAAAACCTAAAAGCTCTAGCACATGATTTAATCCCTGCTTCCCTCTGCGAAGGGCCTTTCTTTTACTTTTATGTTGAGTCAGTTTTCCTATTCTTTCTGTCTTCCACAAGCAAACACTAGTGTCAACTTTGTTACAACATGCGTTATATGCAATGTATTGGACTTGTTATACTACTTTGTGTTGACAATATCCATGAGATAAATATGTTGAAAGTTGAAGCAAATGCTGAAACTAATTCTTCCTTTGTGTTGATTAAATACCTTTTATTAGAAACTATTGCTTTATGAGTTAACACTTATGCAAAACTGTTTGATGCTTGTCTCGAAAGTACTATTCATGAAAACGTTTAGCTTGTGTGATTCATTGTTTACTCATTATCTATTTGGTAGCAAATTATAGACCATTGACTTGGATCACTTCATTCATTTACATGTGCCTTGCAATATTATATGATCAAGATTATGATGGTAGCATGTCACCTCAAAAATTATTTTTTTTTATCGTTTACCTACTCGAGGACGAGTAGGAACTAAGCTTGGGGATGCTGATACGTCTCAAACGTATCTATAATTTTTGATGTTCCATGCTTGTTTTATACCAATTGCTACATGTTTTGCATCTACTTTATATCACTTTTATACATTTTTTGGGACTAACCTATTAACAAGATGCCGAAGTGCCAGTTCCTGTTTTCTGCTGTTTTTGTATTCCAGAAAAGCTAGTCTGGAAATATTCTCGGAATTGGACGAAACTTCACGGGGGTCCCTATTTTTCCAGAACACACCTGACGGACCAAAGGAGCAGAGAGGAGAGCCAGGAGGGCCCCACACGCCACTAGGGCGCGGGCCCCCCCTGCGCGCCCTAGGGTGGTGTGGGCCCCTCGGGGGTCGTCAGCCGCCGCCCTTTCGCCTACTTATTCCCCCCGACGCGAAAACCCTAAGTACCTGAGCAATATCCACGAAAAGTTCCAGAGACGCCGCCGCCGTCAACCCTAGCTCGGGAGGGTCAGAACCTCTTCCCGGCACCCTGCCGGAGAGGGGAATCGTCACCGGAGGCTTCTACATCGCCATGCCTGCCTCCGGAGTGATGCGTGAGTAGTTCATCCTTGGACTACGGGTCCATAGCAGTAGCTAGATGGTTGTCTCTCCACTTTGTGCCATCATGTTTAGATCTTGTGAGCTGCCCTACATGATCAAGATCATATTATTGTAATGCTACATGTTGTGTTTGCTGGGATCCGATGAATATTGAATACTATGTCAAGTTGATTATCAATCTATCTATGTTATTTAAGATCTTGCATGCTTTCCGTTACTCGTAGATGCTTTGGCCAAGTAGATGCTTGTAACTCCAAGAGAGAGTATTTATGCTAGATAGTGGGTTCATGCCTCCGTAATCTGGAGAGTGACAGAAAGTTCTAAGGTTGTGGATGTGCTGTTGCCACTAGGGATAACCTAACGATGCTATGTCCACGGCATATGTGTTTGTTTACATTACGCACTTTACTTAATGCAATTATCCGTTGCTTGCAACTTAATACCAACGGGGAACTCGGATGACAACCCGGCGGTGGATTATTAGTCATAGACGTTGTTGGATAACGGTCTATGTATTATGTCGTAATGCCCAATTAAATATCATAGTAATCATCATGTCATATATGCATTGTCATGCGCTCACTATTTGTCAATTGCCCAGCTGTAATTTGTTCACCCAACATGTTAGTTATCTTTTATGGAGAGACACCACTAGTGAACTGTGGACCCCGGTCCATTCTTTTACACTGATTAAACCACCACAAACTGCAAACTGTTCCTTTTTCATTCTCTGCAATTTAATACTCATTTTCCACACCATACGTTTAATCCTTTGTTTTCAGCAAGCCGTGAGATTGACAACCTCACTGTTTCGTTGGGGCAAAATAGTTTGATTGTGTTGTGTGCAGATTCCACGTTGGTGATCGTGTTGCGCCGCGCGAGCCACCAACAACCTTCTGAAGAGTTGCTGCTCCTACTGGTTCGATAACCTTGGTTTCTTTCTGAGGGAAAACTTGCTGCTGAACTGCATCATACCTTCCTCTTGGGGTCTCCCAACGAACGTGTGATTCACGGCAACAAGCAGTGTGGGGTGGCTCCCTCGGGTGCCTCCACGCGCCAACCTTTCGCCCATATAAACTCCTCATCCCGAAAACCCTAAGTACCTGATCATTATTCCACGAAAACTTCCGTCGCTGCCACCGTCGCCAACCCTAGTTTGGGAGTGTTCAGAAGCTCTTTCCGGCACCCTGCCGGAGGGGAGATCATCACCGGAGGGCTCTACATCGCCATGCCTGCCTTCGGAGTGATGCGTGAGTAGTTCATCCTTGGACAACGGGTCCATACCAGTAGCTAGATGGTTGTCTCTCCACTTTGTGCTATCATGTTTAGATCTTGTGAGCTGCCTAACATGATCAAGATCATCTTATTGTAATGCTACATGTTGTGTTTGCTGGGATCCGATGAACAGTGATGTTATGATCAAGTTGTTTATCAATCTATCTACTGTTTTATTTATGTTCTTACATGCTCTCCGTTGCTAGTAGATGTTTTGGCCAAGTAGATGCTTGTGACTCCAAGAGAGAGTATTTATGCTCGATAGTGGGTTCATGCCTCCAGTAATCTGGTCTAGAGTGACAGAAACGACTAAGGTCGTAGATGTGCTGTTGCTACTAGGGATAAAATAACTAATGCTTAACTTAAGGGTACTGCTGTTAAGTCTAATGCGTTTGTTTACATTACACACTTTGCTTAATGCAATTATCCGTTGCTTGCAACTTAATACTGACGGGAGACACAAACGTTATCCCGGAAGTGGATTATTAGTCATGGATGCAGCTGGTAAGCGGTCAGTGTATTATGATGTAATGCCCAATAAATACTACAATAAACTTTCTTGTCATATACTGCATTGTCATGCGCTTGCTATTTGTCAATTGCCCAGTTGTAATTTGTTTACCCAACATGCATGCTATCTTTTATGGAGAGACACCACTAGTGAACTGTGGACCCCGGTCCATTCTTTTACACTGATAAAAACACCGTTTCCACTACGCTCTGCAATCATCTGTTCGCTGTTACTTTCCGCAATTATTATTATTCTCCACACCATACGTTTAATCCTTTGTATTCAGCAAGCTAGAGAGATTGGCAACCTTCCTGTTTCGTTGGGGCAAAGTAGTTTTATTGTATTGTGTGCAAGTCCACGACAACCGCCATATTTTCTGACGCTGTTAGGAGACTTCTCTCTTGCCAACGCATATTTTCTGGTGTCGTTGTCAACCTTCTGAATCTCTTTTGACTCCTACTGGTTCGATAACCTTGGTAGAATTACAAGGGAAAATTGCTGCTGCACTACATCGTACCTTCCTCTTGGGGTCTCCCAACGAACGTGTGTTTTCACGTCATCATAGACCATCATTGCTAGTATTAAATTGGTGAAACCATGAATGATATGTATGATGTTTCTCAATCAAAGAGGGGAGGAATGATGCACCAAAAATACACAAATGAAGAAGATGAGGCTTTAGTGAAGCCACGGAAGAGTAAGATGTGGTCACTTGAAATTATCAAAGTGGTGACTACTATTGGAAGCACATTCAAGATTTGTATCATTGTTTTGTGAACGCACCATTGAACCGCACGCTCAAATCACAACCGGTCTTGTGTCAAGTGATCTATGAGTCTTTTAACCGGTGGCTTGGGTTGTTTGGATCAAGTCTGCATTGTGCCTTCTAGTGGTGCCACAATCGATAACTGTGTGTGTCCATCTTTTGTTTGTTTATGTTTATGTGTATCACATTTTTCAACTTCTTTCTTTTAAAACTATATTTTTTATGAATGTTGTGGGACCATATTTCTCAAGAGAGGTACAAGCAAATGCAGAAGTCCAACGACAAACCATTTGTCTTGCAACATTGTTGGTGATTTCTCGAGTATAATGAGATGTGGGAGACTAGAAAGGAGATGCGGCTCCACTGAAGAGACCGATATGAAGTATCTCATCTCCTCCGCAGAATGAAGATGACGATGAAGATAGGAAGGAATATGATAGGAGTTGAACTATGTTTGATCATGCATTTGGACCTTACATTATGTTTGAATTGGAGTTGAATATATAAAATAATATATGCTTTTGAAATGGCATTATATTATATGATGTTGACTAGTGTAAAGTTTGAATTATATTGATGTCAAATTAGAGTTAGAGTACAGTATACATACAAGGGACGGCGATCGGCCCAGGAGGGCGTGCAGGCGTGAGAATGGACACCCCAGCAGAGCCCAAAAGTGGGGCCGGTTCCAGCAGGCACGACGTGGAGGCCGCGACGTCGAGACACATGCCCAGCGGGGCTGGCAGCACCGAGGTATAGGATTCTATGACTTTAACTAGTTGAAATGTTTGAATTATATTGATGTCAAACTAGAGTTGGACTACAGTTTAACATACATCTACGTGTGAAAAAATAACGATGGAATAGTTTTAAAGGATGCATGCCTTTATAAAGACCTGAAAACCCTCAATATCCTGTAAAATGGTTTTGTATACTTCTACAGTATCTGATAGAACACTTAAAGATCCCTTTATCGGAAAAAAAAATCTGATAGAACACTGCTCTTAATTATACTCTTGTAAGCAATACAATTCATTTATTATATAGTATATACTATTGAGTACAGTATGTTGTAGCTAGGGCGCCCATGATTGAGTGTTTTATTTTATTTTTAGGCTTTAGTAAGCTGGTGCATGGCAGCCCATCATTGCTTGAATTAAAAGGAGGAGCTAACAAATACAGCAGAGACCTCATGTACAGTTGGAAATTAAATTCGTGAGCACAGATCTCGTGGCTCAGAACGATCAGGGATGTCTGATTAATCAGCGAATTTACGCCATTTAAACCGAGAAAACGAAAGATGAAAGAAACCTACTAAAGCAAACAACTTGCTCATCTTAGCCTGGCCTAGCTAGTGATGTGCCGTCTTGTCTCTGTCGCCATGGGTCATGGTTAATTTTTGTGTCGAGAACAAAGTCTGTCACTTCGTTAGTTAGTAGATCGAGCTCATTGCCCCATCGGATCGTCAATCTGGTTTACTGTGGTTGTCATTACAGAAACTGATATTGTTTTTTCGGTAGGTGCATACCCCATGGTAGAAAGAGCTTGACACTGGCGATAACTTAATTTCGGCCATATACAAGCTTCTCAGTGGGCGTTGCAACTTGCAAATTTTGCTATACAAAAGAAAGACTGGCCGGCATCCTCATGCCCTAAGATGGATGCAGAGACTTGATGAATTAACAAACAATTTATAGCACTGTTGAGGATTAATGAGGTGAAGAGCTACTTGACCTGCTAGTGTGTTAGTAGACTGGAAAGATGGTGTCGCCGTAAGATGCAAGCAGGTTGCACAAAATTGGAAATTGATCATAATACTATGTATAATATATTAAATGACACTAACAAAAGCAGGCATCAACAGTTAGGTTACGTGTCTGTCAGACCATCAATCAGTACTTTTTGTACTGTAGATGTGCCGCTCGGTTACGGAAGATGAGATAGTTCAGTCTTATTTTTCCCTTTTGTTTTGCTGGAGGTTGAAAGTTCAGTTGTCGTAGTAGAGATTCTGGTGACCAGTTTCATTTCACTTGACATGCAACGTATATCAAAAGATATCAGCAATTCACACACTAAAAAAATTCCTCTTGATTAGTTTGACCTCTAACATAGACAACACAATTTACATTCATGATGGAGGGGAGAGCAGACGATGGCGAAAAAAAGCCCATGCGATCGGGAGAGATACACTATCGGGACCAGCCACAAGGAACGATCCATGTGAGAACTACCCGAGAGAACGTATCTCGTGCATCCGGGCTTGTGGTGCACCTGGCTCCCATTGTCCTTGGACTACAACTTTCCAAAGTTTATGGAAATTTATATAACATTAATTCATGTGGCAGGTTTATGTCATTCCACAAAACTTGAATCAACATCTGTGTAAGACCCTATAAAACTGAAAGAATAATTGTATCGATGGCAGTGATAATCTACCAACTAAAAGCCCAACTCAAATTATGTATTATTTATGACATGTACAATAAAATAAACTAGATTATCTACGGGCACCAATGTTTATCTACCTGATACTTCAAAATTGTAATAAAACAGTTGTGTGCATCCTCGTGATGCAGAGGCTGTGGCTTCTCCCCATTTCTAAAAAAAAATGTTTATCTATAGAGAAAAAGTGCCTAATTAAGCATATATCCTCTATAAATAAGCACTAAGGATTAAAAATGGTTTATATTAATTGTAGAGATACCTCCATAAGCATCTTGCATGATTGCATTGTACATACATGCCCTTAGAGTTAGAAGTTTCAATTTCTGGATTTTCGTAGAGTTGTGACTTGTGAGTACATGTTATGGCTCTTCTCACAACAGGTAGTTTTCTTTAGACGCCTAGGTAATAGGAGGTAGGGGCACCACAAGTCTCGGTAGTGAGTAGTGACTACTCCCTCGGTCCCTCCGTTTTAAATTATGAGAGTCTTTTTAGTTTTTCTTGATTCTTACATATCTAGACGTATTTTAGTGTGTTAATTCACTCATTTTGGTCCGTATACGTACGAATCAAGAAAAAACTAAAAATGACTATATTTTGAAATGGAGGGAGTAGTTGATATGCATGGTGACAACTATCGGATTCCATGTGAACAGAATGAGAGTTTTCCAGTTTCCTAGCTGAATTCACTCTAAAAATCATGAAAAAAAAAATGACAACCAAAAGGACACACATGCCAATTAGCTAGCTACCTAGCGTACTTTTTTTTGTGTGTGTGGGAGCTACCTTAGCTAGCGTACCTAGCACCTAACTACATGCACTTGCATGGTGGATCGATCATGCAATGTTAATTAGCTCCAGCAGCCAACGACCTGGCAGCGACGGACATCAATTGCTCAATCAATCCTGCATGTGCATTTCTTCCTATTTATACCCTCGAAGCCATACCCTTTCCTCCACACCATCACACACTAGCTACTAAGCTCAGTGCACCACATACACTCGTCTACTCAGCTACTAGCTAGCTTAGCTTAATTAGCTCGATCGATGGCTCTCAACAGCAAGGCTACGGTGGCCGTGGCAGTCATGGCGGCGGTGGTGCTGATGATGTTCGCCGGCGAGGCGTCGGCGCTGACCTGCGGGGACGTGGATTCCAAGCTGGCGCAGTGCGTGCAGTACGCGACGGGGAGGGGGGCGCTGACCGCGGGCTGCTGCAACGGCGTGCGGGGACTGAACGGCCTGGCCAGGAGCACCCCAGACCGGCGGACGGCGTGCACCTGCCTCAAGAAGCTCGCCGGCAGCATCAAGTCCATCGACATGGGCAAGGTCTCCGGCGTGCCCAGCAAGTGCGGCGTCAGAGTCCCCTTCCCCATCAGCATGTCCACCGACTGCAACAAGTACGTGTGGTCGTGTTGAAGACTTATTTTCTAAGAAGAACAGTTGACTTGACTGTGCTTTAAATTTTAAAAGTACTCTTAATCTGCATGATATATTATGATGTTCTCCTCTAAGCGCATATATTCTTTTGCATACTGCAGGGTCACCTAGATAGATGCATGGCATGCATGCCCGCGCGTCTGGAGGTTGATGAAGTGCTTAGAGATAAGATGCAGCTAGAAAAAATAAAATAAAAACCGCATGTCGCATGCAGGTTGCTCTCTATTTATTGCACGTGTGTTTATGTTTTATCTTGCACCCAGTCGTTGTGCAAATATATATTTCTGTATGCTACTGTAGTTTTCAGTTCTGCGTACTGGCCCATGGGCGTGTGTGAGTGATGTGTCAGCTGCTTGCTACTCTAGCCGATCGATCTGTACACTGTACGTGTGCCCTGTTTGTCTGAGCTACTTGTTCAGGCAATTAATTAATAATCAGTGATTATTGTATGTGCTTTATATATTGTGTTGATTATTCAGTTGGGTCTGCGTGATCCAGAAAATACATGTTCATGCATGTAGTTATTGTGATAGCAACTTTTGATGGAGCACCCATGTGTGTGTTTCTTTACTATTTTAGTATAGTTGACGGTGAGTACCCTCCACTTTTATCGGTCCACAACTCTTGCGTAAGACATAAGTAAACGAAGCAATCATCCTCACACGAGACATCACCACTCATGCAACCATTTTATTAATATGTCGGACTGATAGTCTTGCACACCTCACTAAACAAAAATAATACACTATTTATTCTTATTGGGACCAACATTTTATTAATATGTCGGACTGATAGTCTTGCACTCCAACTCTAAACATTGCTCAAAGTTTTTTTTGCTTCCTCTATCAAACCAGCACCCCTCGATCTGTGTCGTAGCAGATATGACCAACAAGTTTTACTTATTATAACACAACGAAAGCCTCCTACCCATCTTTCTTCCCTGGTCACTGCCCTCATGCCGTATCTCCCTAGTTCCCAACGTACATGTTTCAAGGTTCGACACTATGTCTGCTTCAAACTTAATGATGGATCTTAAGGAGTGTTTTTTAGTTTCTATTACATACTTCTCTTTCACACTCTCTGTGATAGTGGTCCAACAAAATTGTGATATCCAGTCGTGGTCATTCGACACAAAGGTTGTAAAGTTGGGATCTCTTATTAACCGCTTAAGGAGGCAATCTGTCCCTTGTCGTCTGAAGGGTATTTAATGGGGTCGTTTTCAGCGCGACCATTAACACATAGTTTTATTAATTGGGGAATATTTATTTATATGAATTAATTTAAGATAAGAAAATTTGTGTGACGTAAATAAAAGTTCACATGTGTTGAAATAATTGTTCACATATTACTAACTAAATATATATTATATCTAAATAATGTTCGTGATTTATAAAAATATATATATGATAAAAAGTCATACAAATAAGATGAGAAAAATAAAAATAAATAGGAAAACAAAACATATAACAGGAAGTACCTGAAAAGGAACATAAGAAAAATAAAAAAATCATTTATGGAGAAAAATTATAAAATAGAATAAAAATGTAAAAAATCGAGACCCTAGCCCAAAAGTTGCGTGTGTGGAAACACATGGGCCAGGCTCATATAAGCTAAGGAGGATACACATAGTTGTGGTAACTTCCGCAATATGTAAATAGGATTCCCCATAGAGATTACATATTTGTGTTTGAAATGACCAAGATTTTTGCTAATTTTCGAATTTTGTGTTGTGTGAGAGCTACATGAATATATTATTTTGTACCCTAAATCGTAACGAGGATTCAAAATGTGCTTATCTTTATCAAATGTATATTTGAAACATTGGACAAAAACCATGTGAATAAAAAGAAAGGTTACATGAAACCTCAAAAAGAGAACCAAATATGTTATCCAAAACACGTACGTTTAGAATCCCGATAATCAGAAAATGATATTTATCAAATCACAACCCAAGGCAGGGCCCTCTCAAAGCTCGCTCATGAACGTGTCAGCACCACTAGTAGGTGAAATACTTTCACGTTATTGCAAATGGTAAGCAGCAAAGATAGAAGAGCTTTCAGCTGGAATAAGAGGAAGGAACCATTGTAGGTGAAGCATTTTAAAACTTACATCACAATTTTCATAAAAAAATTGTTTGGGCCGCTGGTCTTTAAAGATTTCTCGATGATTGAGTCGGTCACTCATGATTTACCCTAGCTTACTGTAGAAGAAAATAATATAATATAGCTGACTTCACAGAGAAAAAGTGTTCAATACTATTATGAAAATGGAAAAGAATAAAGCACCGGGTCCAGATGGGTCCCTACTGAATTCAATCAGAGGTTCTGGTAGATTTACAGGTGCTTTGAAGGCTTTGTTCACTAGTTTTCAGGAAGGACTGTTGCCTCTGTTCCGTCTAAATTTCATATTTCAGTACAATCATTCTACTCCCAAAACTTTATCCAAATTCAGCGATACACTCCCAACTATGTTTTGAATGTAAGTTTTAAAATATTTTTAAATGTGGGATTAAATGAATTTCTGGTATTGCTCATAGAGTCATCAGGCCGACTAATGGTTGGTAGACATATGTTAGAAGGGGTGGATGTCCTCCATGAAACGATCCATGACCTTCATAGGAACAAACGAATGGTGTTTAAATTAGATTTTAAAAACTCCTATGATAAGGTAAATGGTCTTTCCTCCAACAAACTTTACGTATGAAAGGTATTGACCAAAAATGGTGTGAATGGATTAATAAATTTGTCAAGAAAGGGAGTGTGAGAAATAAGGTTTATATAATATTGGCCACTATTTTCAAACTAAGAAAGGATTGAGACAGTGTGACCAACTTTCACCAAGTTTATTTAATCTTATTGCAGATATGTTGAATACTAAGTTCTAGAGCAAAGGAGGATGGCCAAGTGGATGGTCCATCCCTCATCTACTTGAGGGTGGGGCATTGATCCTTCAATATGCTGATGACACCATTATTTTTATGGAACATACTCTTAAAAAGCTTTGAATATGTAACTAATCCTATGTATTTTTGAACAACTTTCTATTATGAAGATAAAACTTGATAAAAGTGAATCGTATTGCTTTGGGAAGGACAATGAAGAAGAACACCGTTACAATATTCTATTCGGGTATGAATCTGGAACTTATCCTTTTCAATATTTGGGTATTCCAATTCATTTCAGAAAACATAAACATGTCGAATGGAAACCTGTGGAAGATAGGTTTGCTAGGAAGTTGGCATGTTGGATGGGAAAATATTATATTATGGAGATCGTTTGATTTTAATTAACTTGATTCTAACTAGTTTGCCAATGTTTGTGTTATCTTTCTTGGAAATGCCTAAAGGGGTACGACTAAAATAGATTTCTTCAGATCTCGTTTCTTTTGGTAAAGTGGAGGCCAAAAAAAAGGCTAACAAAGTGGAATATTATTTGTAGGCAGAAAGATCAAGGTGATTTAGGAGTGAACGTACTTGATATAAAAAATAAATGTTTAATCTTCAAGTGGTTGTTTGAACTTTTAAACGAGAAGGAGTGTCGCAAGAGCTGCTACAAAATAAGTATCGTCACTCTAAGACTTTCGTCTATAGTAAAAGCAAAGCCAACATATTTTATCTTTTTCGAAAGGATTAATGAGGGTGAAGGGCGATTTTTTTCACGAGGGTCTTTTCATATTTGAGATGGACAGAACACTAGGTTTTGGGAGAACTCCTCGCTCTGAGAATCACCTCTCGCTCATCAATATCCAACATTTTACAACATTGTTCATCGAAAATAAGTTTCGGTGGCCAAGTGTTCTTTCGCAAACTCTTTTGAATATTACATTCAAAAGAATTTAACGTGGAACAATGGACAAGATGGCTTCATGTTTTTGAATGGTTGATGCATGTCAACCTAACTGATAATCCGGATGTGTTTAAATTTGGTTTTACTACATCTCGTTGGCACACTAGGTTTCTACGCAAATATATTCGTAAACTAAAAGTACTAAAAATTAAGATTTTTATGTGGTTTCTTCATCGGAAAGTTATTCTTACATAGGAAAATTTTGGCCAAAGAAAATGGGCAGAGCAGCAGCAAATGTTGTTTTTATGATCAAGATGTGTACATAGGAGCCGCAAATGTTGTCAGTGTGTGGAGGCTCCTATGTTACAATCTGTTTTTTATAAAGAGATATATTAATACCAAGCAATATCAATTACACCCAGCATCTGCAACAACATAACGTCAAGAGCTAGTCGAGACATTAAGGATGCACACAGCCACAACAAAAAAGAAAAAAGAAAAACACTGCCAAACAGATCAGCGAAGCAGCAGGAACTACCACCACCAGAGGCCACACCCGACTGCAAAAAAGGTTCTCCAAAGCCGACGCCTCCAAGAAGGAAACCGTGTACAAACACCGTCGTCGCTCGGATCATGGATCAAGGGTTTTCACCCGGAAAAAAGTCCGACTAAATTCCAGACAATGCATTCAACAAGGAGACAAATAGCCGTTATTGCCAGGTACAACCAGTGAAGGTCAGACCTAGGGTTTTCACCCTGGAAGTCGAAACTGTGTGCCCAAAGAACACCACCTAGAAGAAGTCCTCCTGTGTTGCCGCCCCCGCTTGCCAAGACTGCTGCAAAACACCGATCATCCGGTTCACAGTCTTCAGCACATCCAGATTCGCCTCCTTCATCACTCCATCATCACTTGTAATCTCGAACTCACATGAGCCATCGAGATCCACTAGTCATCCGGCACAACCATCTTCAAATTCCCATCATTGTCAGCACCACGGTAATCGCAGCTAATGGCATGGCGTACCTCATAGTGCCGACAAATTGGACTGTTACCTGACCGCCACCATCATGTCGCCAACCTCACGATCCAGATACACTGATCTGTGTCGCCAGCCTCATGATCTGGTGCCGCCTTCCTCCGTTGTTGCCTCTGTTCTCCTGCCTTCCGATCTACGTCGGAGCTGAACGCACGAGGCTAGAGCAGCAAGCTATGCAACATGCATGTGAGGTAGGATGCATCGATTCACCATGCACATGCACGCAGCACGCGGCCTGGCACTTGGATCGTCCTTGGCCGGCCGGCCGATGAGTTCAGATCGGATCGATCAATGGATTGCGAGAAGACTGCTCGGGCTCAACTAAAAGAAAACGGGAAGGACGCCCCGCCGCCGCCGTCCGCCGTAGGACGACCTCCTCCGGCGACGGGGGGGAGGGAGATCGGTGAGGGGTGGCCGGCGGCTGAGGTGGTAGGGCTCCCCCGAGTCGCCCGATGCGGACGACGCGGGGGTCTAGGAGGAAAAAATTGCAAATCTGCTCAGCCAGTGTAGTTGTTGGAGGGGTTATGCGGCCTGCCACACCCTTCTTGATTTGTCATATTGGTGCTCCGAGCTAGGTATTATACAGGCTTGGATGATGCGTTGGACTCTCACATCTTATCCTATGCGTTCTTTTCAAATTTAGGAACACACATTTTAAGGTTTTGAAGCAAATATGACAGAAAAAAGTTGGGGTGTTGTCATTTTTGTGACGTTTAAAGCGGCTGGAAGCAATGTTCTTGCGGTTGAGCATGTGTGATTTTTCCAGAAAGCTTCATGGTTGCTTCGAAGATGAGTACTTGGTTCTGGTCTTTTGGTTGGTACTTGAGTAGCCCGTTAGGCACGATCGACTTGCCGACAAGTGTCTTTCTGAAATGTGATCGACAAGCATCTAATTGATCTCAGATCGCTGATCTTATCCTAAGGGGCTGTAAACTAACTGTGCTATAATGTAAAAGAAAGCAAAGGAAAGCCTAGCCGCTGCCGCCGCCGCTTAGAAGCCTAGCCGCCGCCACTTCTCCTCCTCCACCGTAGATTGGTTCCCCCTACTCTGGCCGGCCTTGCCGGCGTCGGGAGGGGTGGGGAATCCGATCTATGTGTGGAGTTTTTAATAAAAGTAGCGTTTCAATTTAGAGTTTTCCTTGTCGTCGTCTTCATCAATAGATATGACATCTTCTACAATAAGTAATTTTTCGGCCTTCGTTCGACGGCGAGATCTCCTTCCCGACGTCAATGGTGGTTTTGGAAGATTAAGTTTGTCTAGGTATGGTTTTTCAGATCTTGCTTCGTCAGATCAATCTTGGATTGTTTCTCATGATTGCCGCGAGGAGGATTGTCCTCGCAATATCTATCCCGGCTACTACGTCCTCGGCAATGGTGATTCGTTCTCTCGGCTCCCAACGACGTCGACAAAATTGTTCGGTTGTCTGTCCCTGGAATATCAGTGTTGGTGCTCTTGCCGATGTTGCTTGATTAATTTAATGGCTGCGTGCGTGCACAAAGTTTTGGCATTGCGGCTCAAAATTAAAAGTATGGGAGAACCTTCGTTGGTATTCACAGGTCTGTGGTTTGGTGTATTCTTCGTTGTTCTACGGCTGCATTCAGAAAAGTACAAGATTGTGTCACGGAAGAAGAAATGGATTGAAGATCAAAAAGATTTGCTCGTCTCTTTTAGTTTTGTTTTTGTAATCGATGTAATCATGTACTATTTGCTGGTTTAATATATATGGTATTTGCTAAAAAAAAGGTGCTATAATGTTGTGATTTTTTTTTTTAAACAAGGCAAAAGATTTACCTTTTATATTGATAAATTAGAAGCAAACAAGTAGGACAAGGCCTAAAAAAGAAAAAAATACAACTCGATCCACGCCGGCTCCGAGGCCGCGCCCCCACACGGGTCGACGACCAAGTTGCCCAAGCAACCATGGCCGACACCAAAACCCCTAAACGCAACACGGGCGTCTTGGTCGTCGACCCGTGTGGAGCGCGGCTTTGGGGCCGGCGTGGACGTCGGAGGGGAGAATCCAGAGCCGCCGCTCCGACATCCACGCCGGCCCCAAAGCCGCGCTCCACACGGGTCGACGACCAAGACGCCCTAGCGACACAAGCCGACACCAAACGACCTCGACGCAACATGGCAGAGGTGACCTCGACGCGTCACAGCGGAGGCGAAGCATCCGGAGCCGCCGCTCCGGCATCCACGCCAGCCCCAAGGCTGCGCTCCAAAACGAGACGATGACCATGACGTCCACACGACCAAAGTCGGCGCTCCACGGCCTCAACGCCGCACGGCGGAGGCGAAACCCGGAGCCGCCGCTGCGGCATCCACGCCGGCCCCAGGTCCGCGCACCCCCAAGCCGAAGACGAGAACTCGCCGCCGCCAACCACCAGCTCTCCACAGGTCCCACTGACCGGTGGAACATCCAAGGCAAGGCCCCAAGAGGCAAGCGACGCAGGAGCGCCGCCCTCGCCCGATCCCGCGAGGGATCCAGGGTTTCCCCCGAAGAACCCGGCATGGGGACGCGACACCACCACCTCGACGACGCCTTCAAGAAGGACGCGACGTCCGAGGACGTCGCCGTTGTCGGCCCGGCCGACAACCAGGGCGGGACTTTCGCCCGGCGATGGGTCGCACAACCGCAAGCCGCCCGTCGAGGACCGGCCAGACCATCCACACACGAGCCGCAAACCACCGCAGCACCTCACGCCACGGCCAGCGGCACGCCGACGTCGACCCAGTCGAGCCGCAACTCCGGGGCCGCCGCCCCGGCTTTCCTCCTCCCCGTCCACGCCCCTGCCGAAGCCAGGGACGAGGCGCCGTGGACGCCTCCGCAACCGCAGCGCCGTCGCAGCCGCGCCAAGCGCCGGCCCGCGTGACAGATGGGGCCCGCACGGGCCCAGCCAGACGGGCGCCACCGCCGTTGTTCGCCCCCAGCCACGTCCTGCGTGAGCCGCCGCAGGAGCACGCCGCGCCCGACCGGACGCCGAAGCCCGCGCCGCCGCGTCGCCGGCGACCTCGACCCGCCGTCCTCACGGCCAGGCCAGGGCCGCCCCCGCCAGATCCGGGCGCGAGGGCCCCGGATCCTCCACCCCGCCATACTCCTACGGGCCCGGAGCCGCCGCTCTGGCCGGCCATCGCCGGCGACCAGCGCCGCCCGCGCGAGACCGGCCGCCGTCGCTCACCATCGACCCGGGGCCGCCGCCCCGGCGTCCGTCCTCCGCTGCGTGCGTAGCAGCAGCCCGAGGCTCCCTGTCGTCCTTTGGGAAGCAGGGCCCGCCACCACCGTGGACTCCGGCGGCAGCGGCGGCACGAGGCTCCCGTCTTGGATTTCTGAGCGCCGAGCTTGCTCCCCCGGGCCGCCCCGAAGGACGACACGGGGTCGGGGGTCGCTGGGGCGGCGAGGGACAGGGAGGTGTGGGGGGAGGAGAGTGGACGGCGGCGGGGAGAGCCTGGCGGCGGCGCTGGAGCTGGGAGAGGAACCCTAGCGCCTCCTCATCCTCCGTTAGGTTTAAGTGTTATTTAATGTTGTGATTTAATTTGAACAACAAATCTCTATTATGTTGCTCGACGTAGAAGAAAAGGTTGTGCAAGATGCGGGACCAGACTGCGACGCTATCCATGGTTTGTCGGGTGCCATTTTTTCCTATTCGATTTGCAAAACTCTATAGAGGTTGAAAACCAATCAGGAGTTCTTTCAGCAGATGATGCCACAACAGAATCAATTGTAGTCTTTGCTTTCAATCTTAATTTGAAGTGCAAATCGATCACTTGATCTGAACCTAAGCATTTTGTTTGTGTATTTCATATGGGGTGATAGTTGGAAATCAGAGCAGATTCTTCAATTCAGATGTTCAAAACCATTACTAGCTAATTTCTTATGACAGAGGATCAGAGGCAAGCAAGCAAAGCAAAAAAAAATATTGACACCAACCACTAGACCGTGTAGTCTCTGTTCATCATCATGACAGTATTAATTTGAGTATATTGTTCAATTTATATGGAGTAAAAAAATGCATAGTTAAGAAACAGAGCAACTGTAACACCCCAGGTATAAAAACGAACCTGGAATGTTACCACAAAGCACTATGACTACCAAGCATAGAACATATTGGAAAATTGGACAAGAGTTTCCCTTGTATGTAAATCCTAGACAGACATTAATATGAATCTGATAGCTAAACAGTTCAGATAACTAAACATGTCACGGCTTGAAAGAAACATCCACAGTTTCGAGATAAACAGTACTTTTGTCTCGGCTAAACAATGCAGCATAAGCAATTAATATACAATGGTTGATCAACAAAGTATTTTGTGAAATTGGGTGATGTGCTCAAATTATGTAGAGGTGCTACCCCGTGCCCCATGTATGCCGCTTATCTAGTACCTGAAAACCAAATGAAAAGCAAGGGTGAGTATAGAAATACTCAGCAAGTACATTTAGAGCCACAAGAACAATAACGAACAATCAACCACATGAAAGTACTGATAATCTCGTTTATGAACTAGAAGACTGAAACCGAATATTTGAATTGTTGCCCGGACTAGCCCACGAGCTGACAGTTCTGACCGAACTTTATCGGAATAGCCACTCGAGATAGTTTCTCACCAGACCAACAGAAAGGTTAGCCATCGGACTAGCCCACAAGCTGACAGTTCTCACCGAACTCTATCGGAGTAGCCACTTGTGAACAGTTCTCACCGAGTTAGCTATGAAGTCAAGAAAGTGAAATATCTCTAAACATGGACGAAGCAATCGAATCGAAATTACTGAATAAGTATGAAGTGAACCAACTGAACAAGCGATCTGAATCAGTGAAAGCAATCAGTTGAACCGTCACACCATGAACGAACATAGGGAACAAGGGTTCTTCATGCACTTGCCTTTACCGGTGACATGGTCGTAGGAAGGAGTCACATCTCGATACCTGTAGGCAGCCAGGTACACACAAGTCTCAACACATGTCATCCACCACAATACAAGTAATATACAGTTCTCACGCATGACACCAAATCATCACATCTAAAGCGCACACATAAGTATCTCGAATGACATTCTCCGAAAAACAACTCTTTGCTGCCCCTTTACTAATAAGCTCATAACTCCACGTAGGAAACTTGAATCCCAGGAAATGATATGTTTCCATATTCATTGAAATATTATATAGAAAGGATTCCAAATAACTGAACTCTGATTTTGGAGTTAACTAGGACATTAAGGACAAACACTAGACTGATTTTCCCAGCATTCAGTATATTGATTAGCCCTCTTATGAATTTCATTACAGTAAAAATACTCATTAAAATCAAGGAAAGTAAATTGATCTAGAAACTACAAGCTACCAGCTAACAGTACTATTTTAGTTCACCATTTTATCAACAACCGAAGGCTCCGAAAGGTGTAGCCCCAAACCATAAGTACTCTGTTTCTCAATTCTCAGAGCAGAAACTTGTTTTCATCACTGAGACCAAAGGGCTGGACCAAATCGAGCAAACGACCACTCAAAACGACCGTGAGAACATAACCTAAATTTCATTCCATGGAGTCGTAACCTCATTTTACCATATTGGTCTCCGAAAATAGAGATTTGTGCTACTGTATACACAGAGACAGCAACATAAACGACTTTTGCCCTAATCCCCCCATGTTCTTGCTGAACCCCAGACCTAAACATCATGGAATTCATACCAAAACCATTCCAATAACACATACATGGTGGGGATCCTCACCCTTGGTGCCTGAGCAGATCGGATTCGATAGGACGGTGGTGATGAACCTTCTTTCTTTTCTTCTCCTCCTCATCTTGATCCTTCTTCTTTTCTCCTCCTCTTCTTCTTCAACCTCAGGTCATGGCTGCACTAGGAGGTGGGCCAGGACGTGGTGCAGGTGGTAGGATTCATGGGAAAAGAAGTGAGAAGAGGGGTGGAGGCGCCATGGAGATGGAGAGGAGAGAGAGCTCCCAACGGGAGAGGAAAGAATGGATCAGGTTTGGCCTCTCCTGACCGCACCCCTGCCAAGGATAAGTACCACGTCTTATTTAATCAAACCAAATTGGAATTTCGTATTATCTCAACCCTTCAATTTGAGTAGACCATAGATACTTCTCCCGACGTCCAAATTTGATAAATGAGTAGTCAATTTCGACTATCTCGATGAGCCCGACACATCTATGGCCTCAGATATTTGAGAATAGATTTTGTTTGAAAGGTCACAAGAAGGTGATTAAGAAAGGAGTATGGCGAAGGATGACAAGAACCCTTATGGAAATTTCCAATAAATTACGAGGTATTACAGTCTACCCACCTTAAAAGGAACTCGCCCTCGAGTTCTTCTTTCATTATAACTTGTAGAATACAAGGACATCCAATTTACTAGGGAACAGCTATTGAAGCACTCATGAAAAAAACAATGTCCATCTCAAATCAGGAACGACCCAAAACCATCCTACTGTGCACCAGTGTGTCAAGTTTTAAGTTATTAGAATACTAATTAAGGAGAGGACAACGCCAGAGATCTAAAGCCGGGCTCTGATACCAACTGTAACACCCCAGGTATAAAAACGAACCTGGAATGTTACCACAAAGCACTATGACTACCAAGCATAGAACATATTGGAAAATTGGACAAGAGTTTCCCTTGTATGTAATGTAAGGGCATCCTGGACAAGACATTAATATGAATCTGATAGCTAAACAGTTCAGATAACTAAACATGTCACGGCTTGAAAGAAACATCCACAGTTTCGAGATAAACAGTATTTTTGTCTCGGCTAAACAATGCAGCATAAGCAATTAATATACAATGGTTGATCAACTAAGTATTTTGTGAAATTGGGTGATGTGCTCAAATTATGTAGAGGTGCTACCCCGTGCCCCATGTATGCCACTTATCTAGTACCTGAAAACCAAATGAAAAGCAAGGGTGAGTATAGAAATACTCAGCAAGTACATTTAGAGCCACAAGAACAATAACGAACAATCAACCACATGAAAGTACTGATAATCTCGTTTATGAACTAGAAGACTGAAACCGAATATTTGAATTGTTGCCCGGACTAGCCCACGAGCTGACAGTTCTCACCGACTTTATCAAAGTAGCCACTCGGGACAGTTTCTCACCGGACCAACAGAAAGGTTAGCCATCGGACTAGCCCACAAGCTGACAGTTCTCCCGAACTCTATCGGAGTAGCCACTTGTGAACAGTTCTCACCGAGTTAGCTATGAAGTCAAGAAAGTGAAATATCTCTAAACATGGACGAAGCAATCGAATCGAAATTACTGAATAAGTATGAAGTGAACCAACTGAACAAGCGATCTGAATCAGTGAAAGCAATCAGTTGAACCGTCACACCATGAACGAACATAGGGAACAAGGGTTCTTCATGCACTTGCCTTTACCGGTGACATGGTCGTAGGAAGGAGTCACATCTCGATACCTGTAGGCAGCCAGGTACACACAAGTCTCAACACATGTCATCCACCACAATACAAGTAATATACAGTTCTCACGCATGACACCAAATCATCACATCTAAAGCGCACACATAAGTATCTCGAATGACATTCTCCGAAAAACAACTCTTTGCTGCCCCTTTACTAATAAGCTCATAACTCCAGGTAGGAAACTTGAATCCCAGGAAATGATATGTTTCCATATTCATTGAAATATTATATAGAAAGGATTCCAAATAACTGAACTCTGATTTTGGAGTTAACTAGGACATTAAGGACAAACACTAGACTGATTTTCCCAGCATTCAGTATATTGATTAGCCCTCTTATGAATTTCATTACAGTAAAAATACTCATTAAAATCAAGGAAAGTAAATTGATCTAGAAACTAGAAGCTACCAGCTAACAGTACTATTTTAGTTCACCATTTTATCAACAACCGAAGGCTCCGAAAGGTGTAGCCCCAAACCATAATTACTCTGTTTCTCAATTCTCAGAGCAAAAACTTGTTTTCATCACTGAGACCAAAGGGCTGGACCAAATCGAGCAAACGACCACTCAAAACGACCGTGAGAACATAACCTAAATTTCATTCCATGGAGTCGTAACCTCATTTTACCATATTGGTCTCCGAAAATAGAGATTTGTGCTACTGTATACACAGAGACAGCAACATAAACGACTTTTGCCCTAATCCCCCCATGTTCTTGCTGAACCCCAGACCTAAACATCATGGAATTCATACCAAAACCATTCCAATAACACATACATGGTGGGGATCCTCACCCTTGGTGCCTGAGCAGATCGGATTCGATAGGACGGTGGTGATGAACCTTCTTTCTTTTCTTCTCCTCCTCATCTTGATCCTTCTTCTTTTCTCCTCCTCTTCTTCTTCAACCTCAGGTCATGGCTGCACTAGGAGGTGGGCCAGGACGTGGTGCAGGTGGTAGGATTCATGGGAAAAGAAGTGAGAAGAGGGGTGGAGGCGCCATGGAGATGGAGAGGAGAGAGAGCTCCCAACGGGAGAGGGAAAGAATGGATCAGGTTTGGCCTCTCCTGACCGCACCCCTGCCAAGGATAAGTACCACGTCTTATTTAATCAAACCAAATTGGAATTTCGTATTATCTCAACCCTTCAATTTGAGTAGACCATAGATACTTCTCCCGACGTCCAAATTTGATAAATGAGTAGTCAATTTCGACTATCTCGATGAGCCCGACACATCTATGGCCTCAGATATTTGAGAATAGATTTTGTTTGAAAGGTCACAAGAAGGTGATTAAGAAAGGAGTATGGCGAAGGATGACAAGAACCCTTATGAAAATTTCCAATAAATTACGAGGTATTACAGTCTACCCACCTTAAAAGGAACTCGCCCTCGAGTTCTTCTTTCATTATAACTTGTAGAATACAAGGACATCCAATTTACTAGGGAACAGCTATTGAAGCACTCATGAAAAAAACAATGTCCATCTCAAATCAGGAACGACCCAAAACCATCCTACTGTGCACCAGTGTGTCAAGTTTTAAGTTATTAGAATACTAATTAAGGAGAGGACAACGCCAGAGATCTAAAGCCGGGCTCTGATACCAACTGTAACACCCCAGGTATAAAAATGAACCTGGAATGTTACCACAAAGCACTATGACTACCAAGCATAGAACATATTGGAAAATTGGACAAGAGTTTCCCTTGTATGTAATGTAAGGGCATCCTGGACAAGACATTAATATGAATCTGATAGCTAAACAGTTCAGATAACTAAACATGTCACGGCTTGAAAGAAACATCCACAGTTTCGAGATAAACAGTATTTTTGTCTCGGCTAAACAATGCAGCATAAGCAATTAATATACAATGGTTGATCAACTAAGTATTTTGTGAAATTGGGTGATGTGCTCAAATTATGTAGAGGTGCTACCCCGTGCCCCATGTATGCCGCTTATCTAGTACCTGAAAACCAAATGAAAAGCAAGGGTGAGTATAGAAATACTCAGCAAGTACATTTAGAGCCACAAGAACAATAACGAACAATCAACCACATGAAAGTACTGATAATCTCGTTTATGAACTAGAAGACTGAAACCGAATATTTGAATTGTTGCCCGGACTAGCCCACGAGCTGACAGTTCTCACCGAACTTTATCAGAGTAGCCACTCGGGACAGTTTCTCACCGGACCAACAGAAAGGTTAGCCATCGGACTAGCCCACAAGCTGACAGTTCTCACCGAACTCTATCGGAGTAGCCACTTGTGAACAGTTCTCACCGAGTTAGCTATGAAGTCAAGAAAGTGAAATATCTCTAAACATGGACGAAGCAATCGAATCGAAATTACTGAATAAGTATGAAGTGAACCAACTGAACAAGCGATCTGAATCAGTGAAAGCAATCAGTTGAACCGTCACACCATGAACGAACATAGGGAACAAGGGTTCGTCATGCACTTGCCTTTACCGGTGACATGGTCGTAGGAAGGAGTCACATCTCGATACCTGTAGGCAGCCAGGTACACACAAGTCTCAACACATGTCATCCACCACAATACAAGTAATATACAGTTCTCACGCATGACACCAAATCATCACATCTAAAGCGCACACATAAGTATCTCGAATGACATTCTCCGAAAAACAACTCTTTGCTGCCCCTTTACTAATAAGCTCATAACTCCAGGTAGGAAACTTGAATCCCAGGAAATGATATGTTTCCATATTCATTGAAATATTATATAGAAAGGATTCCAAATAACTGAACTCTGATTTTGGAGTTAACTAGGACATTAAGGACAAACACTGACTGATTTTCCAGCATTCAGTATATTGATTAGCCCTCTTATGAATTTCATTACAGTAAAAATACTCATTAAAATCAAGGAAAGTAAATTGATCTAGAAACTAGAAGCTACCAGCTAACAGTACTATTTTAGTTCACCATTTTATCAACAACCGAAGGCTCCGAAAGGTGTAGCTCCAAACCATAAGTACTCTGTTTCTCAATTCTCAGAACAGAAACTTGTTTTCATCACTGAGACCAAACGGCTGGACCAAATCGAGCAAACGACCACTCAAAACGACCGTGAGAACATAACCTAAATTTCATTCCATGGAGTCGTAACCTCATTTTACCATATTGGTCTCCGAAAATAGAGATTTGTGCTACTGTATACACAAAGACAGCAACATAAACGACTTTTGCCCTAATCCCCCCATGTTCTTGCTGAACCCCAGACCTAAACATCATGGAATTCATACCAAAACCATTCCAATAACACATACATGGTAGGGATCCTCACCCTTGGTGCCTGAGCAGATCGGATTCGATAGGACGGTGGTGATGAACCTTCTTTCTTTTCTTCTCCTCCTCATCTTGATCCTTCTTCTTTTCTCCTCCTCTTCTTCTTCAACCTCAGGTCATGGCTGCACTAGGAGGTGGGCAAGGACGTGGTGCAGGTGGTAGGATTCATGGGAAAAAAAGTGAGAAGAGGGGTGGAGGCGCCATGGAGATGGAGAGGAGAGAGAGCTCCCAACGGGAGAGGAAAGAATGGATCAGGTTTGGCCTCTCCTGACCGCACCCCTGCCAAGGATAAGTACCACGTCTTATTTAATCAAACCAAATTGGAATTTCGTATTATCTCAACCCTTCAATTTGAGTAGACCATAGATACTTCTCCCGACGTCCAAATTTGATAAATGAGTAGTCAATTTCGACTATCTCGATGAGCCTGACACATCTATGGCCTCAGATATTTGAGAATAGATTTTGTTTGAAAGGTCACAAGATGGTGATTAAGAAAGGAGTATGGCGAAGCATGACAAGACCCTTATGAAAATTTCCAATAAATTACGAGGTATTACAGCAACATTCCTGCATTTGAGATATCTGAAAAATATTTCATCATGAAGTAGCGTTTTTATTACAGAAGCACTCTGAGTGAAAAAAATCACGGCGAGGAGAGGATGGCCGGGAAATGATCAGCCAGGCTCCTGACGGTGCTCTGCGACACGGCCGACTCGCCGCCGAGGTACCACCTCTGGATCATCTCGGAGACGGCAGCGTTCTCCACGGCCACCTTCGCGTCCTCCTTTCCCTCCGTGGCGAACGATATCTCCGCCGCGGCGGTGGCGGTGGCCGGGAAGCGGAAGGTGACGACGGAGCCAGGCCTGAAGTACTTGGACTGGAAGAACTCCGCCACCTTCTCCAGCGCCTCCTCCTCGTCGTCGTCGTACCTCTCGGCCGCCACCAGCCGGTCCCTGACGGAGCTCTCCAGCTGCACGCCGTACTGCGACCCCTTGATCTCCTTGATCACCACCACCCTCAGCACCTTCTCCACCGGAGCTGCATGCACGCACAACATCGATCGTATCAGAATTCAGAAAACTTGTCCTGTACCGTCGTCCTCGACCATCACAAATCATCATCTCACCGGAGACGAGGGCGTTGAAGAAAGCGTCGTCACCGGCCAGCTGGTCCTTCCCCTTCCAGCTCTGCAGGTGCTCCATGACGCCGTCCGTGTCGATGTAGACCCCGATGGCGTTGAACTTGATCTGAAGGAAATGGATCTCTATGTCCGTGACGCCATGACCGACGAGCGAGAGCGCCTTGGCGCCGGCGATCTCCTGTGGGAACGGGATGCCTTCCACATCCACGGTCTTCTCGTGTTCCGATGCCACTGCGCTTGCACGCAGAACTCGATTAAAAGCTGACTTTATTTTCCCTATTTTTTCTTATTGTTTACCACACATGACACTGTAGGCTGCATTTTAGCAGTAAAGAATCTTTGAAACAAGAAGAACAGAATGAACCAACTTACTTGTTCTTTGCAGAAGCAGTGGTCAACAGAAGAACAAAATCGTCTCGAAGATGAAGAAGCAGCTGTGTGTGTCTGCTATGGCAGAGATTGGAGGAACAACAAAAGAGCGTGGATGTTTTATCGTGCTGCCGTGCGATGCGACGAAAACGGGGTTAGGTGGGAGGAGTGCGAGTGGACATGTGGCTCTACTGAGACCGTGAGACGCAACTACCACTCTGAAGTAAGCGTCCAAACTAACTTGGTTTTGAGACAGGGGGAGGTAGGTGCAGCTTGTGGTCAACAAGTGTTCAAGCAAATGCTCTCGTTAACTCTCAGAAAATAATAAAATGGAAATTTCTCTGTTCTATTTTAACTAAACGGTAATGGTGTTCAGAGGCTTATTCCGTGCGTTCTTCCAAAATTCTTTAGAGACGAGGCCTGAACCTGTATGTTTGTTTGTTTTTTGGTACAAATTAAGGAACAGCGTGAGAGGACAGAACGGGGTGGAGAGGGTTAGTGAGTACAGACTACAGAGACATATCCTTGCAATGCATTCTCAAATTTGTTGGAACGTCCCTCTTCTGGCTTTACCTAACATGAAAGATAAAGCGTCCCTCCCCATTCTCAAGTAATGGCCTGCAGCTATTTTAGTTTTTTTTTAATATTGGGAAGCAGTATCATTTTTATAGATAAAAAAGTCAAGACGGCAGGTCCAACACCATAGAATTGCTACAACTCCACGCTAAGGATGTGTTTGGTTGAGCTGTGGATTCTTGAAAATCAGCTGTGGAAAAACTGATGTGAGCTGACAATTTTGAGAAAGCCAAAAGTTGTTTGGTTGAAGCAACTGTCAACTGTGGGTTAAATAGAAAATATCTACATGTTTCTAAGAAATTATTAATATGCTAATTTATTATAGAAAAATGATTTCTACACTTGTAGACATGGAAATGATGGTTTTGCGACATGATTTTTTCATTTCTTAATGTTTATACATACAACTAATAGAACAAATATATATATATATATAAATATATATATATATATATATATATATATAGGAAGCTCAATTGGGGCACCAAGGAGCCTGGGCACCATGCCTCATGACCATCGGATTAGGTATCTTGATAGAGCCTCTCTAATGGTTTTTAGTTCGCCGGGTTGACCCGTTAGCATGGGCAATAAAAAGGAAATAGTATGCATTAAGTACGTGAGGAGAGAGAATGAAATTTCGAATTGCTAAATTTATGTTGCCTTGTTTGATCGGCAAAATTTGAGGATACCCAGATTTTCTTCTATACCCAATGTGAGGAATTCGGAGTATTAAATGCTGACCATTTAATAGACGACAACTATTAAAACTTGATTAATCGTGATGCTGGTGGAAACGGTTGACCAATTGGTGGACCACATACTATTATTTTTGTTTAAAAAGGCTATTTCAGTTAACATATCTTCAAATGCATACCCAGAAATCGTGGACGAGCAGTGTAGCATTAATGGCCGGATGATTATAATTTGACCTAATTGATTTTGATTGATTCCTAGTTTGGGTATATGATCATGTGCACTGGATACCCAAGATTCTTCGACGTGATGATTACATTTATCCGGGCCAAAATTTATACCATAATTTGAGCCTAATTAGTGTGTGATTTTTTAGTAGTAAGCACACGATATTGTGCAATGGATACCCCAAAAATCATGGACGCGGCATGTAAAGTTGGCATACATTGTCCTAATTAATGGTGATTGAATATTATCACCTTGAGTATTTGATCGTGTGCCTACTTCTTATGCATGCATGTCTAAATTTAATTATGGACTGGGTATATGAAAAAACTAAATCAATTGATTTGGTCTCTAAGTTTGCCACTCTAATTAAAGTATGAAATTGGGTTGCTTTTTAAATATATTTTTTAACTCCGCTTAATAGTACTCAAGTACATGATATTGTGTGCGTCTATCTTTGAGTATATGCTGCCACCTATCAATGAGTAAGGAATTTTGACTGGTTACGCATGGCAAGATAGTTAGGAACAGGCAAGTAATATAACGATTGAAAATGCTGTTTGGATACCATGCACATAGCATGGACATCTATCCGAGTACATTATAATTATGGAAACCAGGTATATAGCAACTAACTACATTTTTTTTAATTACTAAGGAACGCCACACGTTGTAAAATTATGGGCGAGTCACGGGCGTGGTGTGGCGTTATACGAGCTCGTCACGGTCAAGGGGGCGCTTTCGGCTAGCGCCGCCGAGAAGCTTATATGTATTTATGGATATTGCATACTCGAGTCGTATGATACCCACTTAAAACTGAAATTCGGATCAAATAAACATCCGGTACTAAGAGTTGTATGTAGGCGCACTCCGGGTATGTAGGCGACAATACTGAGTATGTTGATATCACATACTTAGTTCGTACATACCCTGAATTGGTAAAAATTCGGATCTCTAAACTGTGATTAGCTTGTTGTATCTTAAGTATTTGTAGGTATCGATGCATACTCAGTTTTTGTGAAGTACTACAAAAAATAGAGTATATACTTCATTGTTTTGAAGTACATACAAAGAGGTATTAGTTATATGATCTCCAGAAACAAGTATATACATATTGGACTAGTTGAATGCCCGTGCGTTGCTACGGTGCGCGTAAATTCCAGTTTATAATACTTTTTTTTTGAGAATGTATGTATAGAAAGTGAAGACCTAGTAAATTATGTTTAGTGAATTATCTTAACTCAACATGCACAGAAATAATTGTGGCATAAACCTGAAGGACGAATCCATGAAGTGGAATATCTTACACGCTGGTTCGACTAAACTACTGCACATAGAAAAAACCAACTTAATTTGGGCAAATGTTCATGGTAACCGAATTTTGCCCTGCAAAAAAATAAGGAACTATAGATCATGGCGGGCGCAGATTGGCTAATCGAGTTGTGCATGACCAGCATCCTTGCGATTTGCCTCCTCGCTACTATTGCCGGCTCTCTATGTCCACCTTTCGTTCTTCCTTGCCCAGTCACTCGGCCATTCACTTCTGCCCTGTGCGCAATTGAAACATCAATATTCAATAGTTGCATGCCTTGCATCAACGCAACTTAGAAGTTCTGAACTAAATCACTACGAAGCACAGGAATTGTGCTAGCAAAAAATTCGTCTTCGCATCCAGATGCTATTCATGCTCCCTAGGCACCAACAACTTGCTAGTGAGGTTAAGACACATCTGAAACAACCACATAAATTAAATGCAACTGAATATTGCATCTACACAAACAGCTTTGTCTAACAGAAGATAAAGTCCATGGGATGATCTAATCTGAAGCACACACACGCCATAGTCCTCAATATGTACCTGTGTTTGAAAATCACATCAATGGATACATGAGTGTAACTGGAGGATACAGACTACACAATTATGTTTAATTCCATATAGTTATATATTGTTAAATCACAAAAACTCTGTACTGCAGAGCACAAAACAAACTAAAACACCTCGCAAAAAATAAACCTAATCTGGTTACATAGAGCGAAGCCCATTTTTGGCGAACTGGTAGAGGCAGCTGTTTGATTTATTTCGTGGTCAGAAATGAGAACAAGCCAACAACTTGGTCTATAGCAGTACTACGGTACTGCCTCCTCTTAATTCTCCACATCAAGGTGGGGATAAGGCAAACGAACCATGACACCATGCACAATAACTAAAACCAAGCTAACTAATAAAAAAAGAACAGAACAGAAAACATCATTTCACAATCTGCTTGAAAGGCTGTAAGATTACTGGTAAGATTACTGATAATTTTCATCAAAAGAGCTGTATGTTGACTGTTGAGCTCCACATGATAAAATAGCTCGGCAGCGAAAACCAATTGAGATTATGAATGATGATAACAATGAATGCACACTTCAAATTAGTAATTTTTACATGGTGATAGCAGCATGCAAATTATATATGCAGGTTACGGTTATCACCATGTGACTCTTGACTGCTCTCCATGTGAGATTAAGGTCAAAAGGCAATGCAAAGCACCGACTACTTTTACTGATATTTTGCTAACCACGCGAGAATAGGATTCGGGGCAACTCGCCACATTGCTCCCCAGTTGAATATAAAGAAATCAGTCACAAGTTAAGCTTCTATGATTCTATCTACCTACTCCCTCTGTTCACTTGTATAAATGGACCATGTCGACACTTATTTATATGAATCTACAAAGATATCATAATAACAACAGGATTGATGAGAACTGGATTACTGGAATGGCAGTATCTGGCCTCTGTTCTCATATTCAAACCACATCACTTAACTCTAAGAATAACCTATCCAAATGAAACGAAACATAAATTTAAATCTTAGTAGTTAGAGGTAGCACCTCAGCACCCAAAGTGAGGGCATTTAAATAGAGATAACCCCGCAGGTGCAGCCTAGCATGGCATACAAGAAATATCATGACATTGTTATAGGAATTAAAACATGTCAAGAGCATTTTATTTACCTTCAGCTGCTGATTTTCAAAAAGAATCTGCTTCACGAAAAGTTGAATAGAAGCTAAACTTCAAGGTCCATATCTTGCGGAATCATCAACATATAACTCTGCAATTGAGAATGTTTTAAATGAATCATATGTTGATAACCACCTAACAAATATGGAATACACATTTTTAGAGAAACATGCATCTTGTTAAGAATACAAACCTATTGATATGACATCAGAAGCAGCCCAAGAATATAGTTGTAGTACGAATTTGTAGTACTGTACCACCTAGTTCCTTGTCGCCTTCCCTATCCGTCAAAAGCGTTGGACATGACCACAGAAGCCTGTATCAACATCAGCAAGAGGAATCATTTGTAGCAATAGTAGGAAAAGAAGGGGGAAAAGAAGCATGTATCAACATCGAGAGAATGCATCCTAACAAAACCACATCCTCGACTGATTCTGGTCTCCCTTCTTTGCGATTTGTGGACTGATGTGCCAGCTTAGCGTGTCTCACAAATCCATCCAGAGAATTGATGGTCTCACAAACGAAACGAAATCTATATACAAATCATCTCAGCTTAGCGTGTCTAATTTCTCGTGAGAATGCATCCTAACAAAACCACACCCTCGACTGATTCTGGTCTAATCACATAAAGTCTGAAATGTACTGATAAAATGGGGCGCGGCAGGGTGCGGCATGGCGCACGGCGTCAGAGGGGCGCGGCGCCAGTGAAGCAGGAGGTTGGGCGGCGCCGAGGTAGCGGGTTGGCGTGCCTAGGAGGGGAAGGGCGGTCGCCGGGAAGGAGCACGACGGCTCACCAGGAAGGAGCGCGGGCGCCTCACCGCAGGAGCGGGGCAGCGGGTTGTAGGAGGCGGGAGGTGTGCGGGCTTGGTGGCATCGATCTTGAGCGCTTGGTCTCGTCGGTGGATCTTGGGGGAGGCGACGAAACAGCAAGGACCGCAACTTGGGGTGGGGTTCAGCGGCGGCAGTTCTGTTCCTTCTGCCGGGGAGGAAGGCGGCACCATAGGAGGTAAACCGGGTGGCGGTGGGGAAGAACGAACCCTAGACTTGGCTTCTGTCCTGTTCGCTCGAGGAGAGGTAGAGACGACATTATTTTCGCTGGGCGAGGGCCAGAAGTTCTTTTTGCTGGGCTTGGCCCATATGCGTGCGCTCGCGGGGCGAAGAGCAGGGCAGGGCGAGGCAGACGGGCAGACCATCGTGACGACGTACGAACCACCAAACGTACCATCACCACCGCAGACTCCCATTTAATAGTAAAGATAACTAAGTGTACATCGATTAACATGTTCGTCACCCTCTGTTTTGATCTGAATTAAAGCAAACTGACGTGAAGCAAGCTCGACTATGTCGCTCGTCGTTGTACGTACGGCTGCATGCATCTCCGTCCGCTGGCCGTATCGTGCCTGCAGTGTCATCGTCGACGAGCCGCTGCCGGCCGCGTCTCGTCTGTGTCGCCGTCGTCGCCGTCGAGCCACTGGCGGCCGTGTCTTGCCGTCATCGAGCCGCCCACGGCCTCGTCGTCTCCGTCACCGTCATCCACGGCCGGCGGACATTTGGATGTAAGCGATCGCATGCATCTTGGTGATCGTCGCCGGGCCATATCGTCGTCCCGCGCTGCTGGCTACAATGAAGCATGCATCTAGTCTCCGTCATGGAGCTGCTCTAATTCGACCTGTAACAAACGAAAAAAGCTAGAGATGAACTTAGGGAATTGCCGAATTGACATGCCTGTCGCCGGTGATTGCTGGCCCATATCCTTGTCGCCGACGGGACTCCACGGATGACTGCCGGCGGCCTGCTGGATACAAACGTGGACGAGTTGAATTTTATATCCATCTTTGCCAAAAGAAAAGGAAGCTAGCATCATACAACGTGGGTGCAACATACCTGGGTAACCGGAGTAACCAGAGATGCGCGTTTCCTTCTTGCACTAGCACACTTCTGCAGCCTGGGCATTTAGATACCCGCATTTTAAAAACAAAGGGGTTGAAGGAACGTGATCTGAATGGGGAAATCATTGCTAACATCAGAAAAACGACATCCATACACACGCCGACGGTGACAGTGGCCATGACATGCCTTGCTGAACAACGCCGACATCGCAGACGGTGGCGGCGGCCACGATGTACATGCAAACAATCACCAAGAATGTACGTGATGAAGGAACATCATACCTCAGGCCGCAAAAACGATTGAATCAACGATTGCAAAACTCGGCCAAGCACACACCTCCAACTAGCTAGGGGTATAGACATTGCACAATTATATAGACTAGCTAGGGGTATAGACATTGCACACACCCAGTTTAATCGTGGGAGTACGTACTCCTAGGGGTATAGACTCATTTTCCTATATATATATATAGAGGCTCTATTACGCACCCAGGTCGATTCGACCGAACCAAGCAGCGTCTGGTCCCGGTGCGTTCGCTCACGCCCACGGCCCCGTAGTGTAATGGGCCAGCCCAGTACCGCACACACGCGTAGCGTTGGATGTTGTTTGGGGATCAGCCCCGCCACAGACACAGCGTTCAGTAACCAGCCCATACCACTCACACCCAAAACCCGGGCGTTGAGTGGAGGAAGGCTGTCCTTATAAGCCAGTGCTTGGCCTCCTCAACTAGCGAGGTGGGACTAAAGCTTTGGCACGCATCAGCTTCTCTGAGGCGTGACAATCTCCCCCCCCCCCCCCCCTCGGGGGCCGGGAGACGCCAGCTCTGATACCACTGTAATGGGCCAGCCCAGTACCGCACACACGCGTAGCGTTGGATGTTGTTTGGGGATCAGCCCCGCCACAGACACAGCGTTCAGTAACCAGCCCATACCACTCACACCCAAAACCCGGGCGTTGAGTGGAGGAAGGCTGTCCTTATAAGCCAGTGCTTGGCCTCCTCAACTAGCGAGGTGGGACTAAAGCTTTGGCACGCATCAGCTTCTCTGAGGCGTGACACGTAGTTTATTTTTTTCTTTTACCGCGACGGTTTCTTTCCCCACCACTATCGTTATGAGCTAGGCTCATCATCTAATCCACAGCATCGTGTGCGGCCGGCGGTTCTGGAATTTCGGCGAGCGACGGCACTGGGCGATTGCGGTTGGCCCAGAGCGTCTGCTGCTGGGGTTTGGGGCGGGCGGCGAGCGGCTGCACCGGGAGATTATGGCCGGCAGCGGGCATCTGCATCTGGGGTTTGGGTGGCTCGAATCGTGGTTAGCGGAGGTGCTCTCGACAGTGCCGTCGTGGACTCCACTGCGTGCTACCTACTGTTTGGTAGCGCAGCCACAGGCTGCGGGTGGCGCTGGTTGGCATCGGCGCCGTGGTGAGCGGGAGGCATCCACGGCGCTGCCGCGGGCAGAGCAACGGCAAAGGGCTTCGACGTCAAGGTACGTTCTGGGGATTTCTTTCTCAAAATGAGTACGGTCGTGGGGATTTGGGAGCTAGCCCACTACCCAGCCGCTACAGATTATTTTCCTCCTAGGTCTCCAAACGAGCAAGTCCGGCGGCGATGAGCGGGTGGTCCTCCGGCCGAATCGGTAGCAGCGTGCTCTTCAGGCAGAATCGGCGGGCAATGGCGGCGTGGTGTGCTTCGCTTCTATCATGACACACCTGTGTTTCCAACAGAACTGACTCTCATCAGAGCCGAAGCAGACGAGCGGCCGGCGAGTGGCGGCAACTCAGCCTCAAGATTTGACGCGAATTTTCGCATCCCCTTGATAGGTATCTGGAGTTTTGCTTGTTTCAATCTGCGTGCACGTAATTTATCGTGGCCTCCACAAGATCTGATATGTGAACCTATTCCTATGTCAGCCAAGTCTGAATAAAAAATTGCATAGTTTGAGGTGATCTGGTCCGCGAGGTACAAGATTAGATGTCAGGAAACGACTGAAATAGAACTCTCTCCAGATTAGACCTACGGCTGCCTCAATCCTACTACCAATATTTTTTTTGTCTTACCATAAACATAGCTACTAATCCTGTTGTGTGTCTCTAGAGAGCTCCATTTGTTTTTCTGTTCTGACCCCATCAAATGTTCATTATTAGGTTAAGCAATACGAGATTGGATATATGATGATAAACGTATGCATAATTAGATCTATGTAGGTTTCAGGTCATCTCTTGGTCATACTGAAAGGATTGGGGAAAAATTAAAACTATATTTGTCTAGAAAGGATTGGCAAGAACAAGCAACCATTAGTACTTAAGTCGAGTTGATCTAGTTTTTAACTGATCGATCTTATATGCAGTCCACAACAATACGCATTGTACTCTAAATTTCGTTATTCCGCGGCATGTAAAATTAGTTATTCTGCGGCATCGGCAAAGCCCCCATATTCATTGTTATAATGATCCCTACAGTGGTGGTACTGTGGTAGGCTACCTGGTGAGGTAATTTTTTAAATTATGTAGCTGCTTCTCGTGTGCATCTTTACCGTTTATGGCGGGGGCAACAAGAGATATGTTTCAAAGTTTATGTAGAGTAGTCATTTACGCATTATATTTTGACGGTTTGTGTTCAGCGGTAGGTTTGCTTATCTTGTTCAGAAGCTTACCTTTCTGCATGCAGTAATTTGGTGTGCCAGTTTAGGTTCGGCTAGAGCTGCTTGGTAGGATATGATGATTTCTTCTCACCTTGTATGTTCTTATTCAGAGGATAAAATGATAAATTGAATATTATTCAATTCCCTTTTTGAGGTGTTTCTGTTGAAGCTACATGTGCAATCTTTGCTTCTTGTAATCGCAACTATGTACTGTAAAATGTCTTATCTTCAGTGTATGAAAATTTACATCGCTTAGCATCTTACTGGATCGGCCTAGTGAGAAGCACGCATCTACCACTTGCTTATAAAGAGCTAGTAGCTTCAGTTATGCATTTTATTCAAGTGAAGTATACTTCTTCCATTTTAGGCATATGATTCTTGTTTTTGTATGTGCTCCATTTGGTTAATTGTAGTTTTATGATATACTAATCCCCTCATATCGTTTTGCTTTACTAACTTTTGTGGATGCTTGTGTAATATAATTATCTATCGTTTCAGGCACCAAAAGCAAATTACTCGCCATCGAGATGACAAATGACTTGGCAATTGGGAAGAAGCCAGCATGATGCTTACACCCTTATCATTCAAGAGGCAGAAGCTAACTTTTAGCTGAAATCAATTAAAGCTCTACAGATGATTACATGAATTGAAATATTTCTTGACAGTTTACATCTTGATTCATATATGTGAAATGGTGTAACTTTGTAGTATAAGCCCTGGATAGAAATTACTGACCATATTCGTATTCTTATGTGGTGTAATTATGCCACCAATTTTCTTGTTTCATTTTTAAGGATGCATCGAGCTATGTCGAGTTCTTATGTTGAAGTTTTATGTGATTTCAACAACTTATGTGACAATTTTATGACAAAATAATGGACTACGGATTTCAGCCTTTTACATTGCCTGTAATTTCACGAACAGGTTGTGGATTGTCCTGGCAGCTTCTTGGACATTGCTCGATTAGAATAGGTGTAGGTTATCTAATATTTTATCACGATTGCCAGTGAATGCAGCCAGCACTTTTCTTACGCGTCTAATACGGAGTAGCTTTCTTACGTTTGCTCAACACGTGACAGTACTATTGACCAGATCACCAGAATATTACGACATAAATCAGACCGAATAGGAACTGAAATGTCTGATTTTATTCATAACGAAAGAATGAGTTCCAACCTTCTTACAATGACATAACTTTCTTATGGTATTTTTAATCCTATCATTGCAGCTGACATGCAGGTCACGCAGGCTTTCTTACGCCGCATGCAAGTTAGTTTACGTTGCCTCCTAATTTCCTACGGTCGTTGACCGTTTCTTTACTTCGGGGCTCTCAGAAAAATAAAAGGAGGCGCACGTCCTGGCGTTTTTTTTTTTGCAACTAGCGCACGTCCTGGCTTGGGTGGTTGGACATACGCGGGGCTGGAGATTTTTATGCCGCATGCAACTCAATTTACGACGCGCGGGATTGGAGACTCGCTGCGGGCGCGTACGAACCGGTCGAGCCAGGCGCGGATCGTGGCGTTGGACAGGCACCGGTGCAGAATAACTATTCTATACCCAATGGCGGAACCAGTACGTAGATTCAACTTGAAAGCTCGAGGAGGTACGGTAGGTCGAGTTTCTCTCTCCTAGGGCACAGGCGACTGCCATGGCGATCGCATCTGCCTAGGGTTTGAAACCACGTTTGGGGCACGTTCGCGGGCGTGGTTACCTCTCCCATATCCCTCCCCTCTCCCGGCAACCTCAAGGCCTCTCTCTCCTTCCCTCTCCCACCGGTTCGGGGCGATCTCGGGGCTTTCCTAGACTGCTACCCGCCCTTGATCGGTGGTGTGTCCGGTGTTGGAGAGCAATGGCGGATGTGTCGGGGATGAGTGGCAGGGGCAACTCGGCAGGGACGGCCAACCCTTTGGTGGCCGGTGGCTCTGCAAGTGGTTCGGCGCCTAAGTCAACGGCGGCGGCGTCGGGATCGGATGAACAAGTCGCGGAGATGATGGGACGGCTCCGGCTTACGGCTGCGGAGTCAGCTGCGGTGGTGCTTGATGATGGAGGCGACGATGTGCAGGTCCACTCGGAGTGGGCTCTCGTCGGCAAGGTGCTCTCTCCAACGACGCTGCACATCAGCACGATCGCGTCGGCGCTACGACCTGCTTGGGGTAACCCTCGCGGTCTGTTCTTCAACCCGGCCGGCGACAACACCTTCGTGGCGGAGTTCAGTTCAAAGGCGGACATGGACCGTGTTGTAGATGGGCCCCCTTGGGTGGTCGGGAAGAAAGCTGTTCTGCTTCAGAACTTTAACATTGATCTTAAGCCTCGGGACATGATTTTCAATAGGTTGAAGGTGTGGGCTAGAATAATTAACCTGCCCTTCGGCTACATGAACAAGAGGTTGGGATCTGTTATTGCTGGTTCATTATGCGTGGAAGGAAGTGTGCCAGCGGTGGATTGTGATGCATCTGGACGATGCTGGGGAGGTTATATGCGTGTTCGGGTTGAGATAGATACTGATAAACCGCTTATGCGGGGAGTCACGGTATATTCTCAGCGTCGGAACTTGACTGATTGGTTTGATGTTCAATATGAGCAGTTGCCGCACTTCTGTTTTGCGTGCGGGATCGTGGGACATACGTCTCTGGAATGCAAAAACCCTGGGGAGAGGGATGCTATGGGAAAGCTGCCATACTGTTCGGAGCGCGTGTGTGCTCCAGATGACAGGAAGAAAGCCCAAGGTGCACGTTCTTCAAGTGATCCAGTTCCAGCTGGTCAGGGACGCTCCTCGTCTCGTGTCTCGCCTGAGCGTCCAAATCAGTCTGGTAATTATAATGCAGCTCGGCAGAACAGTAAACCGGATGAGGCCGCCGAGGCTTCCTCGCCGGTGAAACCCAAGAAAACTCGTGCTCGCAACCCTGGACAAAAATCTGGGAAGGAGCTAGTGGTGGCCCAGGAGAGGGGCAAGGCTTTGGCTGGTCAGAAACGGAAGACTGTGAAATCTGTGTATCGAGCCAAGTCTCCTCCGGTGGTCGACGGAGATCAGGATCGTTTGGCGGTGGTGTTGCATCCTATTGCTGGGGTACTTGCACCTCCAGCTGCAGATTCTCTGGAGGAACAAAGTAGTGACTCGAATAAGAAGCTGAAGAGAGACGGGTTTGGATCGGCGGATCAGGCGGGTGCTGTTAAGCAGCCCCGCCGCACGCAATGAGACTCTTATGCTGGAACTGTCGTGGACTAGGGACGGACGCGACAGTTGGCGAGCTTCGCTGGCTAGTGAAAGCTCATCGTCCCACCCTTCTCTTCCTCTCCGAAACGAAGATGAAGGATACCAGAGTGCGTAATTTCATGTGGTCCCTAGGGTACTCTGGTTGTTTTGCTGTTAGCAGTGAGGGGTTGAGCGGTGGCTTAGCCCTGTTTTGGTTGTCTTCTGTCACGGTTACCCTCAAAGCCTGTAATTCTCGGTGTATTGACGTTCATATCACACCGGAGACGGGAGCCAAGTGGCGTGCAACCTTTGTATATGGAGAGCCTCGCCGAGAATTACGGCAGGAGTTCTGGGACTTTCTTCGCTTTATGCGTGCACAATGGAATGGTCCCTGGATTTGTTGCGGTGACTTCAACGAAGTTCTGAGTCAAGATGAACACGTGGGTCCCCGTGATCGGACTGAATCACAGATCAACGCGTTCCGCGAATGTTTGCAAGATTGCGAGCTGATGGACTTGGGCTACGAGGGCCCTAAATTCACGTGGAGTAATCGCCAAGGTGCGGACACTCATGTAAAAGTTCGGCTAGACAGAGCAGTTGCAAACGGTGATTTCTCCCGTCTCTTTGAGGAGTGTGCGGTGGAGAATATTATTACCACATCATCAGACCACTATGCTATCTTGATTGCCTTGGAGCGGAATTCCAGATATGTTGTCTCACAACCGGTGCAGCAAAATTTTAAATATGAGGCCATGTGGCTGCGAGCACCAGATTATAGAGATGTGCTGGAGAAGGCTTGGGCTGACAATGGTGATGGTACGAGATCGTTGAGTGCGACGTGGTCCAATCTGAACCGGGTCGCTGGCTCTTTGAAGGACTGGAGTCGTGCTACATTTGGCTCTGTTCGTAATAAGATCCGGAAGTTGGAAGGCCGCCTACGGTACATACGTGGCCAGATGCTTTCGGATGCTAGTCTCGAGGAAGAACGAGTGGTGGAGCGTGAATTGTGTGAGCTTTTTGAGCGAGAAGAGATCATGGCACGGCAGCGCTCGCGGGTAGAGTGGCTGCGGGAAGGTGATCGTAACACCGCCTTCTTCCACGCAAGGGCATCTGCACGTCGAAGAACAAATAAAATTGATGTACTGTTACGTGCGGATGGCTCAAAATGTGAAGCACAAGGAGAGATCAAAGGTATGGTTCATAATTTCTATGAGCATCTTTTTTCTTCTGAACCTTGTACTTCGATGGATGCAGTACTTGATTCAGTCCCTTCAAAAGTGTCATCTGAGATGAATGCTGATTTGTGCAAGCCGTACACTAATGAAGAGATCAAGGCTGCCCTTTTCCAAATGGGGCCGACCAAAGCACCGGGGCCAGATGGCTTTCCGGCGTTATTTTATCAAACCCATTGGGAGTTCTTTAAAGAGGATATTTGTCATGCTGTGCGGTCGTTTATCAATGGAGGAGAGGTGCCGGAGGGGTTCTGTGACTCCGTCATTGTTCTGATTCCCAAGGTCACGAAGCCTAAATTGCTGAAGAATTTTCGGCCAATCAGCTTATGCAATGTGATATATAAGATTGCTTCTAAAGTGTTGGCGAATAGGTTGAAGGTGATACTACCGCATGTGATATCTGAGCAACAAAGTGCTTTTGTGCCTGGCAGGCTCATCACCGACAATGCCCTCATCGCCTTCGAGTGCTTGCATTCCATACGCCATCAGGATAACAAGCGTCCTTTCTTTGCCTTAAAGATCGACATGATGAAGGCATATGACAGAGTGGAGTGGGATTATTTGCATGGCTGTCTTAGCAAGCTTGGTTTTGCTCCAGAGTGGATTCAGTCTGTTATGAGATGTGTCACGTGTGTCAGATATGCTGTTCGGGTGAACGGCGAATTGACTGAGCCAGTGGTACCATCTAGGGGCATTCGTCAGGGGGACCCCATTAGTCCCTATTTGTTTCTCCTATGTACAGAAGGTCTGTCTAGTTTACTGCAGCAAAGTGAGAACCGAGGTGAGCTCTATGGTATTAAGAATGGTAGACTCGGTCCTCCTATATCCCATTTACTGTTTGCAGATGACAGCATCTTCTTTGCTCGGAGTGACAGTAGGAGTGTGGAGGCTCTCAAGAATATTCTGAAGATGTATTGTGAAGGTTCTGGACAGAAAGTTAATCTGGACAAATCCTCGGTCTTCTTCGGCAATCATTGTGATGTTCTAGTCAAGGAAAGGGTGAAGAATAGCTTGGGTGTTCAAAGCGAGGTACTTAATGATTTCTATTTGGGCATGCCCACGAGGGTTGGGAGATCATCCACATCTACCTTCAACTTTCTCTATGACATGATTTGGAAACGTATGAATGGGGTGACGGATCGGCCTATGTCGAGAGCGGGTAAAGAAGCATTTTTGAAGGCAGTGATTCAGGCTATACCCACATATGTTATGAGTTGCTTTCAAATTCCTATCTCCAACTGTGACAAGATGAAATCCACGATCGCCAATCATTGGTGGGGGGTGGAAGATGGGAAGAAGAAGCTGCATTGGAGGTCTTGGGAGTGGCTATCGACTCCTAAAACCCTTGGTGGACTGGGTTTCAGAGATCTGCCGTTATTTAACCAAGCTATGCTTGGTCGGCAGGGATGGCGTCTGCTCACAGAGCCTACGTCATTATGTGCACGGGTGCTGAAAGGTAGATATTTCCCTCACACAGATTTTTTGAGTGCACCGAAACCCAGATCAGCATCCTACACGTGGAGAAGTATTCTTTTTGGTCGAGACCTTCTTCTCCAGGGTGTACAATGGGGCATCGGCAATGGTAGGACTGTGAAGATCACTTCAGATCACTGGATTCCTGATCGTCCTCCTTACACGTTGAAACCACTCAAGCCGATCCCAAATATTGCAACCGTGAGCTGCTTGCTGGACGAGGAAACAGGGGAATGGATCCCCGAGACTGTCAATGCCTTTTTTGATCCTTATACTGCTAATCAGATTCTTCAAGTCCATATTAGTAGACATGGTGGTGAGGATTTTGTGCGTTGGCCACATACGAAGCAAGGGATTTATTCAGTGCGGTCTGCTTATAACCTCGCTCGCTCTACTAAGCACTTTGTGACCAGAAGTGTGAGGGGTAGAGGGTCTTCTTCTGCTTCGGCAAACGAAGAGAAACAATGGAAGGCGTTGTGGAAGATCAACGCTCCAGGTAAAATGAAGATTCATCTTTGGAGGTTCGCACATGACTGCCTTCCGAGTGGTTTACAAATGCACATACGCCATATCCCTACAAGTGCTGCATGCGTATTCTGTGGTAGAGAAGAGAGTATTGCACACTCAATGCTTATGTGTCAATTTGCTCGGGAGGTTTGGAGAATTGTCAAGGGCTCCATCAGTCTACAGCTTAAGAGATGTGATTTCATGACACCTAAGTATTGGTTGTTTGATTTCCTCTCTAATTCGACTGAAAGGGAGGCAACTTGTTTGGCGGTTGGGTGCTGGCACATTTGGGAAGCTAGAAATGATACGAGGAACAATCAAGCTATGCCTGACCCGAAGCGGACTGCTGCAAGGATTCTCGCTTATGTCGATATGATCACAGAATTTTGCTGCAAATCAAGCTCCAGCACTAGGCGTGAGACCAGCACGTCAGAGAGATGGTCACCGCCGCCGCCTGGGGTAGTTCTTGTTAACGTTGATGCAGCACTGTTTGAGGATCGTCGTCGTATGGCCATGGGAGCGATTATTCGTGATCATACGGGTGGGTGTCTGGCTGCGGCTAGCGAGCCCATGATGGGCTTCTCTTCTCCGGAGGTTGCCGAGGCTATGGCGCTCAGGCGCGCAGTGGTGATCGCACGCGACAAGGGCTTCTCTCACGCTATCTTTGCCTCAGACTGTTTGTCGCTGGTTCATCGGATGAAAGCGCCAGGTCCTGATCGTTCCCAGGTTGGTTCCGTGGTACAAGATATCAAATGGTTGGCGGCGGGCTTCTCTTCTGCCTCCTTCTGTCATGTTAAACGTTCTTTAAACGAAGCGGCACACATTCTTGCTAGAACTTGTGATGTTTCTAGTGTAGGCTTTATTTCTGATTCTGCTCCGGATTGCATCCGGAAGACTCTATGTACTGATGTGATTTGATCAATAAAGTGTTGTATTTCAAAAAAAAATGGCGGAACCAGGGGGGAGCGAGCAGGGCCGTGGCTCCCCCCAACATGCAGAATTTTCTGAAGACCCCAAGATCTTTTGTCCAATCATCGTGTAACCACTTCTTTATACATCACACAAACATGTATACATTAGTAGATCACACGGAAGCTGGTCACAGAAGATCCTCTTCTTGACTTTTCCTCCTTCCTTGTTCACACATACGAGGCTGCACATGCATACTCTGCATCCTGTACCTTCACAAATTCTCTGCTCTCTCTCCGTTCTTCCTGTCTTCAAAGCAGCGGAGCGGCAAATCTCCCCAAAATTCATCAATTTTTGATCAATTTTCGTTCCTAATTTCAAATTTTGGGTTGTGCTTTTAGTCCCGGTTTTTCTGATTTTAAAAAAAAAACGAATTTTGGCGTTTCGTCCTGGGTGCGCTGTAAATTTTGCAATACAAAATCTAAAACCTTGGCTGGAGCACATCAAGAGGTTAACATTTCAGAGTTTTGCCAATGTCCGGCCCCCCTGTCCATATTTCCTGGTTCCGCCGTTGTCTATACCCTGAGTGCAAAATAGCGCGTCCCTATATATATATATATATATATATATATATATATATATATACAAGCATTTCCACAAACATCTTGTAGCAAAGAAAATAAAACAGAGTCGAACGGAACATCTTCTATCCATTAATTGGTCCACGAATTGCATCAGCTGCTCAAACCTCAATAGCACATTTTTAGTTGCGTTGTCTAGGCACGCGCAGTTACTCCAGCGTCTGAGTCCCATTCCGGCCGGCCGGCCGGACGAACGCGGCCAACCAACCGCACAGGCAGGTGCGAGCTGTGTTGAGAGCAAGGCATGGCAGGGAGGCAGCGGATGGGACACTCCGAGGCCACAGCCTCCGTGCCAGCCGTGATTTTGCGCGACGACTTGTGGTTGTGGCCGACGGACCGCATCATGGCTGTCCTAGGAGAAAGATGGAGGCCGCTGCGGGCTGGGGGTGCTCGTGACGGGCGAGATGGAGGCGTGGGAAGGGACGGTTCATGCGAATGGAATGAGGGATTGCGTCTGACTTCAGGCGTGCCGGACGACGCCGGAGTTGGGCGGCGAGGCGGAACCCTAGCAGGGCGTTTCCTCTGTTTGCGTGAGTCGTGGAGGAAACGAGAGCAACGGGGAAGGAGGAGTCGGGTTGGACGAGGAAAAAAAGAGTTTGAACCGTCCAGTTTTCACTGTTTTGGCACCGTGGGTAATTTTCTCCTAACTTCCCTGAACGCAACGCAGTGAAATCTGGTAGTGGTGGCGCGGCTTTCATTTTACACGGTGGGTATCAGCTGCGTTCAGAAATCTGTGTCGCCTTAAAAACTTGTTTGGTTCAGATTCCAGCTTCCCCAACGAGCGAATCTGCTTAAAAATCTCAACCAAACACACCCTAAAACAACACAAAGCACTCACTTAAAAAAAAAAACACACAAAGCACTCACACAACAACATGGGCACACGGCAACAAACACCCGTCTTTGCCCTCAGGTTTCCTTCAGATTATTTTGCATTTCATAGAGAAGATGCTGAGCTTCCTACATATCCCCTCTATTTTAACACCAATAACACTCATAAGTATTCTTATACCATTTTAGCTATTCTCTAAGTACAAGTAAGGATCAACGAGGACGAGGAGAACGTACAAAAATAAATGGAAAAAAGAAACACAAATGACACAACTTTACCATTTCTTTCCTGATTAAAAAATAGAAAGAGGTCATCACATCATATTGAAGACTAAGCGTTTCTTTTCCAGGTTGATCTACGAATTTACAGGAAGGTCTTAAGAGTACGCTAAAGATTCTCTAATCACGCGTGCATCGCAAGTGTTCTTCTGTTCCTCTCATCATCTTTTCCAGAGTCCTAGAAGAACCTGCCTTCTTCACATCTCAATATGGTGAGAATGACTGGAGATCTCTCCCTGGTTGTCCAGGGGCATGTACTGTGCCATGATGGCCCGGATCTCCGAATCCATGTAGGTCTGTGTAGAGAAAAGCAGTGAATAACAGGACTAGATGCCAGTCTAGAGTGAATCATAAATAATACTACAAGTAGTGTCTTACCCGGATCCTGTACTTGTACACCGCGTATCCAGCAATTCCTGCTGCCGCTATGCCGAAGAAGATAACCCACAGGAAATTCCAGCCTACCTGTGCTGCTGCATTTTGGCCTGAATTAAAATGTGTCAGATTCAGTATCCCCTAAGTCACATACCTAGACTTAACCTAAATGTTATGCCAAGCTTTCAACAGCTAATTTAATGAAGGAAAAAAGCGCAAACACGATGAGCCAGCTGTCATAAGGATTATAACTAGCCTGCAATTCGTGTGACCTTATGTCGTCCAAATAATACATGTTATCTCAAGCATATAGGCGACATTACGGAGGCAATAGTGAGCTTGTTATAGAAAATATGCACATACTTATGCACGTATCATGCTCCTTCATGTACAGCAGGCCACCACCGCAGCCGCACTCGTAGCTTCCCCATGTGTTCTTGCATTTGCATTCCTTGCACTGGCATGCGGTCTTTTCCTTGCACTCATCAACATCTGAAACAAAATATTTCACATCAGCAAAACAAAAAAGGTTCAGCAGTAATGTGAACAATAATGTACAGCATGCTTTAACTGCGGGAGCAAATTCTAGTTCTACAGTCATATTTCTGCAGTGAAACATACAACCTTTTCGTTCAAAAAAACCTACAGCCTACGAGTTAGTCAAGCAGGCATTTCTGACAGCACAATGGAGTTTGATAACCAACTCTTACCTTCACATTTATGGACACCGTCACCTTTGAACCTACGCTGCACGGATACCTTGCTTGGAGCTCGTGTCCGTGTCGGATACCGTATCTGATACCAATTCGGACATGATACCTGTTCGATACCTATTGGCAACATATCGGTAAATAAAGCATTTAAAGAATTGGTGATACCCCTTGCAAGTCGCAGGCAGCCAGCAGCACACTGCTTTCTCAGCCTCCTCTCTCATGCTCTCACCAAATACAAATATAATTTATATAATCACGTTGGCACCTCTAGCTACTACATGTATTAATTTATTTTAAAGACTATGAAAACGTATCCTCGTATCGACGCTTTTTCAAAATGTCGTATCTCCGTATCCGTATCGGCCTGATACCGATACGCGTATCCGTATCGGTGCTGCATAGCTTTGAACCCATCTGGGCATTTACAGCCACCATCCTGCAGGTTATAAACAACAAAAGTATGGTTTTAGATTTCAGATGATACACATGCAGCAGCATTAAGGTTAGAAAAAATGTGAACGAATAACATACAGTGCATGCAGAGTGTGTCAGACCATTCCTGGTCTCTTTCCAACATCCTCCATTGTTAATCTCACATCGCCCAGAGCCTGAAGCTAAAATAACAAGGATAGCTTTTAAGAAATTGCAATAAGGCTGAACTTGTCCCAGAGAAAAATGTTTTTTATGAAGAGGACAGCCGCTAACTACTATCTTCAGTAATAAGGTTTAGAGTGCTAAAAAAATCAGACATCCGAGACAAGGTGCGGTTCATGACATTATTTCAATACTGGAAAATAAATGAAGACACAAAGAAAGCATAATGCTAAGTTGCTGCAGTATAGGTACCTTCACAGTGAGTGTAGCCATCACCAACAAATTTTACACCTTTCACAATCGGACACTCACAAACTCTTCCACGAAAAGTATCCTACACGTATAACAAACAAGTATCATCATATGCATCTGCTAAACAGAGAAAAGTGTTGTCCCATGAACTATAGATTAGCAGAAAATGTAAGGCCAACAAAAGTACCTTGCATGCAGATATGTTAGCAGCCTTATCATGCCAACAGCCACCGTTGTTCTCCAAGCACTCATTTGTTTGTATATCTACAGTTTGATAAAGAAATCAAGAGGTTCAAGAGAAAGGTGCCAAACAGGCAATCTTGCAGTATGTATTCATCCCAAAGCAGCACTGACGGAAAGGTAAGGGCATAAGGCAATAATTACACTAACCTTCACTCAAGCAAACAGCAGGCTCAGTAGTTTCTTTGAAGCCCGCACAAAGTGCTTTAAGAACTGCTCCTTTGTCAAGTTTTCCTGAGAAATACAAATGTTAGCACAGCCGAAACCTCACATCTTGCTGCCTTGCTGTTAACTATAAAAATGGTTTGACAGAGCACACACCTCTGTATTGTCTGTTATTGATGACTAGTGTCGGTAAGATAGTGACGTCACCACGAGCGCCTTTGCCAATCTATGTAAGTCGGTCCAAAATGGTACAGTATGTCACAAGTGGGATGAATAGAAGAGAAAAGATCACACTGAAGTACTAAGTACTAACCTGAGCATCCTGTTCAGCTTTCAGCACAGGATTTTCTTTATCAGCATCTGGATCACCAATGCACTTATCTATTGCTTTGTGATCAAGTCCTGGAAATCATAAACCTTTTCAATACAACTTACTTCTACACCCCAATTTAAAAGATGGAGGCATATGCAAACATGTACTCCCTCCGTTCTTTAATATAAGATGTTTTAGATGTTACACATGTTGTCTACATGCATAATAAAATGAGTGAACATATAAATTAAAATGTGTCTACATACATTTGTGTGCATGTGAATATGGACAAAAGCTAAAACATCTTATATTAAAAAACGGAGGGAGTACTTACCAAGTGACTTGATCACTCCATCAGCACATTCCTTAGTGTACTTATTTTCCTTCATTGGGCAGCGAATTGCAAAATCAGTCACATAGTCCCACCACAACCAGGGTTTCTCAGTTTCCTTAGCAACTTTATACACACAAACTTGCCGTAAATTTTGAACCACCACATCTTTCCCATCATACCCTTTGCTGAAATCCTGTTCGGGGTCAGGTGCACAGTACCTCCCGTGGTTGATACACTGGGACTTGCACTGCTTGCTTAACGTGAAGGACTCCGGGCAATACCAGGTAATGTAATGAGGAGTGAACTGTGTGTAACCTTTCTTCTCAAGTATCTGTGCCGGTCCTTTGAAGCTCTTGACAAAATCAATCTGGCTGTCGCATTTTGGACCACACTCATCGTTACTGTTAGTCCAAAATTCATACTCAACGCGCTCATCAGGGTGAGGCAGTGACTCCCTCCAGTCTAAATTCACATTAACCATGTCGCCGTTCTCGACGGCTTTCCTGAGTCTGTCCCCGAAGCTTTTTGTTATAAGCGCAGACGGAATGGTGATGTTCTCTAGATAGTCAGCCCCCCCGCTCTCTTCAGGCGTGTCCATTGTAATTAGCGGCTCATCCTTGTCATCAGCGACAAGGATAGCTGCCACTCCTGCGTTCTGTGCATTCCATGCCTTCTTTGTGAAGAAGCAATCTACATAGAACAAGAAAAACCATGTTATATCATGCACAGCATATTTTAATTAACCGAGTAGAGTGCAACATTTTTTATTTTTTATTTTGCGAAAAAGATCCCGGCATTAAAAGAAACACCGAACAGTACAAAACATCTCAACAAAAACGAAAATTACAACGAGATCCTTGAGATGCCCTTCGTCTTCAACCTGTGTCGACGGCGCGCAGCCGCTGCCGCTCCTCCAAGAGCCGGCTTGACGTTGTTGGTTGCGGACGGGAAGTCGCCGAACGGATCAAGAAGACCGCATCCGTCCCGGAGCCGAAGAAGAAGGATGAACCGCCGATGAAGCTCCACGACGATCCAAAGAACGCCGCCGCCAGAAGAAGTCCTTGAGAACCACACCACTCCCACAAACTTCTCGACGTTGAGTAGAGTGCAACATGACTGAGCGTATTTTAATTAATCGAGTGGATGCAGCATGACTGAGCATATTTTAATTAACCAAGTGGAATGCAACATGACCGAGCCGGCAACAATAATCAGCTGAATCAAAATCATTGGAACATCACAGAGAGGTCAAACACAGCAAGACAGTGACCTATGTGCCTCTGAGCCAGGGCTTTTAACGGTAAAACCTTTTCAGATTAAGTTTGCGCAACACATCAAGTCACAGATTCGGTCGCTGTACCTAATCGGGTCAACTAACATTCAGCTCAATCCCTATCATCACGTGACAAGATCTAATTTTCAATGTGCATGAAACACCGGACGGTTAAACAAAAGCTATCTCACTTCTGGCCAGTGTTTCAGTTACAATCTATCCAAAACTAAACCAATCTAGGCATATAAAGCGAACGGAAGAGATCGACCACCAAAAAGGCTGCACAAGAATAGGAATCAATTCTACTCACCTCCCCTGTCGACGAGCAAGAAGGTGGGGAAGGAGCCGGGCTTGGCCTTGTAGGAGATTTCGAAGTCGTCGAAGCTCTTGCAGGCCTTCCGGTTGGCCTTGGGGTAGGCGACGACGCCGACCATGGTGCCGCCGTACTGCGGCACGCCGAAGTTGCCAATGGCGCACTCGTAGGTGCCTTTGAGCTTGTCCGGCCCCGTGACCTTGAGGCTGTTCTTCTCGACGACGAACCTCCCCTCGCAGCAGCAGCAGCCGCACAGGAGAACCGCCAGAGCCAGCAGCAGCACCGCCGGCGGCGTGGATCGGAGCTCCATGCTCCAATCCGGCGATTAAACCTCGAAGTGAAGATCGAGGGGAAGCGGCGGGATGTAGCGGCGGAAAGAACGGATTTTGGGCAGCGGAGGAGGTTGTTGGAGTGTTGTCTATGGTATACGGGTTGGCCGGCGGAGGAGTTGGAGTTGGAATGGGGCTGATTTTGGGAGAGGAGATGGTTGCGGGGAAGGAGAAGGACACGGAGAAAGCCTTTGTTTTGTTCTTGTTTTTCCTTTTCGTAGCCAAAGCGGCAGATGAGCAACGTGCCACGGTTTGTGTTTGCTTCTTAGGGCGGGTACCGTGTAGTATGACCGAGCACGACTCTTGCAGAGGCTTCGCAATTCTTCGGGGTCCTTTATTTTCGAATAAAGAGCTTCATTAATTTACTTTCAGAGATGTGCACGTGCCACGCACGTCTCGTGGAAACATTGCAAATTGTAATAAAAAAAATTACCAACCATATTTCTATGTCACAATTTCATTTCATTCTGAAAATTATGTATTTTAACACAGTAGTAATTGGGCGGCACACAAAATGTTGTATACTGCCCAATAAATAGCTCAACAAATAATGCCCAAGCAATGAAATATAAATACATTATCAAAAGTCCGGACTTAATAGTCGTTTCCTAGAGTTGTTCAACATTACAAGCAAGTGGATGACCATTGTGATCCGCCTTTCCCTGCATTTAATATTGGTGTGCCCAACCGGCTTCACAAACAGCTTTATAATTTGTATACCTTTGTTGTCCATCACCTTATCAAAATGTCTCCTGTTAGAATCAAACCGAATACAAAATCAACAAAGCCTTGTAACAAAAGAACACCGCTACCATAAATAACTAAAAAACCATTTTTGTAGCGTAAAATCAAATCAACTAACAAAGTCGGCATGATGAGAAAAAACTAATGTCGATACTATGTATTGAAAGAGTGGTAAAGGCAAGAGCAAATCAGTGCAAGGGTAAAAAAGCTTTCAGTCCTCATAGCACATATACAGAAAATTATATAACTAACAAAAAAGAGTGTTAATTCAGCGAATGTGCCCGGAGGTCCACATTTATTTCAGAAGGAATTTTAAAACCACAAATAAACACGATCTAGTTAGAACAGCGTTATGAATTAAACAAACTATGTTTCCGACTAACATTCTACATGATAGTACCAAATACAGAAATTGCACAAGATTAGCTTGGATTTCGGGTAATCTTAGCAAAATTACATGTACCCAGTGCTACTTCTAGCTATCATATAGCTGAATCTGGTCAATGTCATCTTCTCTAATACCGTGCAATGGGGTTTAAGTTAAATGTTGGCTCTAATGTCATGCAGAGGGAAACTATAGTTACAAACACTTACAATTGCTTGTGCTGATACCGTGGGGAAGCACCCAAACAGAACAAAAAGTAACTTGGCATGCAAGTCATTTAAATCAGTAGCATAAGAGTTGTTGCTGATACTGTTCAGTCAGTACTTCTAGCTGCATGAAAAAAATAGTTGTGGGTTAACGCATGACAATATAGTAGGCTTGCTAATTTCTTCTGCTTCAGCTACAAAAATCACAGTCCATATTCATGTACCCGCACACAACTCCTCCTTTTACTCTGAACCGTCTAATCAAGATTAAAATGATGCTAAACCCAATCTCCGAAGCAACACAATTATCATGCTGCTGCTGTATCTGCCAGCAGTATCCTGATAAAATTAAACACACACATTATCTTCTTCGTTCTAGAAATAAGTTAGCCAGCGTCTTTATTTTCTGAATTACCGATAACTCAAAATCCTATAGTTTCGCTGCATATCTCTCTATTTGAGATGTAAATATATTCTAGCAATCTGTACCTTGTGCTAGCTTTTTGTTGCTGATTTAATCTTCTTTGTTGCCGGAGCATCACAACAAAGCACTCAACATCATGCTCCAGTATGGTACCGAAATCCGCAACATCCTCTTCATCATTCCCGTAATAGTCCCTGTGGCTGTGCAAGTAAAAGGGTTGAATCAGAAATCTCCCCATCGTCTCAACTCTCAAGTATGTTGCTGATGAGGGGAGGATACCTATTTCTACCATTGCACCACCACCTCCATTTATTCTCACCATTGGAACTTTCAGTTTTGTCGTCCCTCCAGAAGATGAGGTGAAGCCCACGTTCAGGACTCCGCCAAGCTAGAGGCATGTCGGGGAGGTTGAGGTGTTCCACGTAGTATGCTATTTTATTTTCGTGTGTTTTATTTTTAGCTGGTTCGAACCATGTTTGGACTCAGCCGGTTTGAGTTTGTGTTAGGTTCGGCTTGGTCCTGTCCAACCGAGTTAGGTTTTGAGTCACCCATATAATGGGTTCGGCAGCCGCCATGTATCCCTAGACTAGATTTTCGAGATTAAGAGTATTGAGAGGTTCGTCCCAAGATGGGTCGCCTTTGCGAGTATCTACTGGTTTTTGATTGCTGATCGTTTCGATCTGTGGTTTGCGCATCGCGTGGGATTGATTCCATTGATCCAACGTTGATGTTCTTGGTTCGCCGTGAAAGATTGGGCCTAAAACCCTTTTGGATCACGATAAACCGTGATCCAAAAGCCGTGATCCAAAAGGGTTTTAGGCCCAATCTTAAACTCTTGAGCATGATGAAGAACTAGAATATGCAAGATTTATTTGATCATAGCAGTCGAGAGCCTAATTTAGTAGACATAAAACTTATGATTCAGGGGTGTATCAGGTATAGATAAGTTGAAATCAATGGGGCGAATAAACGGATGATATGTATAGATTGCACCTTTTCAAAAATGTATAGCTTGCATGAAAATTCCATGCACATCGTAGCATAATGTTCTTAGCAACTTCTACCTGGCGATGCACGCGTTGCTGGAACAGCAGCCGCCTGATACGTCTCAAACGTATCTATAATTTTTGATGTTCCATGCTTGTTTTATACCAATTGCTACATGTTTTGCATCTACTTTATATCACTTTTATACATTTTTTGGGACTAACCTATTAACAAGATGCCGAAGTGCCAGTTCCTGTTTTCTGCTGTTTTTGTATTCCAGAAAAGCTAGTCTGGAAATATTCTCGGAATTGGACGAAACTACACGGGGGTCCCTATTTTACCAGAACTCACCTGACGGACCAAAGGAGCACGGAGAGGAGCCACAGGGGCCCCACACGCCACTAGGGCGCGGGCCCCCTCTGCCGCGCCCTAGGGTGGTGTGGGCCCCTCGGGGGTCGCAGCCGCCGCCCTTTCGCCTACTTATTCCCCCCGACGCGAAAACCCTAAGTGCCTGAGCAAATATCCACGAAAAGTTCCAGAGACGCCGCCGCCGTCAACCCTAGCTCGGGAGGGTTCAGAACCTCTTCCCGGCACCCTGCCGGAGAGGGGAATCGTCACCGGAGGCTTCTACATCGCCATGCCTGCCTCCGGAGTGATGCGTGAGTAGTTCATCCTTGGACTACGGGTCCATAGCAGTAGCTAGATGGTTGTCTCTCCACTTTGTGCCATCATGTTTAGATCTTGTGAGCTGCCCTACATGATCAAGATCATATTATTGTAATGCTACATGTTGTGTTTGCTGGGATCCGATGAATATTGAATATTATGTCAAGTTGATTATCAATCTATCTTATATGTTATTTAAGATCTTGCATGCTTTCCGTTACTCGTAGATGCTTTGGCCAAGTAGATGCTTGTAACTCCAAGAGAGAGTATTTATGCTAGATAGTGGGTTCATGCCTCCGTTTAACCTGGGACAGTGACAGAAAGTTCTAAGGTTGTGGATGTGCTGTTGCCACTAGGGATAACCTAACGATGCTATGTCCACGGGCATATGTGTTTGTTTACATTACGCACTTTACTTAATGCAATTATCCGTTGCTTGCAACTTAATACCAACGGGGGACTCGGATGACAACCCGGCGGTGGATTATTAGTCATAGATGCTGTTGGATAACGGTCTATGTATTTGTCGTAATGCCCAATTAAATATCATAGTAGTCACATGTCATGTATATGCATTGTCATGCGCTCACTATTGTCAATTGCCCAGCTGTAATTTGTTCACCCAACATGTTAGTTATCTTTTATGGAGAGACACCACTAGTGAACTGTGGACCCCGGTCCATTCTTTTACACTGATTAAACAACCACAAACTGCAAACTGTTCCTTTTTCATTCTCTGCAATTTAATACTCATTTTCCACACCATACGTTTAATCCTTTGTTTTCAGCAAGCCAGTGAGATTGACAACCTCACTGTTTCGTTGGGGCAAAGTAGTTTGATTGTGTTGTGTGCAGATTCCACGTTGGTGATCGTATTGCGCCGTGACAACAACCTTCTGAAGAGTTGCTGCTCCTACTGGTTCGATAACCTTGGTTTCTTTCTGAGGGAAAACTTGCTGCTGACTACATCATACCTTCCTCTTGGGGTCTCCCAACGAACGTGTGTTTCACGTCATCAAGCTATTTTTCTGGCGCCGTTGCCGGGGAGACAGCAGTCTTCTGCAAGGGGAGTTTCACGCTTCCAATCTCTTTACTTTGTTTTTGTCTTGCTTAGTTTATTTTATTTTATCTTGTTTGCTTTCAATTATCAAAAACACAAAAAAATTAGTTACTTGCATCTAGTTTACTTTCAAGTTATTTTCTGTACTGTTTTTATTCTGCTAAAATGAGTACTCCTGAGAACACTAAGTTGTGTGATTTCACTAGCACGAACAACAATGATTTCATATGCACACCTATTGCTCCACCTGCTGCTTCAGCAGAATTTTATGAAATTAAACCTGCACTTTTAAATCTTGTTATGAAAGAGCAATTTTCTGGTGTTAGTACTGATGATGCTGCTGTTCACCTTAATAACTTTGTTGAACTTTGTGAAATGCAAAAGCTCAAGGAAGTAGATGGTGATATTATTAAACTGAAACTTTTTCCTTTCTCCTTGAGAGGACGTGCTAAAGAATGGTTGCTATCTTTGCCTAGAAATAGTATTGATTCATGGACTAAATGCAAAGATGCTTTTATTGGAAAATATTATCCTCCTGCTAAGATTATTTCTTTGAGAAGTAGCATAATGAATTTTAAGCAATTTGATAATGAACATGTTGCTCAAGCATGGGAGAGAATGAAATCATTGGTTAAAAATTGTCCCACTCATGGACTGACTACTTGGATGATCATCCAAACCTTCTATGCAGGATTAAATTTTTCTTCAGGAATTTATTGGATTCGGCCGCTGGAGGTACCTTTATGTCCATCACTTTGGGTGCTGCAACAAAGCTTCTTGATGATATGATGATTAATTATTCTGAGTGGCACACCGAGAGAGCTCCAACAGGTAAGAAGGTAAATTCTGTTGAGGAAACCTCTCCTTGAGTGCCAAAATTGATACTATTATGTCTATGCTTGCAAATGGTCAAACACATGTTGATCCAAATAATGTTCCTTTAGCTTCTTTGGTTGCTCAAGAAGAGCATGTTGATGTGAACTTCATTAAAAATAATAATTCAACAACAATGCTTATAGGAATAATTTTGGTAATAGCAATTATAGGCCCTATCCTTCTAATAGTGGCAATGGTTATGGAAATTCCTATAGTAACTCCTACAATAATAAGAGTGTACCCTCGATCTTGAAGTTATGCTTAAGGATTTTATTAGTACACAAACTGCTTTCAATAAAACTGTTGAGGAGAAATTTGGGAAAATTGATGTGCTTTCCTCTAAAGTTGATAGTCTTGCTCTTGATGTTGACTTTGAAACTAAAGAACATGCCTCATGATGTTAAAGAGAGCAAAACTCTCAATGCTATACAAGTTAAAATTGATAACAATGTGAGGATGTTAGCTGAATTGCATGCTAGATGGGAAAGAGAGGATGAAATTGCTAGAAAGAATAATATTGCTAGAGTTTATACTATTACTACTTCTGAAAATGCTTCAAACTCAAGTGTTACAAACCTCCTACCATTAATGGCAAGATATTGGTGTTGGTAATGTTTCCACTTCTATTGCAAAATGTCCTAAATTGCCTGATAACTCTGAAACTGTCCTTGATAAAGATGCTGAAATTTCTAGCAATAAGGAAGATAATAACTCCATTACTTTTGATGATAATGACTTTGATTTTGATGGTTGCAATATTTCTGAAGTAATTAAGTTCTTGCAAAAGCTAGCTAGAAGTCCTAATGCTAGTGCTATAAACATGGCTTTTACTAAACATATTACTAATGCTCTCATGCAAGTTAGGGAAGAGAAATTAAAACATGAAGCTTCTATCCCTAGGAAGTTAGAAGATGGTTGGGAGCCCATCATTAAATGAAATTGAATGACTTTGATTGCAATGCTTTGTGTGACCTTGGTGCTAGTATTTCTGTTATGCCTAAAAGATTATATGATATGCTTGATTTAGCACCTTTGGAAAATTGTTACTTGGATGTTCACCTTGTGATTCTACTATTAAAAAACCTTTGGGAAGAATTGATGATGTTCTTATCATGGTTAACAACAATTATGTCCCCGTTGATTTTATTGTCTTGGATATTGAATGCAATCCATCATGCCCTATTGTGCTGGGAAGACCTTTTCTTAGACTGTAGGTGCTATTATTGATATGAAAGAAGGGAATATAAAATATCAATTTCCTCTCAAGAAAGGTATGGAACACTTTCCTAGGAAGAAGATTAAGCCACCTTATGATTCTATTGTTCGAACAAATTACAATGTTGATGCTTCTTCACTTGGTAATACTTGATGCATGCTTTGTGCCTAGCTAAAAGGCGTTAAAGAAAAGCGCTTATGGGAGGCAACCCATTTTTTTTCTGCAATTTTTCTTTTATTGAGTCAAGGAGTTTGTTTACTTCTGTAGCAACTCCTTTGTATCTTTATTTTCTCGCATTGTTGTGCCAAGAGTAGCCTCTAATGTTAAGATGATGCTTAATTTTGATTGCTGCGCAGAAACAGATTTTTGCTGTTCACTGTACGAAATTCCTAAAATCACCAGATTGTTAATTAAATCTGAAATTTTTGTGCGTAATCTTTATGAATGTCTGAAACTTTCATTAGTTCAAGTTTTCGATCTGAGCGTCGTAAGTGCCTCGAAAAAATTCGTCTTTGCGGACTGTTCTGTTTTAGACAGATTATGCCTTTTTATTTTGCATTCTCTCTTTTACTAGTGTTGAGTGAAATTCTTTTTTGGGTGGAAGAGCTTCACATAACATCAGTGGCTGTAGCTAATGTTTAAAGTAACAAATCATATTGCGTCTTTAGAACATGTGATTTTTGATTATGCACTAACCCTCTAATGAGATCTACTTTGAGTTTGGTGTGACGGAAGTTTTCAAGGGTCAAGAGAGAAGGATGATATAATAGGATCAAGAAGAGTGAAGAGCTTAAGCTTGGGGAGGCTCCCATGGATCTCCCCAGCATATTTCAAGAAGACTCAAGCGTCTAAGCTTGGGGATGCCCAAGGCATCCCCTTCTTCATCGTCAAAATTATCAGGTCATCTCTAGTGAAACTATATTTTAATTCTTTCACATCATATGTGCTTTTCTTGGAGCGTCTGTGTGCTTTTATTTTCAGTATTGCACTTTTATTTTCAATAAAGCTTGACTGGACCCTAGCATTCTTGATTGGGAGAGAGACACGCTCCGCTTTTTCATGAGAATACTCCTATTCTTCACTTATATTTGTTGAGTATTCATATCTAGCGCTGTTCAGCTTTTAGCTCTTGTTTTCATGTATCTCTTGTCAGAGCTATTAGCTTTCTTTTGTAGAAAGTACTCTCTTGCTTCACTTATATTTGTTTGGAGAGTTGATGAAATAAATTGATTGGTGTTTGGTTGGTTCAGAAAATGTTGCATGTGGTAATTGGTATAAGGAAAAACTTGCTTAATCTTGTAGATCACTAAAATGGATAACTTGATGCTTGTCAATTGTTTTGAGTTAACAAGTAGATCATGATTAAATTGTGCATCACATGAGTTAAGCCTATTAGTGAAGAACTACCGTAAAGCTTGTTGAAAATTTGGTTTGCATCGGTGGTATCTCTAAGGTCTAGATATTTTCTAATAACAGGGTTTGGTTAACAAGGAAGACGGTATGAAGTCTTATAACGTTTGCAATATGTTTGTCATATAAAACTTGGTGTACGGGTTGATATTCTTGTTTGCTTACATAACCTTGCTAGCCTAAACTCTGTACTGAGAGGGAATGCTTCTCGTGCATCCAAATCCTTGAGCCAAAATCCATGCCATTTGTGTCCACCATAACTACCTATATGTGGTATTTCCTTGCCACTCCAAGTAAATTTTTCATGTGCTACCTTTAAATTATTCAAAATGTTATTATTCCCTTTTTGTGTCAATGTTTACTAGCTCATGAGGAATTAGTGTGGTTATTCTTTATTCTATTTGTGAGTGGACTTTTACACCTGGACTAGTGGCATATACATCCGCTTATCCAATAACTTGCAAAAAGAGCTGGCAACGGGGTGCCCAGTCCCAATTAATTACAACTTTAACCAATTAATTCTCTTCACACTTTTGCCCTGATTCATCAGTAAGCAATGACAAACAGTGAAATACCTGAATGTGTGTAAACCAAAGAGAAAGAGGGATGATCTGCCTTGCTGGTAGAAATAACGTCCTTCATGGGAGCCGCTCTTAAAAGTCCGTTCGACAGGTAGAATACTGTTCTCACCCGCTACCATTCGTTGACAATTAACAAACACCTCTCAAAAATAGATACTCCTCCATGGTATGTGATTGATGGAAGGCACCCGAGGATTCGGTTAGCCATGGCTTGTGTTAGCAAGGTTGGGAGGAGTATCAAATATTTTATGCAATCTCTATATGCTTTCAAAAACCTAAAAGCTCTAGCACATGATTTAATCCCTGCTTCCCTCTGCGAAGGGCCTTTCTTTTACTTTTATGTTGAGTCAGTTTTCCTATTCTTTCTGTCTTCCACAAGCAAACACTAGTGTCAACTTTGTTACAACATGCGTTATATGCAATGTATTGGACTTGTTATACTACTTTGTGTTGACAATATCCATGAGATAAATATGTTGAAAGTTGAAGCAAATGCTGAAACTAAATTCTTCCTTTGTGTTGATTAAATACCTTTTATTAGAAACTATTGCTTTATGAGTTAACACTTATGCAAAACTGTTTGATGCTTGTCTCGAAAGTACTATTCATGAAAACGTTTAGCTTGTGTGATTCATTGTTTACTCATTATCTATTTGGTAGCAAATTATAGACCATTGACTTGGATCACTTCATTCATTTACATGTGCCTTGCAATATTATATGATCAAGATTATGATGTAGCATGTCACCTCAAAAATTATTTGTTTTTATCGTTTACCTACTCGAGGACGAGTAGGAACTAAGCTTGGGGATGCTGATACGTCTCAAACGTATCTATAATTTTTGATGTTCCATGCTTGTTTTATACCAATTGCTACATGTTTTGCATCTACTTTATATCACTTTTATACATTTTTTGGGACTAACCTATTAACAAGATGCCGAAGTGCCAGTTCCTGTTTTCTGCTGTTTTTGTATTCCAGAAAAGCTAGTCTGGAAATATTCTCGGAATTGGACGAAACTACACGGGGGTCCCTATTTTTCCAGAACACCTGACGGAGCGAAGGAGCAACGAGAGGGCCACCAGGGGCCCCACACGCCACTAGGGCGCGGGCCCCCCTCTGCCGCGCCCTGGGTGGTGTGGGCCCCTCGGGGGTCCAGCCGCCGCCCTTTCGCCTACTTATTCCCCCCGACGCGAAAACCCTAAGTACCTGAGCAAATATCCACGAAAAGTTCCAGAGACGCCGCCGCGTCAACCCTAGCTCGGGAGGGTTCAGAACCTCTTCCCGGCACCCTGCCGGAGAGGGGAATCGTCACCGGAGGCTTCTACATCGCCATGCCTGCCTCCGGAGTGATGCGTGAGTAGTTCATCCTTGGACTACGGGTCCATAGCAGTAGCTAGATGGTTGTCTCTCCACTTTGTGCCATCATGTTTAGATCTTGTGAGCTGCCCTACATGATCAAGATCATATTATTGTAATGCTACATGTTGTGTTTGCTGGGATCCGATGAATATTGAATATTATGTCAAGTTGATTATCAATCTATCTTATATGTTATTTAAGATCTTGCATGCTTTCCGTTACTCGTAGATGCTTTGGCCAAGTAGATGCTTGTAACTCCAAGAGAGAGTATTTATGCTAGATAGTGGGTTCATGCTCCGTTTAATGGGACAGTGACAGAAAGTTCTAAGGTTGTGGATGTGCTGTTGCCACTAGGGATAACCTAACGATGCTATGTCCACGGGCATATGTGTTTGTTTACATTACGCACTTTACTTAATGCAATTATCCGTTGCTTGCAACTTAATACCAACGGGGGACTCGGATGACAACCCGGCGGTGGATTATTAGTCATAGATGCTGTTGGATAACGGTCTATGTATTATGTCGTAATGCCCAATTAAATATCATAGTAGTCAACATGTCATGTATATGCATTGTCATGCGCTCACTATTCGTCAATTGCCCAGCTGTAATTTGTTCACCCAACATGTTAGTTATCTTTTATGGAGAGACACCACTAGTGAACTGTGGACCCCGGTCCATTCTTTTACACTGATTAAACAACCACAAACTGCAAACTGTTCCTTTTTCATTCTCTGCAATTTAATACTCATTTTCCACACCATACGTTTAATCCTTTGTTTTCAGCAAGCCGTGAGATTGACAACCTCACTGTTTCGTTGGGGCAAAGTAGTTTGATTGTGTTGTGTGCAGATTCCACGTGATCGTACGTGCGCCACAACAACCTTCTGAAGAGTTGCTGCTCCTACTGGTTCGATAACCTTGGTTTCTTTCTGAGGAAAACTTGCTGCTGAACTGCATCATACCTTCCTCTTGGG